>CM075977.1:338637792-339005400 GCA_038087875.1 Malacoraja senta | reverse complement strand
CCTATCCAGTTAAATCCTGACCAGCCTCAGATCAATACTGATCCCCAATCACCAGTTAGAGTGAACCAAATTATCAAACAATGTAAAGAAACGTATTTGGAACATTGGGACAAAGAAACCAAAAGCCAAAGCAGATTAGAATGCTACCGTGCCCTAAAAAGAGATTATAAATTGGCAGACTATCTCTCAACTTTTATAGACATAAAACAGAGACAGACCCTCACCAAATACAGGCTAAGTGATCACTATTTGGCAGTTGAAAAAGGAAGACAGAAGAGATTCTGGCAACCAAGAGAAAACAGAATATGCGGCCACTGTTTGACAGGTGAGGTGAAACAGAGGTACACTTCCTCCTAAAATGCAAAAAAATTGACAAAACAAGGAAAACATACTTTGACAAACTCAGTCAGGCAACCCCTGATTTTAAAGAACTAGATGATACATCAAAACTAAGAATAATCCTTGGTGAAGGAAATACGGCACATCTTGGTGCACAATACGTAACAGCATGCCATAACCTGAGAGACGGTGAATGACCAATATGCACATATGTACGCACACACTAATTGACATTAACTGACACTAAGAAATTAATATTGAATTGCTAAACTTTGCTATTGTGTTGTACTGCTTACAGCTGCAAGAACGTGTAGCAATCAATAAAGGGCTATAGGCCTCTTGCGAGTTTATGTACAGGGACATATCTATCTATGCACTGTATACTTGTATTTATACTTATACATTTTAAATATGTATGTCATGTTTTACACTTTGGCAATATAACAATGTATTTTTATCATGCCAATAAAGGGGGGGGAGAGAGAGAGAGAGAGAGAGAGAAGAGAGAGAGAGAGAGAGAGAGGGAGAGGGAGAGGGAGAGGGAGAGGAGAGGAGAGGGAGAGAGAGAGAGAGAGAGAGAGAGAGAGAGAAAGAGAGAGAGAGAGAGAGAGAGAAAGAAAGAAAGAAAGAAAGAAAGAAAGAAAGAAAGAAAGAGAAAAGAAAAGAGAAAAAGAAAAAAGAAAAAGAAAAAGAAAAGAAGAGAAAGTACTTAATAGTTCCATCACAGTGTGGGTGCTCTGAATTAGTGCCCGTTGTACCCCTTCCTTGTGGTAGCATCATTGTTTATTGCACATGGACCACCCTCAGGTCGATTTACATAGTAAGAGTTTGCTGCTCTGACCAGACATGACCCTACCCTCATTTGGATGTACAAGCACTTTCAGTATGAAGAATGAGACGATGATTCCCTGTATGTTTACATACTTGGCTAATAAATTAATTACAATTACAACTACAATGATATATTATTAGCATGTGACAGGAAGGTGTGGTTCTTTGTGGATTCAGAGTTGTGCCACCTCAAGGCAGAACAGTTGTATTAAAGCAGTTGCATAGACAACTCCCAGGTACAGTGGCTTGCAAAAGTATTCATACCACTTGACACTTTCCACATTTTGTCACGTTACAACCACAAACGTAAATGTATTTTATTGGGATTTTATGTGATAGACCAACACAAAGTGGCGCATAATTGTGAAGTAGAAGGAAAATGATACATGGTTTTCAAATTTTTTACAAATAAAATACGGAAAAGTGTCGCGTGCAAAAGTATTCAGCCCCCTTTACTCTGATACCCCTAAATAAAATCCAGTGCAACCAATTGCCTTCAGAAGTCACCTAATTAGTAAATAGAGTCACTTGTGTGTAATCTAATCTCAGTATAAATACAGCTGTTCTGTGAAGGCCTCAGAGGTTTGTTAGAGAACATTAGTGAACAAACAGCATCATGAAACCCAAGGAACACACCAGACAGGTCAGGGATAAAGTTGTGGAGATGTTTAAAAGCAGGGTTAGGTTATAAACAAATATCCCAAGCTTTGAACATCTCACGGAGCACTGTTCAATCCATCATCCGAAAATGGAAAGAGTATGGCACAACTCCAAACCTACCAAGACATGGCCGCCCACCTAAACTGACAGGCCTGGCAAGGAGAGCATTGATCAGAGAAGCAGCCAAGAGGCCCATGGTAACTCTGGAGGAGCTGCAGAGATCCACAGCTCAGGTGGGAGAATCTGTCCACAGGACAACTATTAGTCATGCACTCCACAAATCGGGCCTTTATGGAAGAGTGGCAAGAAGAAAGCCATTGTTGAAAAAAAAAGCCATAAGAAGTCCCGTTTGCAGTTTGCCTCAAGCCATGTGGGGGACACAGCAAACATGTGGAGGAAGGTGCTCTGGTCCGATGAGACCAAAATGGAAGTTTTTGGCCTAAATGCAAAACGCTATGTGTGGCGGAAACCTAACACTGCACATCACCCTGAACACACCATCCCCACTGTGAAACATGGTTGTGGCAGCATCATGCTGTGGGGATGCTTTTCTTCAGCAGGGACAGGGAAGCTGGTCAGAGTTGATGGGAAGATGGATGGAGCCAAATACAGGGCAATCTTGGAAGAAAACCTGTTAGAGTATGCAAAAGACTTGAGACTGGGGCGGAGGTTCACCTTCCAGCAGGACAACGACCCTAAACATACAGCCAGAGCTACAATGGAATGGTTTAGATCAAAGCATATTCATGTGTTAGAATGGCCCAGTCAAAGTCCAGACCTAAATCCAATTGAGAATCTCTGGCAAGACTTGAAAATTGCTGTTCACAGATGCTCTCCATCCAATCTGACTGAGCTTGAGCTATTTTGCAAAGAAGAATGGGCAAAAATTTCAGTCTCTAGATGTGCAAAGCTGGTAGAGACATACCCCCAAAAGACTTGCAGCTGTAATTGCAGCGAAAGGTGGTTCTACAAAGTATTGACTCAGGGGGGCTGAATATTTTTGCACGCGACACTTTTCAGTTTTTTATTTGTAAAAAAATTTGCCTTCCACTTCACAATTATGCACCACTTTGTGTTGGTCTATCACATAAAATCCCAATAAAATACATTTACGTTTGTGGTTGTAACGTGACAAAATGTGGAAAAGTTCAAGGGGTATGAAAACTTTTGCAAGCCACTGTATACATCATATAAAGCAGTTGCCAGAAATGAGTCTGGGTGACCAGCAATAGATGAGCAGTTGGGAAATACTCTGAATTCCTGGCATAGACATCGCAAGAGACCATCAGCTGCCATCAGTGTCTCAACTGCTGGACTTGGCTAAACAAACCAAAAGCTACTTGCAGCATGCACATCAATAAATCTCTCACCGCAGTAACCAGAAGATATATTTCCCCCAGACCAATGCAATGAGATGGATGTGGGCCAAATCACAGTTAAAGCTGGCTGTCATTCTAATGGAAACAAGGTGTTCTGAGGCGATCTAAGATCGCTTTTTTACATACACTTGACACAATTAGGGACAGTTTCTTCTCGACTGTTATCAGGCAACTGAATCATCCTACCACAACCAGGGAGCAGTGCTGAACTACTGTCTACCTCTTTGATGTCCTTGGACAATCGTTGATCGGACTTGCTGGCTTTACCTTGCACTAAACGATATTCAATAGACAATGGACAATAGACAATAGACAATAGGTGCAGGAGTAGGACATTCGGCCCTTCGAGCCAGCACCGCCATTCAATGTGATCATGGCTGATCATCCCCAATCAGTACCCCATTCCTGCCTTCTCCCCATATCCCCTGACTCTGCTATTTTTAAGAGCCCTATCTAGCTCTCTCTTGAAGCATCCAGGGACCCGCTCCACCGCCCTCTGAGGCAGAGAATTCCATAGACTCACCACTCTCTGTGAGAAAAAGTGTTTCATCGTCTCCGTTCTAAATAGCTTACTCCTTATTCTTAAACTGTGGCCCCTGGTTCTGGACTCCCCCAACATCGGGAACATGGTTCCTGCCTCTAGCGTGTCCAAACCCTTAACAATCTTAGATGTTTCAATGAGATGCCCTCTCATCCTTCTAAACTCCCGGGAATTAACCTTGTAAGCCTACGCTGCACTCCCTCAATAGCAACAATGTCCTTCCTCAAATTAGGGGACCAAAACTGTACACAATACTCCAGGTGTGGTCTCACTATGGCTGTACAACTGCAGAAGGACCTCTTTGCTCCTATATTTGATTCCTCTTGTTATAAAGGCCAACATGCCATTCGCATTCTTCACTGCCTGCTGTACCTGCATGCTTACTTTCATAGACTGATGTACAAGGACCCCCACATCCCGTTGTACTTCCCCTTTTCCCAACTTGACACCATTTAGATAGTAATCTGCCCTCCTGTTTTTTGATACCAAAGTGGATAACCTCACATTTATCCGCATTAAACTTCATCTGCCATGCATCTGCCCACTTCCCCAACCTGTCTAAGTCACCCTGCATTCTCATAGCCTCCTCATGCGCGTCCTCTCACAGTTCACACTGCCACCCAGCTTTGTGTCATCTGCAAATTTGCTAATGTTACTTTGAATCCCTTCATGTAAATAGCTGCGATCCCAGCACCGAGCTTGCGGTACCCCACTAGTCACTGCCTGCCATTCTGAAAGGGACCCGTTAATCCCTACTCTTTGTTTCCTGTCTGCCAACCACTTCTCTATCCATGTCAGCACTCTACCCCCAATACCATGTGCCCTAATTTTGCCCTCTATTCTCCTATGTGGGACCTTATCAAATGCTTTCTAAAAGTCCAGGTACACTACATCCACTGGCTCTCCCTTGTCCATTTTCCTAGTTACATCTTCAAAAAATTCCAGAAGATTAGTCAAGCATGATTTCCCCTTCGTAAATCCATGCTGACTCGGACCGATCCTGTTACTGGTATCCAAATGTTCGGCTATCTCATCTTTTATAATTGACTCCAGCATCTTCCCCACCACCAATGTCAGGCTAACTGGTCTATAATTCCCTGTTTTCTCTCTCCCGCCTTTCTTAAAAAGTGGGATAACATTAGCTACCCTCCAATCGACAGGAACTGATCCTGAGTCTATAGAACATTGGAAAATCATCATCAATGCATCCACGATTTCGAGAGCCACTTCCTTAAGTACCCTGGGATGCAGACCATCATGCCCTGGGGATTTATCAGCCTTCAGTCCCATCAGTCTATCCAACACCATTTCCTGCCTAATGTGGATTTCCTTCAGTTCTTAGAAACATAGAAACATAGAAACATAGAAAATAGATGCAGGAGTACGCCATTCGGCCCTTCGAGCCTGCACCGCCATTCGATATGATCATGGCTGATCATCCAACTCAGTATCCTGTACCTGCTTTCTCTCCATACCCCCTGATCCCTTTAGCCACAAGGGCCACATCTAACTCCCTCTTAAATATAGCCAATGAACTGGCCTCAACTACCTTCTGCGGCAGAGAATTCCAGAGATTCACCACTCTCTGTGTGAAAAATGTTTTTCTCATCACAGTCCTAAAAGATTCCCCCTTTATCCTTAAACTGTGACCCCTTGTTCTGGACTTCCCCAACATCGGGAACAATCTTCTTGCATCTAGCCTGTTCAACCCCTTAAGAATTTTGTACATTTCTATAAGATCCCCCCTCAATCTTCTAAATTCTAGCGAGTACAAACCGAGTCTATCCAGTCTTTCTTCATATGAAAGTCCTGACATCCCAGGAATCAGTCTGGTGAACCTTCTCTGTACTCCCTCTATGGCAAGAATGTCTTTCCGCAGATTAGGAGACCAAAACTGTACACAATACTCCAGGTGTGGTCTCACCAAGACCCTGTACAACTGCAGTAGAAACCTCCCTGCTCCTATACTTAAATCCTTTTGCTATGAATGCTAACATACCATTCGCCTTCTTCACTGCCTGCTGCACCTGCATGCCTACTTTTAATGACTGGTGTACCATGACACCCAGGTCTCGTTGCATCTCCCTTTTCCTAATCGGCCACCATTCAGATAATAGTCTACTTTCCTGTTTTTGCCACCTAAATGGATAACCTCACATTTCTCCACATTATACTGCATCTGCCATGCATTTGCCCACTCACCCAGCCTATCCAAGTCACCTTGCAGCCTCTGAGCATCCTCCTCACAGCTAACACTGCCCCTCAGCTTCGTGTCATCCGCAAACTTGGAGATGTTGCATTCAATTCCCTCGTCCAAATCATTAATATATATTGTAAATAGCTGGGGTCCCAGCACTGAGCCTTGCGGTACCCCACTAGTCACTGCCTGCCATCTGAAAAGGACCCGTTAAATCCTACTCTTTGCTACCTGTCTGCCAGCCAGTTCTCTATCCACATCAATACTGAACCCCCAATTACCGTGTGCTTTAAGTTTGTATACTAATCTCTTATGTGGGACCTTGTCGAAAGTCATCTGAAAGTCCAGATATAACATCCACTGGTTCTCCCTTATCCACTCCACTAGATACATCCTCGAAAAATTCTATAAGATTCGTCAGACATGATTTACCTTTCATAAATCCATGCTGACTTTGTCCAATGATTTCACCATTTTCCAAATGTGCTGCTATCCCATCTTTAAACAACTGACTCTAGCAGTTTCCCCACTACCGATGTTAGACTAACATCTGTAATTCCCTGTTTTCTCTCTCCCTCCCATTTTTAAAAAGTGGGGTTATATTAGCTACCCTCCAATCCTCAGGAACTACTCCAGAATCTAAAGAGTTTTGAAAAATTACCACTAATGCATCCACTATTTCTGGGGCTACTTCCTTAAGTACTCTGGGATGCAGCCTATCTGGCCCTGGGGATTTATCGGCCTTTTAATCCATTCAATTTACCTAACACCACTTCCCGGCTAACCTGGATTTCACTCAGTTCCTCCATCTCATTTAACCCCGGTCCCCTGCTATTCCGGCAGATTAATTAAGTCTTCCTTAGTGAAGACAGAACCAAAGTAGTTATTCAATTGGTCTGCCATGTCCTTGTTCCCCATGATCAATTCACCTGTTTCTGACGGCAATGGACCTACATTCGTTTTAACTAATCTTTTTCTCTTCACATATCTATAAAAGCTTTTGCAGTCAGTTTTTATGTTCCCTGCCAGTTTTATTTCATAATCTATTTTCCCTTTCCTAATTAATCCCTTTGTCCTCCTCTGCTGGACTGAATTTCTCCCAGTCCTCTGGTAGGCTGCTTTTTCTGGCTAATTTGTATGCTTCAATCTTTTGTTTTGATACTATCCCTGATTTCCCTTGTTATCCATGGATGCACTACCTTCCCCTGATTTATTTTTTTGCCAAACTGGGATGAACATTGTTGTAGTTCATCCATGCAGTCTTTAAATGGCTTCCATTGCATATCTACCGTCAACCCATTAGAATCAATTGCCAGTCTATCTTGGCCAATTCACTTCTCATACCCTCAAAGTTACCTTTCTTTAAGTTCAGGACCCTTGTTTCTGAATTAACAATGTCACTCTCTATCCTAATGAAGAACTCAACCATATTATGGTCACTCTTGCCCAAGGGGCCACGCACAACAAGACTGCTAACTAACCCTTCCTCATTACTCAATACCCAATCTAGAATAACCTGCTCTCTCGTTGGTTCCTCTACATGTTGGTTTAGAAAACTAGCCCGCATACATTCCAAGAAATCCTCTTCCTCAGCACCCCTGCCAATTTGATTCACCCAATCTATATCCTCTCTAACCAGCAACGCTACCCCACCTCCTTTCCCTTTCTGTCTATCCCTGGATGTTCAGCTCCCAGCCTTGGTTACCCTGGAGCCATGTCTCCGTGATCCCAACTATATCATAGTCATTAATAGCTATCAGCACATTTAACTCATCCACCTATTACAAATGCTCCTTGCATTGAGACACAAAGCTTTCAGGCTTGTTTTTACAACACTCTTACCCCTTATACAAACAATTATGTTGAAAAGTGGCCCTTTTTGATTTTTGCCCTGGATTTGTCTGCCTGCCACTTTTACTTTTCACCTTGCTACCTATTGCTTCTACCCTCATTTTACACCCCTCTGTCTCTACGCTCACACATTTAAGAACCCTTTCCCTTTAACTCCATCCTCAACTATCCCATTCGACACCCCACCCCCCTTATTCAGTTTAAAACCACCCGTGTAGCAGTGGCAAACCTGCCTGCTGTCACCTCAGATCTTCTGGCCACTACTATATCAGTAAGATTGTTTGAGTCCTCCTTCGTGAATACAGATCCAAAGTACCTGTTCAATGAAGACAGATCAAAGTACCTATTCCCTCATCATGTATCTATACACTGTAAATGGATTGATTGTAATCATGTATTGTCTTCTGCTGCCTGGTTAGCATGCAACAAAAAGCTTTTTCACTGTACCTTGGTGACAATAAACTAAACTAAACTAAACTAAACTATACTAAACATCACTGTTCACACACAAACCACACAGAAGATGGACAAGATCAAAAGCAAAGATTTTTACTGAGACACCCAGCTTTGTGTCATTCGCAAATTTGCTAATGTTACTTTTATTCCAGATATTGTCAAGGATTTGTTTCTTGACACCTCCTTTTTTCCTTACCCCTAAGGAGTAACACAATGCTGGACTTGGTTCCATTAAAGGCTATGGAAGTAAAAAGCAAAGATGTGGTGATGAACTTTTTAGCAGTTAGTGTTTACATGTTCTGCAATTTAATAATAGCACTGTCATCACTAGGTTCTACCAGGCCACAACTTATAAAACTACACATCCAACAATGCTAATTTTAAGAGTTTGAAAGATTGAATGGAATTGGAAAATGACAAAAGATGTTTGAAGGAACAGATGTAGAACAAAGTTGAAAGATGGCAAAGAGAGGCTGGCCCATTAAAACATCAACGACAAAATAATGGCTAAAGATTGAGAATTTAGCAAACATTATTCAGCATTGTTCACAAAGAAATGGAGACAAACATATCCAAAATTGGCAGTAATTTGAACATGGTTTAAAAATTTTTAAAAGCAAAGTTATATCTGGGAGGTTGTTACAGTAAGTACAAACAGCTACTGTTTGGAAATTTTCACAAGTGCTAAACGATTAGGTTCAATGACTGAATGAATGAATGAATACTTTATTGTCATTATAACATGTAAACATGTACAACGAAATTAGAAATGCCAACCAGTCAGTGCACCATTCACACATTTTCTTAGAGCAAAAGTCTAAGATAAACAACTAAAATAAATAACATGAAAAAAACACATTCTTCTGTCGATTTCCCAGTCCCTTTGGTGCTGTAGCGCACCTGTACTCATTTGGTGGCTACATTAAGTGTATTTATTGCTGTGGGATAAAAAATGTTTTTGAGTCTGTTTGTCCTTGTCCTCATTGATCTGTACCGTCTGCCTGACGGCAGCAGTACAAACAGGAGTGACCGGGGTGGAAAATGTCCTTTATGATCTTCTGGGATTTTTGAGACAGTGGGAATGTGTAGGTCCTCCAAGGTGAGGAGAGGGCAGCCGATAATCTTCTGGGCGTTGTCAATAGCCCTCTGGAGCGCTTTCCTCTTAGCCGCTGTGCAGCTGGTGTACCACACGCATACCAGTATGTTAAGATGCTCTCTATTGAGCATCGATAAAAGGATAGCAGCAGTCTCTGGGTGATGTTGTTCTTCCTGAGCACCCTCACCCTCTGTGAATCCTCACAGAGACTTTATACTGACTGCTGATCCAGACAATCCAGAAGATGGGAAAATGGAAAGATGACTTCCATCATCTTGTCAAAGACTAGAGGATATAGCTTTAAGGTGAGTGGAGCAAAGGAGATGTCCAGAGCAAGTTTTTTACACAGAGAGTGGTGGGAGTGCCTGGAACAAGTTGCCAGGGTAGTGGTGGAGGCAGATATGATAGGGGTGTTTTAAAGAAGCTTATACATAGACACATAGATATGCTGGGAATGGAGGGGTATGGATTACGTGTAGACAGATAAAATTAGTTTATCTTGCTGCCATGTTTGGCACAGACATTGTGGGCTGAAGAGCCTGTTCCAGTGCTGTACTTTTCCATGTTCTATGTTCATAAAGATATGAATCCGTAAGTACTAAGGCGACTTACAACCCAGTGGTATGAATATTGATTACTCTAACCTTCAAGTAACCCATGCAACCCTGGTGCCAGGGTTCAGGATGTCACGAGCTGAATTCAGAACATCCTCGAGAGAGAGAAGGTGAACAGCCAGCAGTAGTTGTGCTCGTAGGCACAAACGACATTGGGAAGAAGAGAAGGAGGTTCTCCAACATGAGTTGAGAGAGTTTGGAAGAAGACTGAAAGTCAGGACTTCCAGGGTGGTTATCTCTGGATTGCTTCCAGTACCTCGTGCTAGTGAGGACAGGAACAGGGAGATAGGGGATCTGAATGTGTGGCTGAGGGGCTGGTGCAGGGAGCAAGGATTTAGATTTATAAACCACTGGGATCTCTTCTGGGGTAGGGGTGACCTGTACAAAAGGGACGGGTTACACGTTAACTGGGGGAGGGGGGGGGGCGACATTCTGGCAGGCAGGTTTGCTAGGGCTACATGTGGGGTTTAAACTAAATGGTGGGGGGGAGGGATTGACAAATTGAGAGTATAAAGATGGAGTTGAAGGGTACTCCATCTTTACAGAAGAGTACAGGAAAAATTACAAAAGATTCTCGAATTAATGGGAAGGAAAGTTCGAGAAGTGATAAAAGAGTAAGTTCAGGGCCAATTGCGAGCGGTGCCAGTGGGGACGTGAATACGGAGGTCAAAGTGGTGTATATGAATGCGCGAAGAATAAGAAATAAAGTGGACGAGCTTGAGGCTCAGTTAGAAATTGGCAAGTATGTTGTTGTGGGAATTACTGAGACATGGCTGCAAGAGGGCCAGGGCTGGGAACGGAATATTCAAGGGTATACCTCCTATCGAAGGGGGTGGGGTTGCCCTGTTGGTGAGGAATGAAATTCAGTCCCTTGCAAGGGGTGACATTGAAACAGGAGATGTGGAGTCAGTATGGAGAGAACTAAGGAATTGTACGGGTAAAGACCCTAGTGGGACTTATCTGCAGGCCCCCAAACAATAGCCTGGACATTGGGTACAAGTTGAATCAGGAGTTAAAATTGGCATGTAGCAAAGGTAATGCTGTGGTTGTTATGGGAGATTTCAACATGCTGGTAGACTGGGAAAATCAGGTTGGTACTGGACCCCAAGTAAGGGACTTTGTAGAGTGCCTTCGTGATGGATTCTTAGAGCAGCTTGTATTGGACCCTACCAGGGAGAAGGCAATTCTGGATTTAGTGTTATGTAATGAACCGGATTTGATAAAGGAACGAGGTTAATGAGCCATTGGGAGGTAGTGACCATAATATGGTCAAGTTTAATCTACAATTGGAGAAGGAGAAGGGTAGATCTGAGGTGTTACTGTTGCAGTTGAATAATGGGGACTATGGGGCCATGAGGGAGGAGCTGGCCAAAGTTGACTGGAAAGATACACTAGCCGGGATGACAGTGGAACAACAATGGCAGGTATTTCTAGGAATAATACAGAAGGTGCAGGATCAGTTCATTCCTAGGAGGAAGAAAGATTCCAAGGGGAGTAAGGGGTGACCATGGCTGACAAGGGACGTCAGGGACAGTATAAAAATAAAAGAGAAGAAGTACAACATAGCAAAGATGAGCGGGAAGCAAGAGGATTGGGTAATGTTTAAAGAGCAACAGAAGATAACTAAATAGACAATACGGGGAGAAAAGATGAGGTACGAAGGTAAGCTAGTCAAGAATATAAAGGAGGATGGTAAAAGCTTCTTTAGGTATGTGAAGAGGAAAGAATTAGTTAAGACCAAAGTTGGACCCTTGAAGACAGAAAAAGGTGAATTTATTATGGGGAACAAGGAAATGGCAGACTTTGGATCCGTCTTCACTAAGGAGGACACAAACAATCTTCCTGATATAGTAGTGGCCAGGGGATCTGGGGTGACGGAGGAACTGAAGGAAATCCACATTAGGCAGGAAATGGTGTTGGGTAGACTGATGGGACTGAAGACTGATAAATCCCCAGGGCCTGATGGTCTGCATCCCAGGGTACTTAAGGAAGTGGCTCTAGAAATCGTGGATGCATTGGTGATAATTTTCCAATGTTCTATAGACTCAGGATCAGTTCCTGTGGATTGGAGGGTAGCTAATGTTATCCCACTTTTTAAGAAAGGCGGGACAGAGAAAACAGGGAATTATAGACCAGTTAGCCTGACATCGGTGGTGGGGAAGATGCTGGAGTCAATTATAAAAGATGAAATAGCAGCACATTTGGATAGCAGTAACAGAATCGGTCCGAGTCAGCATGTATTTTCGAAGGGGAAATCATGCTTGACTAATCTTCTGGAATTTTTTGAGGATGTAACTAGGGAAATGGACAAGGGAGAGTCAGTGGATGTAGTGTACCTGGAATTTCAGATAGCATTTGATAAGGTCCCACATAGGTGATTAGTGGGCAAAATGAGGGCACATGGTATTGGTGGTAGAGTGCTGACATGGGTGGAAAATTGGTTGGCAGACAGGAAAAAAAGAGTAGGGATTAACGGGTCCCTTTGAGAATGGCAGGCAGTGACTAGTGGGGTACCGCAAGGCTCGGTGCTGGTATATTTACAATATACATCAATGATTTGGATGAAGGGATTCAAAGTAACATTAGCAAATTTGCAAATGACACAAAGCTGGGTGGCAGTGTTAACTGTGAGGAGGATGCTATGAGAATGCAGGGTGACTTGGACAGGTTGGGGGAGTGAGCAGATGCATTGCAGATGAAGTTTAATGTGGATAAATGTGATGTTATCCACTTTTGTATCAAAAACAGGAAGGCAGATTACTATCTAAATGGCGTCAAGTTGGGAAAAGGGGAAGTACAACGGGATCTTGGTCATCAGTCTATGAAAGTAAGCATGCAGGTACAGCAGGCAGTGAAGAAAGCGAATGGCATGTTGGCGTTTATAACAAGAGGAGCGAGTATAGGAGCAAAGAGGTCCTTCTGCAGTTGTACAGAGCCATAGTGAGACCACACCTGGAGTATTGTGGGTACACAAAAATGCTGGAGAAACTCAGCGGGTGCAGCAGCATCTATGGAGCGAAGGAAATAGGTAACGTTTCGGCCCGAAACGTTACCCATTTCCTTCGCTCCATAGATGCTGCTGCACCCGCTGAGTTTCTCCAGCATTTTTGTGTACCTTCGATTTTCCAGCATCTGCAGTTCCTTCTTTAACACCTGGAGTATTGTGTGCAGTTTTGGTCCCCTAATTTGAGGAAGGACATTCTTGCTATTGAGAGAGTGCAGCGTAGGTTTATAAGGTTAATTCCCGGGATGGCGGGACTGTCATATGATGAGAGAATGGAGCGGCTGGGCTTGTACACTCTGGAGTTTAGAAGGATGAGAGGTATCCTATTGAAACATATAAGATTAATATATGTTATATGGGAGACTTTAAACTAGAACGGTTGGGGGGAGGGACACAAATAGAGAAAGCTAGTAGACAGTGTGTAGGGCAGGAGGCAGAGAAGGGAAGCACTCCGACCCAACATGTAGTGGGGAAAGAAGAAAAAGATAATAAACAGAGAATAAGAGGTGGTGGGTTTCTTAAATGTGTGAGCAGAGAGACAGAGGGGTGTAAAATGTGGGTAGAAGTAATAGGTAGCAAGGTGAAAAGTAAAAGTGGTAGGCAGACAAATCCAGGGCAAAAATTAAAAAGGGCCATTTTTCAACAAAATTGTATAAGGGGTAAGAATGTTGTAAAAACAAGCCTGAAGGCTTTATGTCTCTATGCAAGGAGCATTCGTAATAAGGTGGATGAGTTCAACGTGCAGATAGTTATTAATGAATATGATATAGTTGGGATCACGGAGACATGGCTCCAGGGTGACCAAGGCTGGGAGCTGAACATCCAGGGATATTCAATATTCAGGAGGGATAGACAGAAATGAAAAGGAGGTGGAGTAGCGTTGCTGGTTAGAGTGGAGATTAATGCAATTGAAAGGAAGGACATTAGCTTGGAGGATGTGGAATCGATATGGGTAGAGGTACGAAACACTAAGGGGCAGAAAACGCTAGTGGGAGTTGTGTACAAGCCACCTAACAGTAGTAGTGGAGTTGGGGATGGCATCAAACAAGAAATTAGAAATGCGTGCAACAAAGGTAAAACAGTTATAATGGGTGACTTCAATCTACATATAGATTGGGTGAATCAAATTGGCAGGGGTGCTGAGGAAGAGGATTTCTTGCAATGTATGCGGGATAGTTTTCTAAACCAACATGTAGAGGAACCAACGAGAGAGCAGGCTATTCTAGACTGGGTATTGAGTAATGAGGAAGGGTTAGTTAGCAGTCTTGTTGTGCGTGGCCCCTTGGGCAAGAGTGACCATAATATGGTTGAGTTCTTCATTAGGATGGAGAGTGACATAATTAATTCAGAAACAATGGTTCTGAACTTAAAGAAAGGTAACTTTGAGGGTATGAGACGCGAATTGGCCAAGATAGACTGGCAATTGATTCTTAAATGGTTGACGGTGGATAGGCAATGGAAGGCATTTAAAGACTGCATGGATGAACTACAAAAATTGTTCATCCCAGTTTGGCAAAAGAATACATCAGGGAAGGTAGTGCATCCGTGGATAACAAGGGAAATCAGGGATAGTATCAAAACAAAAGATGAAGCATACAAATTAGCCAGAAAAAGCAGCCTATCAGAGGACTGGGAGAAATTTAGTCCAGCAGAGGAGGACAAAGGGCTTCATTAGGAAAGGGAAAATAGATTATGAAAGAAAACTGGCAGGGAACATAAAAACTGACTGCACAAGTTTTTATAGATATGTGAAGAGAAAAAGATTAGTTAAAACAAATGTAGGTCCATTGCCGTCAGAAACAGGTGAATTGATCATGGGGAACAAGGACATGGCAGACCAATTGAATAACTACTTTGGTTCTGTCTTCACTAAGGAAGACTTAATTAATCTGCCAGAAATAGCAGGGGACCGGGGGTTAAATGAGATGGAGGAACTGAGTGAAATCCAGGTTAGCCGGGAAGTGGTGTTAGGTAAATTGAATGGATTAAAGGCCGATAAATCCCCAGGGCCAGATAGGCTGCATCCCAGAGTACTTAAGGAAGTAGCCCCAGAAATAGTGGATGCATTAGTGGTAATTTTTCAAAACTCTTTAGATTCTGGAGTAGTTCCTGAGGATTGGAGGGTAGCTAATATAACCCCACTTTTTAAAAAGGGAGGGAGAGAGAAAACAGGGAATTACAGATGTTAGTCTAACATCGGTAGTGGGGAAACTGCTAGAGTCAGTTATTAAAGATGGGATAGCAGCACATTTGGAAAATGGTGAAATCATTGGACAAATCAGCATGGATTTATGAAAGGTAAATCATGTCTGACGAATCTTATAGAATTTTTCGAGGATGTATCTAGTGGAGTGGATAAGGGAGAACCAGTGGATGTTATATCTGGACAAGGTCCCACATAAGAGATTAGTATACAAACTTAAAGCACACGGTATTGGGGGTTCAGTATTGATGTGGATAGAGAACTGGCTGGCAGACAGGTAGCAAAGAGTAGGATTTAACGGGTCCTTTTCAGAATGGCAGGCAGTGACTAGTGGGGTACCGCAAGGCTCAGTGCTGGGACCCCAGCTATTTACAATATATATTAATGATTTGGACGAGGGAATTGAATGCAACATCTCCAAGTTTGCGGATGACACTAAGCTGGGGGGCAGTGTTAGCTGTGAGGTGGGTACTAGGAGGCTGCAAGATGACTTGGATAGGCTGGGTGGATAAATGTGAGGTTATCCATTTTGGTGGCAAAAACAGGAAAGTAGACTATTACCTGAATTGTGGCCGATTAGGAAAAGGGGAGATGCAACGAGACCTGGGTGTCATGGTACACCAGTCGTTGAAAGTAGGCATGCAGGTGCAGCAGGCAGTGAAGAAAGTGAATGGTATGTTAGCATTCATAGCAAAAGGACTTGAGTATAGGAGCAGGGAGGTTCTACTGCAGTTGTACAGGGTCTTGGTGAGACCACACCTGGAGTATTGCATACAGTTTTGGTCTCCTAATCTGAGGAAGGACATTCTTGCCATAGGGGGAGTACAGAGAAGATTCACCAGACTGATTCTTGGGATGTCAAGACTTTCATATGAAGAAAGACTGGATAGACTCGGCTTGTACTCGCTAGAATTTAGAAAATTGAGGGGGGATCTTATAGAAACTTACAAAATTCTTAAGGGGTTGGACAGGCTAGATGCAGGAAGATTGTTCCCGATGTTGGGGAAGTCCAGAACAAGGGGGTCACAGTTTAAGGATAAAGGGGGAATCTTTTAGGACTGTGATGAGAAAAACATTTTTCACACAGAGAGTGGTGAATCTCTGGAATTCTCTGCCACAGAATGTAGTTGAGGCCAGTTCATTGGCTATATTTAAGAGGGAGTTAGATGTGGCCCTTGTGGCTAAAGGGACAGGGGGTATGGAGAGAAAGCAGGTACAGGATACTGAGTTGGGTGATCAGCCATGATCATATTGGATGGCGGCGCAGGCTCGAAGGGCCGAATGGCCTACTCCTGCACCTATTTTCTATGTTTCTATGTTTCTATGTTAAGGGTTTGGACACGCTAGAGGCAGGAAACATGTTCCCGATGTTGGGGAGTCCAGAACCAGGGGCCACAGTTCAAGAATAAGGGGTAAGCCATTTAGAACGGAGACGATGAAACACTTTTTCTCACAGTTGTGAGTCTGTGGAATTCTCTGCCTCAGAGGGCGGTGGAGGCCGGTTCTCTGGATACTTTCAAGAGAGAGCTAGATAGGGCTCTTAAAGATAGCGGAGTCAGAGGATATGGGGAGAAGGCAGGAACGGGGTACTGATTGGGGATGATCAGCCATGATCACATTGAATGGCGGTGCTGGCTCGAAGGGGCGAATGGCCTACTCCTGCACCTATTGTCTATTGCATCCCCTCTCTCTCCGTCCTTCCCCAACCATAGTCGACATACTAGCTTCACTGTCGTCCTGCTGAGTTTCACTGTTTGTATCACTACTTATCACCTTCTCCACAGCCAACAATGGATCATTGTGGGCACCTTTCCTTGATCATCGTCGCTGGCTTTGATTCATTCATGTGTCATGTGCTTTTATATCTCTTGTTCCCTCCTCCCCCGACTCTCAGTCTGAAGGATCTTTAAACAAAACATCACCTATTCCTTTTCTCCAGAGATGGTG
The DNA here is from genome assembly GCA_038087875.1 of Malacoraja senta. Taxonomy (NCBI): domain Eukaryota; kingdom Metazoa; phylum Chordata; class Chondrichthyes; order Rajiformes; family Rajidae; genus Malacoraja; species Malacoraja senta. The sequence goes on along the minus strand of CM075977.1, from coordinate 338,988,282 downwards.
CCTGACCCTTTGATTGACCAGGTTTTTGTGTCTATCTTCTTTGCCTGTTCATGCCTGGCTTGAAAATATTACAAGAAAGTATCTTCTGGGACATTCATTATCTGAAATCATAATTCTGTGATTGAGAAGCTATGCTTATTTAATTTAGAGGAATGAACAGACCTAATAAATATGGAAGTGATTGCATGTTCCGCCTCAGTGAATTTCACATATTCTGGTCATGTATGCAAATTTATTTTTTATAGAACTAGTTTAAAGAGCTCTGTAGTAACATTTGCAGCAAAACATGTCATTTCTGAACTGTATTTTGAACTGTTAGAACAAAATCTTTCCATTTTTATTCATCTTTTCAAAGCTTTGTGCATTGCATATATTTTGGTAGCTGCGTAATATTATTACAATCAATTTCCCAGTGATAACTTTCCTCCATTAACTTCTGTGAAGGAAGTAAAAAGGCAGCTGGGGAGAGATAGGGAAGTGGCCAGAGTACACTAAGAGCAGAGTGCACTCAAGCAGTAATAGTTTGAAATCTACGCACAGGCAAAGCCACATCTGCCTGGCAAAGTCTCTGCAGACATGTATCAGTGGGCACTGCCTCAATGGAGAATTAAGTTCAGAGTTATTGCAATAGCTGCAAGGACATCATCACCCAGAAACTAACAACAGTCGACAAATCGAAAGCTGTGTCAAAGCAATTCCTTTTAAGGAGGTTTGTAAATAAGGAGTGCAAGGTGGAGCAGCATTGGGGTTTTGAGAAATAATTCCAAAGTAGTGAGGCTGGTTTATTACAATCATGGATGCTAAGAGGCGAGAGAAGGAAGAGAGGTAGATCAACAGCACGACTTAAGAGTTCAGGGTGATTTCAAACTATTGAGCCTTTAATTTAAAACATAATCCTTATTTATAAATTCAGATTGCTGTCCTCTATATTGTTACCTCAATCTGAAAGGATTTAAAGATGATTGCGTTTTGAAATGAAGGCATAGGAAGATTGGGAGTCGATGTATTATTGATCACGTAATTCATGTGACTTGGAGAGTGGGAGATAGGATAGGGCACCAGAATCTTGTCTGAGCTGAAGTTTGCAGAGTGTGGAGGATGGGTTGGTGGCCCGGTGAGCATTGTATGAGTTGGGCCTGCAATCGGCAAAGTCAGAGATGAAGGATTGAGTATCAGGTGGGCCAGACAACGGAGATAGGATTAGGGAGTTTTTCTGATAAACATGTTATGATGTCAAAGGCTTAGTTTGTATCTGATTAGAAGAAAGTAACTGTGACCAGTTGAATGAAATCTGAGGTGTATGATGAAGGTCAATTGGGGACTCAGGAAATGGCTTTAGTCCTGTCAATGCATCACTGAAGAAGTTGGGCTCATCATGATCTCCAAATTAAGTTCTCTAACTAACCCCACCCCACCCCCTCCCCAAGTCTCCTCCCCCCCTCTCCCTTGTGCTCGACCTGGACTTACACCCATTTCTCGCCTCCACCATGCCCCTCCGCCCCCGCTAATTTCCTCCTTCCTCTGGTTTCACAATCCACAACTACTTAAACCTGTCTCACACCTTCTGTTCTTATCTCTGACTTTTGTTCGAACCATCTGTTTATTAAAAAAAACCTTGCTACGTCGGCCTATTGCCTGCCAAGCTTTGTCCTGCCTCTCGCTTTTTCCAGCTTTCTTCTCCCCCCCAACCCCACAACAGTCTGAAGAAGGGCCTTGACCCAAAAAGTCACCTATCCATGTTTTCCAGAGATGCTGCCTGAGCTACTGAGTTACTCCAGCACTTTGTGACCTTTTGTGTTTTAACCAGTATCTGAAGTTCTTTGTTTCTACCCATGATTAGAGAATTAGTCAACCCCAGAGAGGCAGTGGAGTAGCATAAGAAGTGAAGGAAAGGTAAAGATAATCGTTGCCATTATTCATTTGGACGTTGAAGCCATGTTCTTTGTCAACACAGTTATAGGGTAGTGCGTAGGTGAGCATGAAGAAGACAATGAATGAATGAATCAATATCACATGTGACGTGTCACTGTGAGAATGTTTTGCGTACACAAGTATGCAAAGAGTCGCTACATACAGGGTGCCAACAAAGTTACAATGTATTCCACTTAATCCCCAATGGTCCCCCAATGATAGCAGCCATCTCTGTTTATACTGGATGCCGAACTGCCAACTCCTGGAGGCAGTTCGACCAATGGCACTAACGTCGGTGGTGATGAAGTGCTTTGAGAGGTTGATCATGGCGCAAATCAACTCCTACCTCGACAAAAACCTGGACCCACTGCAGTTCGCCTACCGCCACAACAGATCAATGGTGGATGCGATCTCGCTGGCTCTCCACTCCGCTCTGGACCACTTGGACAACAAAAACTCATATGTCAGGCTGTTATTCATTGATTACAGCTCGGCATTTAATACAATCATCCCCTCCAAGCTGGTTACCAAACTCGCAGAACTGGGTCTCTGCGCATCCCTATGCAATTGGATCCTCGACTTCCTCATTCACAGACCACAGACTGTTCGAATTGGTGGAAAGGTGTCAGCCTCGATAACAATCAGCACGGGTGCACCTCAAGGCTGCGTGCTCAGCCCCCTGCTGTACTCACTCTATACTCATGACTGCGTAGCTGGTCATAGTGCGAAATCCATCGTCAAGTTCGCTGACGACACCACTGTTGTGGGACATATCACTGATGGGGACGAGTCAGAGTATAGTAGTGAGATCGACCGACTGACCAAATGGTGCCAGCTCAATAACCTGGCTCTCAACACCAGCAAAACCAAGGAACTGATTGTGGACTTTGGAAGAGGTAGGATGGGGACCCACAGTCCCGTTTATATCAACGGGTTGATGGTGGAAAAGGTCAAGAGCTTCAAATTCCTGGGTGTGCATATCTCTGAAGATCTCTCCTGGTCCGAGAACACTGATGCCATTATAAAGTAAGCACATCAGCGCCTCTACTTCCTGAGAAGATTACGGAGAGTCGGTTTGTCAAGGAGGACTCTCTCTAACTTCTACAGGTGCACAGTAGAGAGCATGCTGACCGGTTGCATCGTGGCTTGGTTCGCCAACTTGAGCGCCCAGGAGCGGAAAAGACGACAAAAAGTAGTAAACACGGCCCAGTCCATCATCGGCTCTGATCTCACTACCATCGAGGGGATCTATCGCAGTCGCTGCCTCAAAAAGGCTGGCAGCATCATCAAGGACCCACACCATCCTGGCCACACACTCATCTCCCTACTACCTTCAGGTAGAAGGTACAGGAGCCTGAAGACTGCAACGTCCAGGTTCAGAAACAGCTCTTCCCCACAGCCATCAGGCTATTAAACTCAACTCAAACAAAACTCTGAACATTAATAGCCCATTATCTGTTTATTTGCACTTTATCTGTTTTATTTATTCATGTGTGTATATATTTATATAATGGTGTATGGACACACTGATCTGTTCTGTATTCATGCCTTCTATATTCTGTTGTGTTGAAGCAAAGCAAGAATGTCATTGTCCTATCTGGGACACATGACAATAAACTCTCTTGAATCTTGAATCTAAATTTTGATCACATGGTTATGTGACACTGTGCATAGCATGATCGTCACCTGCAGTTTGTGATTATTGCATTTACCTTAGCAGTATACAAACAACGCAATTAAAAAAAAGGACAATTTTGTCCTGTATTGAGATGAGTGGATGATAATTAATATATGTATGAAACTATTCTGTGGTATTTTTAATGTCCCAACCACAATGAGAAATACAAATACACAAATATGTGTAGATCATAGAAACATAGAAAATAGGTGCAGGAGTAGGCCATTTGGCCCTTCGAGCCTGCACCGCCATTCAATATGATCATGGCTGATCATCCAACTCAGTATCCTGTACCTGCCTTCTCTCCATACCCCCTGATCCCCTTAGCCACAAGGGCCACACCTAACTCCCTCTTAAATATAGCCAATGAACTGGCCTCAACTACCTTCTGTGGCAGAGAATTCCAGAGATTCACCACTCTCTGTGTGAAAAATGTTTTTCTCATCTCGGTCCTAAAAGACTTCCCCCTTATCCTTAAACTGTGACCCCTTGTTCTGGACTTCCCCAACATCGGGAACAATCTTCCTGCATCTAGCCTGTCCAACCCCTTAAGAATTTTGTAAGTTTCTATAAGATCCCCCCTCAATCTCCTAAATTCTAGCGAGTACAAGCCGAGTCTATCCAGTCTTTCTTCATATGAAAGTCCTGACATCCCAGGAATCAGTCTGGTGAATCTTCTGTGTACTCCCTCTATGGCAAGAATGTCTTTCCCCAGATTAGGAGACCAAAACTGTATGCAATACTCCAGGTGTGGTCTCACCAAGACCCTGTACAACTGCAGTAGAACCTCCCTGCTCCTATACTCAAATCCTTTTGCTATGAATGCTAACATACCATTCGCTTTCTTCACTGCCTGCTGCACCTGCATGCCTACTTTCATTGACTAGTGTACCATGACACCCAGGTCTCGTTGCATCTCCCCTTTTCCTAATCGGCCACCATTCAGATAATAGTCTACTTTCCTGTTTATGCCACCAAAGTGGATAACCTCACATTTATCTACATTATACTGCATCTGCCATGCATTTGCCCACTCACCCAACCTATCCAAGTCACCTTGCAGCCTCCTAGCATCCTCCTCACAGCTAACACTGCCCCCCAGCTTCGTGTCATGCGCAAACTTGGAGATGTTGCATTCAATTCCCTCATCCAAATCATTAATGTATATTGTAAATAGCTGGGGTCCTAGCACCGAGCCTTGTGGTACCCCACTAGTCACTGCCTGCCATTCTGAAAAGGACCCATTTACTCCTACTCTTTGTTTCCTGTCTGCCAGCCAGTTCTCTATCCACATCAATACTGAACCCCCAATACCGTGTGCTTTAAGTTTGCATACTAATCTCTTATGTGGGACCTTGTCAAAAGCCTTCTGAAAGTCCAGATATAACACATCCACTGGTTCTCCCTTATCCACTCTACTAGTTACATCCTCGAAAAATTCTATAAGATTCGTCAGACATGATTTACCTTTCATAAATCCATGCTGACTTTGTCCAATGATTTCACTACTTTCCAAATGTGCTGCTATTCCATCTTTAATAACTGACTCTAGCAGTTTCCCCACTACCGATGTTAGAGTAACTGGTCTGTAATTCCCCGTTTTCTCTCTCCCTCCCTTTTTAATAAGTGGGGTTACATTAGCTACCCTCCAATCCTCAGGAACTACTCCAGAATCTAAAGAGTTTTGAAAAATTATCACTATTGCATCCACTATTTCTGGGGCTACTTCCTTAAGTACTCTGGGATGCAGCCTATCTGGCCCTGGGGATTTATCGGCCTTTAATCCATTCAATTTACCTAACACTACTTCCCGGCAAACCTGGATTTCACTCAGTTCCATCTCATTTGACCCCCGGTCCCCTGCTATTTCCGGCAGATTATTTATGTCTTCCTTAGTGAAGACAGAACCAAAGTAGTTATTCAATTGGTGTGCCATGTCCTTGTTCCCCATGATCAATTCATCTGTTTCTGACTGCAAGGGACCTACATTTGTTTTAACTAATCTTTTTCTCTTCACATATCTATAAAAACTTTTGCAGTCAGTTTTTATGTTCCCTTGCCAGTTTTCTTTCATAATCTATTTTCCCTTTCCTAATTAATCCCTTTGTCCTCCTCTTATGGACTGAATTTCTCCCAGTCCTCTGGTAGGCTGCTTTTTCTGGCTAATTTTTGTATGCTTCATCTTTTGTTTTGATACTATCCCTGATTTCCCTTGTTATCCATGGATGCACTACCTTCCCTGATGTATTCTTTTGCCAAACTGGGATGAACAATTTTTGTAGTTCATCCATGCAGTCTTTAAATGCCTTCCATTGCCTATCCACCGTCAACCATTTAAGAATCAATTGCCAGTCTATCTTGGCCAATTCGCGTCTCATACCCTCAAAGTTACCTTTCTTTAAGTTCAGAACCATTGTTTCTGAATTAATTATGTCACTCTCCATCCTAATGAAGAACTCAACCATATTATGGTCACTCTTGCCCAAGGGGCCACGCACAACAAGACTGCTAACTAACCCTTCCTCATTACTCAATACCCAGTCTAGAATAGCCTGCTCTCTCGTTGGTTCCTCTACATGTTGGTTTAGAAAACTATCCCGCATACATTGCAAGAAATCCTCTTCCTCAGCACCCCTGCCAATTTGATTCACCCAATCTATATGTAGATTGAAGTCACCCATTATAACTGTTTTACCTTTGTTGCACGCATTTCTAATTTCCTGTTTGATGCCATCCCCAACTCCACTACTACTGTTAGGTGGCTTGTACACAACTCCCACTAGCGTTTTCTGCCCCTTAGTGTTTCGTAGCTCTACCCATATCGATTCCACATCCTCCAAGCTAATGTCCTTCCTTTCAATTGCATTAATCTCCTCTCTAACCAGCAACGCTACTCCACCTCCTTTTCATTTCTGTCTATCCCTCCTGAATATTGAATATCCCTGGATGTTCAGCTCCCAGCCTTGGTCACCCTGGAGCCATGTCTCTGTGATCCCAACTATATCATATTCATTAATAACTATCTGCACGTTCAACTCATCCACCTTATTACGAATGCTCCTTGCATTGAGACATAAATAATAATAATAATAGATTTTATTTATATAGCGCTTTTCAGGACTCAAAGTCGCTTTACAATTGAGAGTCAGGAATAAACAAAACAAAATAGAGCAGTAAGACAGAGGGGAGGGTAACATGGGACTAAGGGTATGCAGAGGTGAAGAGATGGGTCTTGAGGCGGGACTGGAAGATGGTGAGGGACTCAGAATTTCTGACCGGTTGTGGGAGGGAATTCCAGAGCCTGGGAGCTGCCCTGGAGAAGGCTCTGCCTCCAAAAGTGCAGAGGTTTGATTTCAGAGTGGAGAGGAGACCAGCTGATGTGGATCTGAGGGACCGTGAGGGTTGGTAGGGGGAGAGGAGGTCAATGAGATAAGGGGGGGGGGCAGGTTGTTGAGGGCTTTGTAGGTGAGGACCAGGATATTGTAGGTGATCCGGTGGGAAATGGGAAGCTAGTGAAGTTCTTTGAGAACTGGGGTGATGTGGTGCCAGGATTTGGTGTGGGTAATGAGTCGAGCGGCTGCATTTTGGACCAGTTGGAGTCGTTTGATGCTGCTGGAATTGATTCCGAAAAGAAGAGAGTTACAGTAGTCCAGTCGGGAGGAGATGAAGGCATGGATGGGTCTTTCAGCAGCGGGGGGTGTGAGAGACGATCTGATTTTTGCAATGTTGCGGAGGTGAAAAAATGATGTTTTGACAACATGGCGGATGTGAGGCTCAAGGGAGAGGGTTGAGTCAAGGATCACGCCAAGGTTGCGTGCCTGGGGAGATGGGGAGACAGTGGTGCCGTCGATAGTGAGAGTGGGGTTGTTAATTTTAGTGAGTGTTGATTTGGAGCCAATGAGGAGAAATTCTGTTTTGCTACTGTTTAATTTAAGGAAGTTGAGTTGCATCCAAGATTTGATGGCTGATAGGCAGGAGTTGATATGGGAGAGAGGGGGGTGGTGGGGGGACTTGGTGCTGAGATAGATCTGGGTGTCATCAGCATAGCAGTGGAAGTCCAGGTTGAAGTGACGGAGTATATGACCAAGGGGGAGGATGTAGATGATGAAGAGGAGGGGACCAAGAACGGAGCCTTGGGGAATGCCTTGAGTGACAGTGGCTGTGGCAGAGGTGTGGTTATGGAGAGCGATGAAGTGGGATCGGTTGGAAAGGTAAGAACGGAACCAGCTGAGTGCAGAACCTTCAATGCCAAGGTCCCTAAGTCTGGTGAGCAGGATGTTGTGGTTGACTGTATCGAAGACTGCACTCAGGTCGAGGAGGATGAGGATATTGAGGGAGCCAGAGTCAGCAGAGGTAAGGAGTTCATTGAGGACTTTGAGGAGAGCGGTTTCTGTGCTATGGAGGGGGCGAAAGCCAGATTGGAGGGGTTCGAATAGGTTATACGCGAGGAGGTGGGAATGAAGTTGTGACGCGACGATGCGCTCCAGGCTTGTTTTTACAACATTCTTACCCTTATACAATTATGTTGAAAAGTGGCCCTTTTTGATTTGTGCCCTGGATTTGTCTGCCTGCCACTTACTTTTCACCTTGCTACCTATTGCTTCTACCCTCATTTTACACCCCTCTGTCTCTCTGCTCTTACATTTAAGAAACCCACCACCTCTTATTCTCTGTTTATTATATTTTTCTTCTTTCTCCCCTACATGTTGGGTCTGAGTGCTTCCCTTCTCTGCCTTCTGCCTCACACACTGTCTACTAGCTTTCTCTATTTGAGTCCCTCCCCCCAACCGTTCTAGTTTAAAGTCTCCCCAGTAGCCTTTGCAAATGTCCCCGCCAGGATATTGGGGGATCATTTCACCTGCTAAATCGTCTTTCAATGAGACGATTGTTTGTGAACTAGATTATTCACCATCTGTTGACAAAACATTACCGACATGACAAAACTGTAACTAACATTATTTTCTCAAAGAATTTCAATATTTTTTGTAACAGGCTGTAAGTCATAAATATAAAAATAAACAAAAGCAAGCATAATTCATCTTAACAGCAACTTAACAGCAAAAACACAGCTCTGGAGAAGTAAGCACACCATCTACATTCAAATATGTAGCACACAGGCCTTGGAAAAAGCTGAAGTAAACACTTTATCTAGAGCGATGGAGTCCCCAGCCTCTGAAGCCACTGCCATCACACCCAGCAATGAAGTAGTGTGCTCTATGCAGAGCAAAAATATTCAAGGTTCAGTCAGTCATTTGATAACAAGCAATGGAAACAGGATACTGCAAAGCAATCAATAGACAATAGACAATAGGTGCAAGAGTAGGCCATTCGGCCCTTCGAGCCAGCACCGCCATTCAATGTGATCATGGCTGATCATTCCCAATCAGTACCCCGTTCCTGCCTTCTCCCCATATCCCCTGATATTTTTAAGAGCCCTATCTAGCTCTCTCTTGAAAGCATCCTGAGAACCTGCCTCCACTGCCCTCTGAGGCAGAGAATTCCACAGACTCACCACTCTCTGTGAGAAAAAGTGTTTCCTCGTCTCCGTTCTAAATGGCTTACTCCTTATTCTTAAACTGTGGCCCCTGGTTCTGGACTCCCCCAACATCAGGAACATGTTTCCTGCCTCTAGCGTGTCCAAACCCTTAACAATCTTATATGTTTCAATGAGAATCCCTCTCATCCTTCTAAACTCCAGCGTGTACAAGCCCAGCCGCTCCATTCTCTCAGCATATGACAGTCCCGCCATCCCGGGAATTAACATCTACCATGGCTCGAAGGGCCGAATGGCCTACTCCTGCACCTATTTTTCTATGTACCCTGAGTCTCCAACACCAATAGCTGAGAAACCGATTCCCCTTTGCTGCCCAAAGAGAGAGGCTAAACAGAAACCCCCAGATTTTCAGACAATGGTTATTGGAAGACCCAACATGAGGAAGGATTCCTCCAGGATCATTATAAGTTCAGACATCGTAGCTGAGACTCCTACGTTCCATTAGTCATAGAGTTGTTTGGGGGTATGAAACATGCATGAACTGACAGAGTGTAAGAGTGTTTGGGGTCATGGGAACCTGATTTACATAGTGGAAGGGCCCATGGCCTGAAGCAGGCCAGTACTCCAGATTCGCAAAGATAGACACAAATGGTAGGAGTCATTCAGAGTGTCAGGCAGCATCTCTGGAGAAAAAGGATGGGTAACATTTCAGGTTGGGACCCTTCTACAGTTTGAAGAAAGGTCCCGACCCAAAATGTCACCCATCCTTTTTCACCAGAGATTCTGCCTGACCCGCTGAGTTACTCCAGCACTTTGTGTATATCTTTGGTATAGACCAGCATCTGCAGTTCTTTTAATTTCTTCAGATTCCCAATGCTTGGTTCCTTCCCTGCATGCTACAATGTTGATTTTACAGGCTGGTGAAGCTATCAAACACTTTCTGAGACCCTTGACAGAAGACAAGTCATTTTTTGATGTGATGCTTTACAACAAATATAGTAGATTAATTATAGAAGTGTTAACAAGCACCTTCGGTGGCTGTGATTAGCTTTTGGCAGCTGGCAGCACAAAGAGAAACATGTACTTGATGTGTATAAGCAAGATATTTATGAGGATATTTTGGACGATTGCCAGCCAGAAGCTTGGAGCTCAGCGGGGAATAACATGTGTAAAGGAATATGAAAAGGTGACACCATTTTGAGTGGAGAGGAGGAGTTGGGGGTGTAACATTTAAAAATAGAACAATAACTTTCAGTACACCTGGTTGGGTTTAATTGCAGGAGAGGTGCGGTGGGAATGGTGGTGAACTGGGAGGTCTTCACCTGCTTTGAAAACACAGTTACAATTATTTTCCATTGACTGCCAGTAAAATCCATCCCGCAGGAGAAATTTACAATCATTACAACCTCCCCCCCACCCCCCACCCCGGCCAATGCATCATGTGAGAATTTTAAATTAAATTCCAGGTTTTCCAATGCAGGGAATGGAGGGATATGGATCATGTGCAGCCAGATGAGATTAGTTTATCTTGGCGGCATCATGTTAGCATAGGCACTGTGGGCCGAAGGGCCTGTTCCTGCGCTGGACCACTCTATGTTCTAATCTGGATCCAACCTGCCTCACCCCTATCTTCTTGAGATATTAATGGAAGGGGTCGAGAAGTGAATGCTTTAAGGGGATGCAGTCTTAATTTAGTTGACCTTAGAGATACAGCGTGGAAACAGGCCCTTCGCCCCACCGAGATGGAGCCAACCAATGATCACCCTTACACTAGTTCTAGTTCTACACACTAGGGACAATTTACAGAAGCCAATCATCTTACAAACTTGCCCGTCTTTGGAATGGCGGAGGAAACCGGAAAACTCACCGGGAGAATGTACAAACCGTACAGATAGCACCCGTAGTCAGGATCGAACCCGCCTTCTCTGGTGCTGTAAAGTGCTGGTGCTGTAAGGCAGCTCTCTGGTGCTACAAGGCAACAACTCTACCCCTGTGGTACTGTATTTTGGCAGCCAAAGGACAGCGTGGAGCAAGGACCATCACTGCAGGAGATCAGGAAGAGCAGGAATGCTGCCCTTCAGACCGCCAATTGAGACATAACCTCTGCAGCAATCAGATATCCTTTATTAACCCTTCCCACTACCCCAAGAATCTGATATCCTCCCTGCTGTCGATCTGCAATAGCCATCTCATTTTCTCCATGCATGTCCCCTCTCCCTCTGCCACCCACCACAGCTGTTATCATGCAACTGAACCATCCTACCATCAACTAGAGAGCAGTCCTATATCTCACATTTTTCTATTTTTCATTATCTAACTTTTTTCTTTTTCTTCTTTATTTCAAAAAAATTTTAAAATAAGAAGCTGTACATAAAAGGTATTATGAAAATATGATTGTATACAATTGTACTTACTTCTAATAAAATAAAAATAAAAAAAATAAAAAACTAGAGAGCAGTCCTGAGCTACTATCTACCTCACTGGAGATCCTTGGACCATCTTTGATCGGACTTTACTGGATTTTATCTTGCACTAAACGTTATTCACGTTATTCCCTTTATCATATATCTGTATACTGTGGATGACTCAATTGTAATCATGTATTGTCTTTCTACTGACTGGTTAGCACGCAACAAAAGCTTTTTACTGGACCTTGGTACACATGACATATCACTCCTAATATCACATCAAGACCTCACACAGCTCCATAATTAAGTTCTCTGCTGTGCTCTGTCGGGTACTGTAATCTCTATGCTTTCTGGCTGGTCCCGTTGTGATAGTGAATGTCTACATGGAATTCAGAACACTCTGAATTTATCTGCAAGGACCTGTTGCTTTTTATGGAAACAAATCCTTGGTACCAGCTGGAGTCAGGCAGTCTCAGTTTTAACCAACAAATAGCAAGCTGACACCAAGAATGTGTTCCCAAACATGGCAACAGGCCCTGCAGCTGTATTCATGTGTTATGAATTCCATATGGCCATTCCCTATCACACTTCAAGATTAATTTGACAACCAGTGGTACTACAATTTCAGTATGGAATAAGGTAAATAATTGTTAAGATGGAATCACAGCTGGAAAATTCAATAAAATAATAATTTAAAAGGACACAAAGTGCTGGAGTAACGCAACAATTCAGGCAGCATCTCCAGAGAACGTGGACAGGTGACATTTTGGGTCGAGATCCTTCTTCAGTTCGACATAAAATAATAAATATTAGGATAAGAGTTCTGAAGGAAAGTAGAGAAAATAATGAGTGAATAGAAAAAAAGTTATTTAAAGAAAATGACATTAACAAGTTTGTGATTATTTACTTTCATAAATTCTTGTTTTAACAATAAAGATACTCACAGTTTCTCACTATTAACCTCGTAATATGACACTGCGAATAAGGTAAATTAAGTTGTTATCCAATTGCCGGGAGACATGAGAGTTATGAGCGAGTTTGCACATGCATGCAGAAAATCTTTGGTGATAATCTCATTATCTTAATTTATTTTGTGTAAATGAGTCTTGTTGATCTGACTCATACCTGTGTTAGCTGCTGACTGTGTTCAGCCTCAACATCTTTATTTCCCTGATGCTGCTGGTCCCAGACTGACATCTGCTGCTGCAGCTCCAACACGTGACTCTTTAGGTCGTCCAACTCAGCCACAGCACTGAGCTTGGACTTGGACAGATCCATGTTCTCATCTAGGCACGAGCAAAATAAACAGTAGTACAAGTGAAATGATCAATAAAACTATAGAGGAGTAAACAGCAAGGAAGAATTCTCATGAGTTACTCAAAAGTTACAAGTCACACTGGATTACTGATTTGCTTCTACTTTTCAGGTTGGTGGAAGCTACATGTAGAAACGAGGAACTGCAGATGCTGGTTTACAAAAAAAGAGTGCAGGAGTAACTCAGCAGGACTAGCAGCATCCAGACGGTGTTTCTGATTGGGACCCTTCATCAAGCTGATTGTAGTGAGGGGGGGGGGGAGGCGATGAAAGAGTAAGCAATGGGCAGATAAAGATGAGGGGGAGATTTGATAAACACATTTTTTCCAGCCCTCTCTCTCCTGTGCCCCAACGGGATTTTCCCCCTCTTTTTTCCCTCCCCCTCCTGAATCTCACCCATTCTCTCTCTTTATCGCCCCTTTTTCTCTCCTGTGCCTGACCTGAACTCCCCTCCCCCCCTTTCTTCCCACCCCTGTCCATTGTACCCACCTGGACACACCTATTACCCCGCCCTTTCCACCCACTATTGTTAAGGGTTTGGACACGCTAGAGGCAGGAACCATGTTCCCGATTTTGGGGGAGTCCAGAACCAGGGGCCACAGTTTAAGAATAAGGGGTAAGCCATTTAGAACGGAGACGAGGAAACACTTTTTCACACAGAGAGTTGTGAGTGTGGAATTCTCTGCCTCAGAGGGCTGTGGAGGCCGGTTCTCTGGATACTTTCAAGAGAGAGCTAGATAGGGCTCTTAAAGATAGCGGAGTCAGGGGATATGTGGCGAAGGCAGGAACGGGATACTGATTGGGGATGATCAGTCATGATCATACTGAATGGCGGTGTTGGCTCGAAGGGCCAAATGACCGACTCCTGCACCTGTTGTCTATTGTCATACATTCCTTCCTCTATTTTCACAATGAGCAAATCTTCAATCATTTTGTCTCACCTGTCTTTTCTTCTCTGGCCTTTGTCCAACAATCTGCCTATCAACCTCCCCCCATCCTCCCCTCACCTGTATCCACCTATCACTTGCCAGACTGTCTTGCCCCTCCTCTCTTTCAGCTTCCTTCTTCCACCCCCCCCACCCAGAAACAAATTGAAGAAGGCACCCAACCCACTGAGTTACTCCAACACTTTGTGTCTTTTTCTGTGGAAGCTTTGTTTGTTGGCTTCCAAAATGGGATAGAGATTTGAGTGTGTGAAGAACGTAACTTTGTGCAGTGGAACGCAAGAAGACTGCCAACTTCATGGCTTGGCATGATAGGAGCGACTGCCAGTGACGACACTGCCCTTTGGTTGACTACTGCAGCAGGGGTGGCTTGTTCGATTCAAAGTTAGCCTGCTTTGAGACATAGAGATATACAGCATGGAAAAAGGCCCTTCAGCCCATTGAATCCCTGCTGACCATCTACTCTCATTTATACACTAAAACTACATTAATCCTATTTTTTAATTCTCGTATTCTCACTAACATCCCCCGGATTATTTCACTGACCTACACAATTGGCCTCTGTACATTGTTCTTAGTGTGTAGGGAATGAGAAAGTGGGATAACATAGAACAAGTGTGAATAGGTGATCAATGGTCAGTGTAGACTTGCTGAGCTGAAGGGTCTGTTTCCATGCTGCATCTGCAAATAATCTAAACCTATTTACTAGGTCATAAATTCAGTAAGGGCAGTCATGATCACATGCCTCATGCACTATTGTTTAAGATTAATTTGACAACCCGTGTACTGAGATTTAGGTATTAATAATATTTAGGTATTATTAATATTAATATTAATAATACCGTTAATATTAATATTAATAATGAAGTGATTGTTAATATTGATTCAGTAGCTGGGAAACGATACAAAATAAAAAATCATCAGGAAAGAGTTCTGAGGAAACAGTGAAAATAAGCAATAAAAAAATTTAAAGGAAGAGAGGTTTCTTAAAATAAATCTTTTTTACTTTTTACATTTAATTTATTGTGACAATTAACCTGCCAACCTACAACTCCTTGCGTAATCACAAAGTCATAGGGAGAACATGCAAAGTCCATACAAGGAGCACCCAATGTTAAGATTGAATCTGGGCCACTGAAGTAACGGCTCTATTTTGCTTCCAGTCAACTTGCACCTTAAATTGAGGTCCTTTGTGGCCTGAAGAGGTGTCACACAACCTAAGTTGACCCGGGAAACAGTGAAGAATGGTGCAACAGTATTTTCAGACACTGTACCAGAGCCCTCGCTGGAGAGTTAATGAGCTCAGGTGAGTAGTCAAGATCAGAGAATGCTTCTTCAAAAAACAAAATTACACCAGCCTCAGGCACTGCTCAAAACACCACACAGCCATCAGGTAATACCAAGCTTTGTCAATCAGGACTCTCTCCCAGCGTCCAAATACAACTGCATCTTCGTACGCACATCTCACAGTCTGTGTGCGCACGCACATACACATGCGCACTCACACACACGCTCACACAAACACACATACACACGCGCACACACACACGCACGCACACACACTCATACATGCACATACACACACACATGTGCATGCATGCAAGTGCGAGCCTGCACACAATCAGACACAAACACACACATACGCTGCTATTTATAATCATGACCAGCACATTAACCAAACAGAGCGCAGTGCAGATTGAAACATCCTTGCAATCAACAGCTCCAAATTGACACTGCCTGTAATTGGGATGATGGGTTACAGTGGGATCTGCATGTGGGGAATCACAGGGCGTGTGTGATCTTTGCCACGGACAGGGGGGGAATGGATAAATCAAGTCACAGCTCACTAGAGGGCAAAATTGTGGATGTGTTTGGCTGCAGCCAATTTAATTTAACCTTTAACAGTGCTGTCTCCAGGTAAGCACCGCGAATAGTTGGTGCAAACTGAGACAGAAAGATCAGACCTGTTATCCACAGAGTAACTTAATTGAATTGAATTGAATACTTTATTGTCCCATGAGATAAGTCACAGTGAAATTCTTTGCTTGCACTCAACAGGTCAGGCAGTATCTCTGGAGAAAATGGATAGGTGACGTTTAGGGTCGAGACCCATCTTCTGACAGAGTTAGGGGAGAGGGAAACTAGAGGTATGAAAAGGTACAGAACAAATCAGAGCTGGCACCGATGGTCAAGGAGCCCACAATGGCCCATTGTTGGCTGTGGAGGAGGTGATAACGTAAGGATACAAGCAGTGAAACTGGCAGGACGACTAGGGTGGGGAAGGATGGAGAGAGAGGGAATGCAAGGGTTACTTGAAATTAGAGAAATCAATATTCATACCGCTGGGTTGTAAGCTAGCAGTGGATTCAGCGTTGAGGGCTTGTGGGCTTTCACAGCTGTCCAGGAATCTGTTCTCCAAAAGAAAATCCAGGATCGCTGAGGAAGTAGCAATGGAGCACAAACCTATCTATGTCTTTCCCTCTCATGAAGTCAGCTCGACCTTGCAACTCTGTCTGTGACCTCGTTGTTGCCTTTCAGCCTGATAACACTGACCATTGCTACACATGACTAGATGGTGAAGTCCCCAGTGCTGCTCAAGGTCCCTCTATAAAGACATCTGCTCTCTCCTCCACTGACAGTCAGGATCTCCCAGATCCAGACTGCAGCCCCTCAGGTACAAGTCTGCATGAGCACCGGGACAGCTGGAGGCACAGAGGATCACAAGACTTGTCAACGATGCTGTGATTTAATTTTTAAATTTGCTTGGAATCTCTACTTTGTTGTGAATTATTATCTCTGTAATGTTGCCGAGTACAAGTGTCAAGTAAGGGGAGACCAGGTTCGAGTTAATGGTGAATGGGGTTAACAAAATCATACTCAAATACATTTTCCCTGAAGTAGCTTCTTAAAGAAATGCCACAGTGCGGGTTGGGTCCTCCATTTCTGCCTAATTCTCTTTCCTTCTTCAGCTTCTCAGCTGTTCCCCAAATAGTTGATGGGAAGGGGGGAGGGGAGGGGGAGGTTAGGAATGGGGGGTGGGAGGAGGGGTGGTGGAGGAACAGATTCTCCCGACGCTTCTGAATATATTTTGTGTTACAGTTGTGATTGTTATTGTGCCATTGCATTTCATATCCTATTGTCTTTGCAGTGGCTTTTGAGATGTCTTGGCATGAATGTGCTTGAGTTTTGCTCATCTGAATTTCACTTCCTCTGACACCAAAAATAAAAAAGATGTACCATTTTTCTCAAGCCCCCCAAATCGTAGTTCAGAAATATAGAAGTAAATATATTCTAAGTCCTTATTTAGGGTTTCGACCCGAAATGTAAACAGTCTATTTCCCTCCACAGATGCTTCCTGACCTGCTGAGTTCCTCTAGCAGCTCTCCCTTTTTTCGCTATAGATTCTAGTATTGGCAGTGTCTTGTGCCACTTAAATGTTTTCTACATTGTCACCACTAAATAGGATTAGCACCATAATCGTGGATCCAACTCTGTATAACAGCCAAATTTGATTAGTAACAGTGCAGGGTTTCAAATCTTTGCTACATTTCCCACATCGTTAGTAGAATGATGGGAATGTAGAAATGATGTGACACAGGCAATGCCAGCAAGCAAACTAACAGCATATCTGTCTCCGAAAAGCACAATCAAATAAAGCCATGAAATGTCCTGCTTATGCATATAACTGAGTGGTGTGTACAGTTTATGTTTGCACTTTTAAGTGAAGAAATTACAGTGCATTCAGAAAGTATTCAGACACCTTCACGTTTTCCACATTTTGTTACGTTACAGCCTTATGTTAAAGTGGATTAAATTCATATGTTTTATCATTAATCTACACACAATACCCCAGAATGAAGAAGCGAAAACAGGTGTTCAGAAATTTTTCCAAAGTAATTAACAATAAATAACTAAAATATCACATTTACATAAGTATTCATACCCTTTGCTATGACACTCAAAATGGAGCTTAGGTCCATCCTGTTTCCATTGATTATCCTTGAGATGTTTCTACAACTTGATTGGAGTCCATCAGTGGTAAATTAAATTGATTGGACATGATTTGGAAAGGCACACACCTGTCTATATAAGGTCCCACAGTTGGCAGTGCATGTCAGAGCAAAAACCAAGCCATGAAGACAGGATTGTGTCGAGACACAGATCTGGGGAAGGGTATAAAACAATTTCTGTAGCATTGCAGGTCCCAAAGAGCACAGTGGCCTCCGTCATTCTTAAATGGAAGAACTTTGGAACCACCAGGACCCTTCATAGATCTGGCTGCCCAGCCAAACTGAGCAATTGGGGGAGAAGGGTCTTGGTCAGGGAGGGGACCAAAAACCCGATGGTCACTGACAGAGCTCCAGAGTTCCTCTGTGGAGATAGGAGAACCTTCCAGAAGGACAACTACATCTGCAGCATTCCACCAATCAGGCCTTTATGGTAGAGTGGCCAGACAGAAGCAACTCCTCAGTAAAAGGCACATGACAGCCCACTTGGAGTTTGCCAAAAGGCATGAGAAACAAGATTCTCTGGTCTGATGAAACCAAGATTGAACTCTTTGGCCTGAATGCCAAGTGTCACGTCTGGAGGAAACCAGGCACCACTCATCACCTGGCCAATACCATACCCTACGGTGAAGCATGGTGGTGGCAGCATCATGCTGTGGGGATGTTTTTCAGCAGCAGGAACTTGGAGACTAGTCAGGATCGAGGGAAAGATGAATGGAGCAAAGTACAGAGAGATCCTTGATGAATACCTGCTCCAGAGCATTCTGGTCCTCAGACTGGGGCAGAGGTTCACCTTCCAACAGGACCACAACACTAAGCACACTGCCAAGACAACGCAGGAGTGTCTTCGTGACAAGTCTGTGAATGTCCTTGAGTTGCCCAGCCAGAGCCCAGACTTGAACCTGATCGAACATCTCTGGAGGGACCTGAAAATAGCTGTGCATCGACGCTCCCCATCCAACCTGACAGAGCTTGAGAGGATCTGCAGAGATTTACTTACTTAGACTTAGTTCCTCCCACACTGTTGAGTGCATTGGGCAGCCAGCTTTCGCCTTTCTGTTCGGTTATGTGTGACGTCTTCCACCCTCGATAGGCTTGCGTCCTGGGCCTCCAAATGCTTCTGGAATGTTGGGCTCCATGTGAGTTTTGGTCAACCTCTTTTCCTTCTTCCGTCAGGTTGCCATGTCATTGCTATTTTAGGTGCACATTCTGATGACATTCTGAGTACATGTCCTGGAAATTTCATCCTGCGTACCTCTATGTCCTGGCTGAGAGGTTTTGTTGCAGTTTCCCGGTAGATCTCCCCGGTAGGTCTCCAGGATCTTCCTCAAGCAGCGTTGTTGGAATGCATCCAATTTCTTTTTCATCTTCAAATTGATTTTCCATATCTCACTGGCATGGGCTCAGAGGGCTGTAGGGAGGACTACGGACTGGAAGAGCTTGACTTTTAGCATCTTGGATATCCCGCCATTAGACCATATTGGCTGCATTTGTCTGAAGACTGATGCAGCTTTACCAATTCAGGAGTTGATGTCGACCTCTACATCTCCATCTACTGTGAACATGCTGCCAAGATGGGTAAATCGTGTGGCATTTTCCACAGGTTCCCCACTGATTATCAGTTGGTCTATTGGCTGCTGGTCTCCAGTCTGCATGGTCTTAGTCTTCTGGCAGCTGATCTTTAATCCAACCTTTGATGCATTCTCCTCCAGAGCGGTTGTCATCTCTTGAAGAGTGTGCCTCAACTCTGCTAGTAGTGCAATGTCATCGTCAAAATCTAGGTCTGTAAGGCGTCTTCCTGTTCTCCACGGTATTCCCGTCAGGTTTGTTCATTGTCCTCTGCATGACATAGTCGATCATGACAATAAACAGTAAGTGGGATAGAAGGCAACCTTGTCTTACCCCTGTGACAATGTCAAATAATTCTGTGTTTCCTAAATCAACCTTGACACAGCAACTGGATCCCTCGTAAAGGTTCTGGTTACGGACACTCCGCCTCTGGTTATGGACACCCCAAGTCAGTGCCGGACCCAAGCCAGGACAAAGGAGGAGGGTTGGGCGTAGGGCTAGCACCCCTACCCCGTAAAACCCCAAACCTGCTACAGAAACAGCAAGCATAAACTGTACTGGAATGTTTCTGTTACTGTAATGAGAAATGGAGCTTGCCCCCTACAAGTATGACGGGCTCGGGCCAAAGCCTCCGGGATGCTTGTGCCCCCAAAAAGAGTAACATCTTCTCTGCCAAAACTGCTATGAGAATAGCTACCTGGAATGTCAGGACCTTGTACCAGAGTGGGAACTTATCCCAGCTACTGAGAGAGTTTGAGAAGTATGAGCTGAGCATCTTAGGGGTGAGTGAAGTCCGATGGAGAGGGAGTGGAAAGCTAACAAGCGAAGGAAAAACTCTGCAGAGAAGAATGGGAGAAATTACCCAAGTACAGGTGTGCCAAGCATCAGACCCAAGAAGACGAGGCTGTAATCGCTGACAAAGGTGCCTCAACAAAGTACTGAGTAAAGGGTCCAAATACCTATGTAAATGTGATATTTGTTATTTCTTTTTAATTACTTTGCAAACATTTCTAAATGCCTGTTTTTGCTTTTTTATTATGGGGTATTGTGTGTAGATTGATAAAAAAAGAAAATAATTTAATCCATTTTAGAATAAGGCTGTAGTAACAAAATGTGGAAAAAGTGAAGGGGTCTGAATGCACTGTATATACAAGAGGGTAATGCTGCACAAACACAAATACATATTAATATGAAGCTATTAACAGTAATGGGGCAGCATTTAAAACCTTGGCCATCGATGACTGGAGAGTTAAAGACTACTGATTTGTCTTCATGCTGACATTATATTGAAGCAGACTGGATCCTGTCCATTCATGCAGGTCAGTCTCAGACCTTCTGTAATAACAACTCTATACTTGACAAATATTGATAGCAATTTACCTCCCACAGAAAACCACAGGAGCCCTATCATTTATGTAAAAGAAACACACTCAAATTAATATGCACACAATTACATTGCTCAGTGTGCGATATAATGGTGATAATGTTGACTGTATGATCAATGAGTGACAGCTGGAGAAACAATGGGCCGTACAATCCAGTAATCTGTCAATGCAATGAACTGGCTCCAGTAAAGTCCTTGGCATTTCACAATTGTGGCAGTGTTTTTATAAGTGCATTAGCTTTAAGAATCTAATTCAGAATAGAGCAACTCCTTGGCAATAATGTACACAAATGGCCAAACACCATGGAGCAAAGCAACCACCAGGGCAATTATATCGTAATTGTCAGTGCACGAACCCCCATGCCTGGGTCAAACACAGAATTAGTTTAACAATAGCTTCAGTGCACTTAATGCAGATCATCAAATGTTCAATTAATGCCCCACACAAAACATATAATTATTAACAGCTACCAATTGCAACCAGACCTCACGGGGACTGCCTTGCTGCAGTTTATGGATGTTTAATTCTGACAAACGCTCTTCAAATGTTTCCCTTCCTTTCCACAGAGCTGCCTGACAGAGGAGGGAGTCTTTCCACCATTTCCCGCTTTTATTTCAATTTCCACCTTTGCAGTTTTTTTTGTTTTGATTTTCATCATGGATGAAGGAAATGAGCACATCTTGCACTGCCCATCGTACCTGGGATGTGTGTGTGTGTGAACATGCTGTCAATTTACAGATTAGGCAAATGAAGATGTCAATAGACAAGACCTGCTTGGATATTGGTGTGCAGACAGCTGAGCTCCCACTAGCACAGGCAACGCTTAGGTGATGTGATGGAAGCAGAGATGTTGCCCCTCAGATACTGTAGAAGGGTGGGTCTACAGGTTTTAAAATGGTGCTGCCTGCTGTCTCCATGCTGTAAAGGTCCCTGCCCTGACATGCGCAAGGTTGAAGGCAGTATCATCCACATTCCTTGTTGTGTCATATTTCTAGGCATATGCACCAAAGAGTTTGTTGTGCAAGCCTGTCCGCCGTCTTCTGCAGACTGTCCGCTCAATGTCCTACCATAAGTCCTCAGCAGACCTCACATACAATCTCATCTTGGTATCTCTGCTACCATTCCACCCTCCCTGGCAACAAGTTGCTGAAACAGCCTCAACACATGCAGAGCCCACACTCAAACCCAGTTTTACTGTATAGATAGTCTTTGTATTACAGTGAATGCCCACAAGTGGAGGAATGTCTGAATGCTAGCAATGTTGAAGATATTGACAGACGGAGTTTTATATGAACAAGTGTGAGGTGCTGCACTTTGGGAGATCAAATGTAAGGGGAAAATATACATTAAATGGCATGACAGGATTAATGTGTAGTAGTAAATGGCTACTACAGAGGGATCTTGGGGTCCAAGTCCATAACTCCCTGAGAACATTGAACAGTACAGCACAAGAACAGGCCCTTGGGCCCATAATGTCTGTGCTGAACATAATGCCAAGACCAATTCTTATCTGCCTGGATAGGCACAAAGTGCTGGAGTACCTCAGTGGGTCAGGCAGCATCTCTAGAGAAAAGGAATAGGTGACGTTTCGGGTAGCAACCCTTCTTCAGACCAACAGCCTTATCTCCCTGCATGCAATATTTAAAATGTGGCCTAACCGAAGTCCTGATCACCATGACTTCTGACCCTTATACTCAATGCCCCAACCTATGAAAGCAAGCATACTATATGCGTTCTTTACCACTATCTTCTTGTGTTGCAACTTTCAGGGAGTTATGGACTTGGTAGATATTGAGATGCTTTCTTACTGGAGAGAAGGTCTCAAACGAGCGGACAAATGGAGGTACAAGAAATTATTTTTCACAGAATCTCTAACTGTCTGGCCCAGAAGGTGGTGGAAGCTACATCAGTTGAAGTATTAAAGCCAGAGCTGGATCAATTTTAATGTCAGAAATTGAGGGCTATGAGGAACTGAGACAGAAGAGGAGTTGAGTCCAATATAGATCAGCCATATGCTGAATGACAGGGCCTGCTCTTGCTCATATTTTCTTGTGTTTATGAAATTCCTCGACTATTTCTGCACAGCTATGCTAGTCATACCAATTAAAATTGAGTGGAATCCACAAATTAGATTAAGGGATATCTGTCCGAAATGATTACTGCCCAATGACAAATGTGGATTTGTGTCACTTGGCTGAACAATTTGTAGAAATGGATTTGGCAAACTTTAATATTTATTTTCACACAACTCATCTCAAGAATTTATGCCTGAAGCAATGAATTCTACAGCCACCTCAGGTCAGGGCTACAAAAAAGTAAAATCCCCACTCTTGTAAGCTTTGCCTTTCTTTCAAGCAGGGTGGTTAGATCTTGACTCAATTATCTCTCATGAGATCCTAGGAAAATGGTACCAGAATGATGATATGGGGAAGCCTGCACACAACCAGGAAGCTTAAAGTTGTACCTCAACATTGTCAGGACATATATGTCTAGAAATTTGGACCTAGCTGTGCTTGTGGTTTTGTGTGTAAATCAAGCATCATAATCTTTTTATGCCTGTTTAAAAGTGTCCGCATCCATTTCCTGTTGATGAGCCACCCACTGGGAAACTGCACCAGGCACTTCCTGTCACAATTTCCCCCCACCCATGCATCTTTAGTCCGCCATGTTTTGCACGTATGATGACATGCACGGTGTATTTTGATCATTTACTGCCAAAAATTAGATTAAGAGGTTGTGATTTGCAACCTTTAAGGAAAACTAGCAATAACATGGGGAGTACATCACATTGAAAGCAGTAAACCGTGAGAATTTAAGTGACAGTCAGGTTACCATTTTAAATGTTTAAAAAAACGTCCCTGTGATTTTTATTAAAGAGTGGCACAATGGCACAGCGGTAGAGATCCTGGTTACAGGTGCTATCTGTGCTGAGTTTGTACATTCTCCCTGTGACCATGTTAGTTTTCTTCGGGTGCTCTGGTTACCTCCCACAGTCCAAAGATGTGCAAGTTTGTAGCTTAATTGGCTCCTGTAAATTGCCCCAAATGTGTAGGACATAGAACTAGTGTACAGGAGATCGACGACCAGCCTGGACGTGGTGGGCCAAAGGGCCTCTTCAAGGACACATCCAAGTTTCCATACTGATCCCTCAGGGTAAGTCTTATAGAAAACATATACTATTTTTCGCACATTTTTCCATTCAACCAAACAATATGGGGATACAGTGAAGCACCGCAGGCAGCAATTCAATGCGGGAGCTGATGGCTAAAGGAGGGTCTTTCAGTGGACAAAACAAAATTGATTTAATATCATGTTCTTGTAATCTGCTCGCACTGCCTTCTTCTCGACAGATGGTGGACAAAGTCACCCTACCTGTTTTATGCAGTATTTCAGCTTCCTGTTCTAACAGTCTCTCCCTCAAAAGCTGAGCTTCATCTTCCATCTTTTGTAGTTTTTCATCTGATGCTGACAATTGATTATCTGCCTTTTGAAGTTGGTTTTCAAAATCCTAAAATAAGTATTAAAAATATATGATTATGTGTTTAAATATGATGCAAAAAAAAAGAGAAGAGTTTTCAAGGTCAGGCAGCAACTATGGAGCATGGGCAGAAATCCTGGGGGGGTGGGGGGGGGGATGTTTTGAGAGGTGGGGGACAATCCCCCTAATGTTTTGTGACCTGGGCACTACAGCCTGTCCCAGGTCGGCTCGCTTGGCCCAGGTCTAGCTGTAGCGCCCAGGTTGCCTGCGTGCCCCGGATCTGGCTGTAGCGCTCAGGTCAGCTCGCCTGACCCACACTCCAAAGACATGCAGGTTTGTAGGTTATGTGCTTCGGTAAATTGTAAATTGTCCCTAATGTGTCGGATGGTGCTATGTACGGGGTGATTGCTGGTCGTCGCGGACATGGTGAGCCAATGGACCTGCAGTTCCCAGGTCGCCTGCGTTCCCAGGTCGGCTCGCCTGCCCCGGGACTGGCTGTAGTGCCCAGGTCGGCTGGCAGGTCTGGCTGTAGTGCCCAGGTCGGCTCGCTTGCCCCAGGTCTGGCTGCAGTTCCCAGGTCACCTGTGTGCCTCGGGAATGGCTGCAGTTCCCAGGTCGGCTCGCTTGCCCCAGGTCTGGCTGCAGTTCCCAGGTCGCCTGCATACCCCAGGTCTGGCTGCAGTTCCCAGGTTGCCTGCATACCCCAGGACTGGCTGTAGTTCCCAGGTCGCGAAAACAAATTGAAAAATACGCCTGCAGGCCGGATGAGTTTGGGTTATGGGCCGAATCCGGCCCATGAGCCGTAGATTGCCGACCCCTGTCCTAGATGTCAGGCCTCATTGTGTATCCCCCCCCCCCCCCCCACCATGTTTTAAAAGCGATTTCCACCCATAGTGGGAGTGAAGAGACAACGCTTGGAGTAGGATGGAGGAATGTGACGGGTGGAGTAGGATGGAGGAATGTGATATCAATTTACATCAGGATACTGACTAGATCTGTATTAGGATTGAGTTAACTAGTAACCCTTCCATCTAGTAAATGTTTCTTTATTTAAATATGGCTGAGTCAATATTTAAACACCTTAAGGTTAAAGTTTAGGTTCACATTTAGTTTACGACCATGAATAAGATAAGGTTAAGCTATGGTATTTATTTTTGCAAAACGAAATTCCACTGGACCCAGGTTATGGGTAATGGGGGAGTTGGCTTTAATGTTGATTAACTATTTAAAAAATGATCTGGATAATGGTCTGGTACAGAGGTTGCTGAGATGGGCAGGTCATTGGGTCCAATGCAGTCGGGGTTAAAGTTGAGGCAGCAGATCATGCCTAAAGAGTGGATATTTAGTGTCCTTTGGGGAAAATCGTTGCCTTGAACACAGCACAGCAAAGAAAATATACACAGGATCCTAAGCAGGGTCATAACAGAGTCCAACTAAATTTCTGCGAATGGTATGTTAGCTTTCATAGCAAAAGGATTTGAGTATAGGAGCAGGGAGGTTCCACTGCAGTTGTACAGGGTCTTGGTGAGACCACACCTGGAGTATTGCGTACAGTTTTGGTCTCCAAATCTGAGGAAGGACATTATAGCCATAGAGGGAGTGCAGAGAAGGTTCACCAGACTGATTCCTGGGATGTCAGGACTTTCATATGAAGAAAGACTGGATAGACTTGGCTTATACTCGCTAGAATTTAGGAGATTGAGAGGGGATCTTATAGAAACGTATAAAATTCTTATGGGGTTGGACAGGCTAGATGCAGGAAGATTGTTCCCGATGTTGGGGAAGTCCAGGACAAGGGGTCACAGCTTAAGGATAAGGGGGAAATCCTTTAAGACCGAGATGAGGAAAAACTTTTTCACACAGAGAGTGGTGAATCTCTGGAACTCTCTGCCACAGAGGGTAGTTGAGGCCAGTTCATTGGCTATATTTAAGAGGGAGTTAGATGTGGCCCTTGTGGCTAAAGGGATCAGGGGGTATGGAGAGAAGGCAGGTACGGGATACTGAGTTGGTTGATCAGCCATGATCATATTGAATGGCGGTGCAGGCTCGAAGGGCCGAATGGCCTACTCCTGCACCTATTTTCTATGTATCTATGTAACTATGTATCTACGTAGGTTCTGCTTCAAAGAAAACCAGAACATTCTGGAAACACTGAACATTATCTGTGGAAAGGGAGACATTGTTAATTTTTCCAGATGAAAACCGTTACTCAGAACTGGGAAAGTGTGAGCATTGTTTTAGAGAGAGTGAAGCATAGATGGATAGGACAAAGGAAATACCTTGATAGTTGGAGATCAAGGTTGCTGATGTAATTCTAATGTTTATGGAATTATCTCATTACTGAAGGCAGTGAGCATTTGTGTGAGCGATAGAGAGAAACAAAGAAAGAGACATGTAAGGCTGTGAAATACAGGCTGGAGCTATTAGTGAACCTGAAATGAAAAGATTGTTGGAACTGACCAGCAAATTAGTGTCTGTGTCAGTGTCTGTGCAGAGAGAAAAAATATTCCAGATCACAGTTGATCAATTCTGTTACAGTTCAGTTCAGTTTAGTTTATTGTCACGTGTACTGAGATATAGTGAAAAGCTTTTATTGTGTGCTCATCAGTTAGCAGAAAGATAATATAATACAATCAATCCATTTACAGTGTATTTAAGAGTGTGAAGCGATTTTAATATGAGTTTGTAGATCTGCTTCTGTGTCCGGCACACAAATAGTCACCTGGGTTGGGGGCCACCTTGAGAAAGACTGACAAACTGAGAAAACAAGTTGTTGAATTGCAATGTGCCCAGAGATGATGTGAGATGTTATTCCTCAAGCTTACCTCAGGCCCCGTTGGAACAGTGAAGAAGGACACAGCTAGATAAGTCACAAGTCACAGTGGGAAAGGGCTGGACAACAAAAATAACAGACAACAGGGAGCTCGGCGTCAGTCCTGTGGACTGAACGCAGATACTCTACAAAGGGTAAGTCAATCTGAGGCAGGGTCTCGACCCGAAACATCACCCACTCCTTCTCCCCAGAGATGCTGCCTGTCCCGCTGAGTTACTCCAGCTTTTTGTGTCTATCTGAAGTCAATCTGTGTTTAGTTTCTCCATCGTAGAGGAGATCACATTATGCAATACCATAAACTGGAAGAATAGTTTAGTATGCTGGATAGGGTGGGGGTGTGGAGATGGGTTAGAACGAGGTAACAGAACAGCTATTGCAAGTACTGTGGTGCTTGTAAAAAGTGAGAGGGGAGGTGGGGGGTGGAGATGAAGGAGCAGACGAGGGCATGATCTTTTCATGGAGATTCCCTCACCAGGCGTATTGCTCTTCCTTCTCAACTTAGCATTCTATAATCAAAATTTTATTTCAGATTACCAACACTTGAAAGTTTTTGATTTTCAATCAAAATTTCTTCAATTATTTTTACGATGATTTTCACTGCTGATTTTCCTCTTTGCTACCCCCCTTTGCCATTTAATGAGTCACTTTATTACCTTTCAAGATCAGAAAACAATTTTGTATAATTTTGACCCTCTTTATTTACAGATGAACATGTGAGTTAGGAGCACAGGCACCCACTCCAACCTGCTGTGCCATTTAATAAGATCACGGCTGATCTGATCATAACTCAGCTCCACATTCCTGACTCATGAGCCTCAGAGGAAAACATTCACATCTACTCATTCTTAAGTGTATTACCCCTTATCTTTAAACAGTGACCCCCCAGATTTAGGTTCTCCGTAATGATCAACTTCTCATCCACCCTGTTCAGACCTCTCAAGAATTACAGCTACAAAGTACAGGCCCTCCATGAGTTATATCGTACAGCATGGAAATAGGCCCTTTGGCCCAACTGTCCATGCCAACCAATATGCCTCATCTACGCTAGTCCCATTTGCTCACGTTTCCCCTATATCCTTCTGAACCTTTCCTATCCATGTACCTGCCCAAGTGTTTTTAAAATGCTGTTATAGCATCTGCCACAACTACCTCTTCTGGCAGCTCATTCCATATACCCACCACCCTCTGAGAGCAAAAGTTGCCCCTTTGGTTTGTACTAAAACTTGGCTCTTCCACCTCAAACCTATGTCGTCTTGTTCTTGCTTCCCCACACCGGGGAAAAGACTCTGTAAATTCACCATATCTATTTCCCTCATGATTCTATACACCTCTGTATGATCACCCCTCGGCCTCCTGCCCTCCAAGAAATAAAGTCCTAGCCTGCCCAACCTCTCCCTACAGCTCAGCCCCTCAAGTCTTGGCAACATCCTTGTAAATCTTCTCTGAGCTCTTTCCAGCTTAACATCCTTCATATACAGTAGCAATGTGAATGAAATTTGACAAACAAGTCAATGCCGTGGTAAAAGCTAGCTTCTTTCAGCTTCGGACGATAGCTAAAATAAAACAATTCCTCCAGTTTGATGACCTGGAAAAGATCATCCACACATTCATCTCCTCCCGCCTAGATTACTGCAACTCCCTTTACACTGGCATCAGCCAATCTTCCCTGTCCCGCCTGCAACTGGTCCAAAACGCCGCAGCGAGACTCCTGACGGGCACCCGAAAAAGGGACCACATCACCCCGATCCTGGCCTCTCTCCACTGGCTCCCTGTGCGGTTCCGTATAAACTTCAAGATCCTCTTCCGTCTACAAAGCCCTCAATGGGCTTGCCCCCACCTACATAAAAAATCTTCTCACCCACCACTCCACCTCCAGGCCCCTCAGATCGGCCGACTTGGGGTTGCTGAATATCCCGTGGTCTAGGCATAAGCTCAGGGGCGACCGCGCCTTTGCGGTTGCAGCCCCTAGACTGTGGAACAGCAACCCCTTTCCCATCAGAACTTCCCCATCCATCGACTCTTTTAAGTCTAGACTAAAGACTTATCTATACTCCCAAGCCTTTCCTGACGTCCTCTGAGTGAGGGCTACATGTATATATGTATGTAGTTTGTTTTGTTTGTGCTATTCTTATAACAAATGTAAAGCACTTTGGCCAACGAGAGTTGTTTTTTAAATGTGCTATATAAATAAATGTGACTTGACTTGACTTGACTAAAACTGAATACGGTACTCCAAGTGTGGCTTCACCAACATCTTGTACAACTGTAACATAATGTCCCAACTTCTATACTCAATACCCTAACTGAAGGCCAATGTGCCAAAAGCTTTCTTGAGCACCTTATCTATTATCTGTGACTCCACTTTCAGGAAACTATACACCTAGATATATACCTATATACTCCTAGATTCTTCTGCTCTAAGAAAGGAGCTCACTCATAACCCAGGGATGGCCTGATTAAATAATGCTGCTGTTTACTAAACTGGATCTATTATTGGTGTAGCAGCTGAGATGACAATTCACAGTCGAATTTGAGCCTCCGAATGGCTCATGCGTCCAATGCACGACAAAGTAAGGATTTATAGAAACTCAGAAGTTCCCAGGTTCAATCATTGGTCCATGATGAACTGTTGGACTTTAATTTGGATAGCAGTAGAAATATTGCATTCTACAATGCTGATAAATGAGCAGATGCCTGTCATTGTTTCCACTCACAATCTTGACCTGATCCAGGGATATTTTTTGAAAATGCTACTCTGTGAACATCAGGTTGTAAACACACACTTTATTTGACTCGTATTCAAAATGCCAAGTAAAGCTCAGCATTAAGGAATGGTCAGGGGAAACATTACATTGCAATGGATAGAAGACACCAAGAAGTGCCACCAATGGAACATTTCTTCAGATAGTGGAACTGAAATTATTTAAAAAGGCAAAGATAATATATTCACTGAATTCTAATATAATACAGAAGGCACAACAAGGTAGTAATGTAGTAACCCCATAGGCTAGGGTATAGTCCCAATCCTCCAACTGACATTGTGGATATTGGACTTTTCTCTGGAACTATAATGCCAAAAATGCTTTTTTGTGGCTTTTTATGTTATCTACTGAGTACTGCGTTTACAAAAGACAGCTTGTGGTGCTGCTGTTCAGAGTAAAGATTTCATTATTCTTGTTTTGGGGCACTTGACTCTCTTGAACTATATTCTGTGTATTCTTCTCTTTGCTCCACCTGTTGTACTTGTGTATAGCTTAATTGTATTCATGTAGAGTATTGTCTATGATAATTGAAGAGCATGCAAACAAAAATCTTCTCACTTTGTCTCTGTACACTTGATGATAATAAACCAATACCAATAATGTGGTTGTTTTTTCAAAATATAACACGAAAACCTGAATATTTGCTCAGATCAGGGAAAGAGATGTTGTTCTGCTTAAGGACCAGTGAGCAGCTGAAGCCATTAATAATTAGTATGTTTATATGCAGATAAAAGGTTTTAGGGAGGGAACTTCACAGAGAGTATGGCTGAGGATGCTGTTGCTAATATTAGTTTGAGGGCAAGGCAGAGGGTTGGGAATAGAGGAAGTCGTGAGGAGAGGGAGGTATGTGCGGCTGTAAACATGCCTGTCTCAAAACGGGATTTTACCCTTCTTTTGGCACACTAAACCCACATTATATTTAACAACAAGGAACTGTAGGTGCTATTTTACAAAAAAAAAGACATAAAGTGCTAGAGTAACTCAGCGGGTCAGGCAGTACCTCTGGAGAACATGGACAGGTAGCATTTTGGGTCGGGACCCTTGTTCAGAGCACTCCAGGGATGCTGCCTGTACTTCTGAGTTACTCCAGCACTTTTTGCTATATTTAGCATGAACACACAATTGAATCCCATATAACATTTATTGATGATCTGGTCAAAACAGTGCCCAGAATTGTGTTTGTCCCATCAGCAGCAGAATGAAAGCACCCAACTGCTGCAATTTTGCTGAACAAAAAGGACTCTGATTCAGGCAAAAGACAACAAAAGCTCCTGTGAGTGGAGGAAAACACATGGGATTTGTTGATCCCTGCATGGGCGTTCCCTACATGTTTGTCTGCCCTAGTTGTTCCTCACACTGTCAAAGCCTCCATCTTACTGAAAACAGCAGAGTGATCATGGGGCAGGGACACAGCCTGTGGTTCCAATATAAATTGTATAAAATGGATGAGAACAGTGAAGGGAAGACCAGTTATGTAGTTTTCATTATCCTGACCACTGACGCTGATCTCCGCAGGCCCTATGTGCAACACATCAGTGTCACAGAGTTGTTCCTTTAATGGACCGCACACTGGGGATTTCACTAGGATGTGCTTCCATATTTTAAGTGAGATTTGAGAGGAAGAGTGAGTTGCACCCATAAGCTCCAAAATGGGGAATGTTTATGAGCAGCAGAAATGTCTCAGGGAAGGGACTTAACAGAGAGTGCAGTTGAAGATTCTGTTGCTAATACTGGTTTGAAGGCAAGGCAAAGGATTGGGAATAGGTAGGTATGTTACAATACTTATCTTCAGCGGCGCTGCAATTCTGCCACTGGCCGTGTGCGCGATTTTGGCGCCTTTGAGGGCGGGGCGGGGTTAAAACACGGGTTTCTTCTACCTTGTCCTGGGTTATATTTCGTTGGAGTGCCAGCTTTTACTGACGAATCGTTCCGACGGGCGTTTTGTGTATTTTTTATTTTTATTCGCCCGACAAGTTTAGCGCTGGAGTTATTTTAAAATCAGCTTTGAAAGCCGTCAACGCCGACAACGGGGACGGATTTCACGCACGGGACAGGTAAACGAAAGCCATTTATTTTATGTATAAAAGTGCTTCTTAAGAGGCCTTTAATTCACATTTTAAAATGCGAAACGGTGATTCTTTTCCCCGAACTAACCGGCAGTATTTTTCATGCCGATATGGGGTTAAATTCACCGCAAATCAGCGTTCCAAATGATCGCGTTCCAGAAAAACCCACTCGCAAGATGATTTAAATGCCCATTAATTTACAGGTATTAAACATTAAATTCCTTCCATTTGGCCTATAAATCCACGACAATGAGATTTAAAAATTATTTTATATTGTGAATTCTTGTGTGAATGTTATTTGGACACTTAGGCTATTTAAAAATGTTAATCTATTCTTAAGAAATTGATAGATGTTTAGATCTAGTAATTGAATTTTGGAATTAGCTACAATTAGGTAACTAACTAATTATATGCTTTAATTTCATGTCATCTAAGTAAGATTGTTTCATATTTGTTTCAGAATGCTTCAATCTATAATAACTGAAAATTTCTTTCAGTTCTCTTAATTTTTAAGAAAGTTATGGGCATTTGACTGTCCTCGATCGCAGCTTTTGTGTGAAGTCAATGGAAAAGCAATAGGGAACAAGGTGCTAATTTCCGAGTATGAAAATGGCCATAACTTTTTTAATACTGAAGATATGAAAGTGAATTAGGTGTCAAATTAAACGTCTTTTTATGCTTTACCTGATGTGATAAATTACAGACTTGATTTTTAAAATCTCAAAATTTTGTAACATTGCTATAATAGGGGAAGCTGTGGGGTGAGGGGGGCGCGTGAAGCGGTAAACTGGCTACAACCCTTTCATGTGTAATTTGCATATGAAAGCTCTCCTTCTAATGGATCCAATCTCTCGATTACAAAAAATCACAAAATGCACTTAAAGCTACATGTCGAAGCTGTAACAACTGTGCAAGTAATCTCCAAAATACATCCAAACGTATTACTAGAACAAATTCCAGCACAGGAACAGGCCCTTCGGCCTACAATGTACATGATGCTAATTTAAACTAATCTCCTCTGCCTACGCATGAATCATATCATACCCTGCATATCATTGTGCCAATTCAAAATCCTTTAAAATGCCACTATCATATCTGCCTCCATCACCATGCCTGGCAGCACATTACCCTCTGTGTTAAAAACACCTGCCCTGCAATCAATGATAATGCTGCTGGAGATTTTATACCTGAATAGTTTGATTCAAGGGTTATGAAACATGGTAGATGTGCCTGCTCACCTTGACTTTGAGCTCTGCAGTGTTCAGCAGGTCCTGCAGTTTCTGACACTGGGTTTTAGATGCGTGCATCATTTGGTCTTTGATTTCGACATCACTCTCCAACTTCTTCAGTTTGAGCTGCAGGGCCACCTCCTGAGCTTGCAGACTCCTCCTCTGTCCCGTCTGCCACTGTTTCAGTGTCTCCGTCACTGACTGCTGCAGAGCCTTTTTCAAAGCTTCCAGTTCCTTTTGATGCGAGACTTGCAGCTTACTTACTTTTTTCTCAAACTCTGTGGTTAGTCTTGTTTTCTCTGCTTTCAGGAATTCCAGCTCCTGATTCAAGCACTGAATGTCCATTTTGTGCTTCTCTTCCAACTTGTATTTTTCATCAAAACAGCCCCTGAGCACTTTACATTTTTCCTGAAGGTTCTCTGACTCTTGGTTCACTTTCACAATCTCCGTTATCGCCAACTGCTTGTCTTGCTCGAGCCTGTGCTGGATTTCCATGAAGTGTTGCAGATTGCTCTCAAACTCCTTTTTAATGTTGAGCATCTCCCGTGACAGCACCACTATTCTTTCTGCATGCGCTCTCTCCATGTTCTTCTCCCGCTCTGCTGCCTGCTGTTTGTAAACCTCAAACTGCGCCAAGACCTCGTCCTTGGATTTCTTGTGCTTCTCCAGGGTATCCTCGAGGGACTGAATTTGCTGTCGTAAATCCATCTCCTCCCCCATCTTGCTCTTATACTGTGAGATCTTACTCCGTGTCTCAGCAACGATGTGTTGGATCTCCTCCTGGTGAGATTCCTTAGCAGCTTGCAGGAAAGCCTCATGTTCATCGCTTTTGGTATTTAGTGCATATATGACCTTTAAAAATAATGGAATAAAAACATTTAGTGGCTAAAAATAATGTGCTATCAGAGACCTGAAATAGGAAGAGTTAAAGTTAGAGGTGGTGGGGCAGCTGATTACCCGTCCTTTGCACAAAGTAGTCTTTCAAGGCGTGAAGGAGTGCAAGGAGTTACAATTGCTGATCCTGAGTGGAGCTGCAATAGGCTAAGCCTTCTCTGCCAGTCAGAAAATATCTTCTTGAGCACAGACCACAAGAAATGGCAACCGCGACACGATCTGACTACTCTCATCTATCAGCAGCCTGCAGAAAACATAGACCTGCAACCTTCAATTATTTGTCCATTAGGGTTGGAAAATTGCAATCTGCAGCACGGCGATTTTGTAACTTGCACTGCTTGCAAGTTCTGATCCAAAATGTTACAATGCAAAATCAGAATCAGTCCTAATATGGAATTTTTATTTGATGCAGGGCACAAACAAGTGATTATTTGAGGTACTCAGGATGGCATGACTTTGGAATAAGTTTTTGTTGCACAAATAAATGAAAGGCTGTGCAGCAAAAGCAGGAATGACCAGTGGAAAGAATGAGGGAGGTATGGCTCAGAAATATAAAGAGAGAATTTCTCTGCATTTATTACTAATTTAGTTCCATGGCATTAAATTTTTAAGTCAAATAATTAATTCATATGTTTTGTTGACAGAAAAGGAAAATTGTAACTTAACTGGTTACATCTGTGATAGCAAAGAAACAGGGTTAAAAAAAAAAGAGAATGCAAGGAGAGAGACAGAGTGAAGACCACAGATTGACCAAGGACCAGACAATTTATTCTTTCAATTAAATTTGACTTCTTTGAAAAATTGTAAATTGCAAGGCTTGAAAGCAAATAATGCTCCTTTGGTGCAAACAGACAGGTGAGCAGAACAGTGGTATAGCAGTAGAGCAGCTGCCTTACAGCATCAGACACCTGGGTTTGATCCGGACTATGGGTGCTGTCTGTTCACCCACGTGGGTTTTCTGCAGGTGCTCTGCTTTACCCCCCACAATGCAAAAAAGTGTGGGTTGTAGGTTAATTGGCTTCTTACATAGAAACAAAGAAAAATAGGTGCTGGAGTAGGCCATTCCGCCCTTTGAGCCAGCACCGCCATTCAATATGATCATGGCTGATCATCTAAAATCAGTGCCCCGTTCCTGCTTTTCCCCCATATTCCTTGATTCCTTTAGCCCTTTGAGCTAAATCTCTCTTGAAAACATCCAGTGAATTGGCCTCCACTGCCTTCTGTGACAGAGAATTCCACAGATTCACAACTCTCTGGGTGAAAAAGTTTTTCATTATCTCTGTCCTAAATGGCCTATCTCTTATCCTTAAACTGTGATCCCTGGTTCTGGACTCTCTCAACATCAGGAACATTTTTCCTGCATCTAGCCTGCTAATCCTTTAAGAATTTTACATGTTTCTACAAGATCTCATCTCATCCTACTAAATTCCAATGAATACAAAGCCCAGTAGACCCATTCTTTCATCATATGTCAGTCTCGCCATCTTGGGAATTAACCTGGTGAACCTACGCTGCACTCCCTCAATAGCAATAATTGAGCCAAGTGTGTAGGATAGTGCCAGAGTATGGATGATCATTGGTTGGTGCAGACTCAGTGAGCCGAAGGGCCTGTTTCCATGCTGTACCTCTAAAACTAAAACTTACTACCCAAGAGATATTCATTCAATAATCTGAGATGTCTGTTTAATATAATGTATTCATATAATACTGAAGAGGAAGACTTATCAATTATTTCATTGGATGCAGAAAAAACATTCGATCAGGTGGAATGGGACTATC
Source organism: Malacoraja senta (assembly GCA_038087875.1). Lineage (NCBI taxonomy): Eukaryota > Metazoa > Chordata > Chondrichthyes > Rajiformes > Rajidae > Malacoraja > Malacoraja senta. The sequence continues at coordinate 338,952,531 of CM075977.1, read as the reverse complement.
TCTTCAAAGTACTGCAAAAATTTCAAATGGGAGAGAATTTCCTTTTTTGGGGTAAAATTATTATATGACAAGCCGACTGCTAGAATACTGACCAATAATATACTCTCTTTGAAATTTCAACTATCCAGGGGCAATAGACAGGGATGTGCACTATCACCCCTGCTATTCGCTCTTGTGATAGAACCCTTAGCAGAAAGTATAAGAACGCATCCGAACATCCACGGTTATAATACAAAACATTCAAATAATAAAATATCACTATATGCAGATGACGTATTATTATATATTACCAAATCGCAAATCAGCATACCAAATATTAAATTTAATAGAGGAATTTGGATCCTTCTCAGGATATAGAATAAACTGGAATAAAAGCGAAATTATGACGATAAAACCTCAAGAATCGACACCTTTTAAAATTCCCCTTTAGGATTGCTACAGAAATTTTTTAATATCTAGGTATTCAAATTACCAGAAAATATAAAGCTTTATTCAATTCAAACTATATGCCCTTACTTAATAAATTAAATGCTTTGATTGAATTTTGGAAAACACTACCGATGTCTTTAATAGGCAGAATAAATGCCATAAAAATGTTTTTTTTGCCACAAATCTTATATTTATTTCAATCAATACCAATAAATTTACCGATTTTTTTTTTATTTTTTAAACTCGACTGTGATATCACAAATTTCATATGGGACTATAAATCCCACAGAATTCAAAGAAGACACCTGTGTAAACCCAAAGAATTCGGAGGACTGACACTACCCAATTTTTTGTACTATCACTGGGCAACGAATATCAAAAATGTAATTTACTTGTTGGACAATTCCGCCCAACAGGTAGATTGGATAGTAATGGAGAGAGAGGATTGCTCTCCTTTTAATATAGGAGCGATCCTTCTTTCACCGATAAAATTGAATAATACAATATACAAGAAAAATCCAATTATTCATAGTACAATACGAACTTGGAAACAAATAAAATTAACTTTCAAATTAAGAAACCTATCGCTTCTCTCTCCTATTGTTAATAATCCGACGTTTAAACCATCTATTATCGACAAAACTTTTACACATTGGGAAAGAATAGGAATTAAAACGTTTGGAGATATGTATGAAATGGGAAACCTTTTAACATTCCAACAACTACAACTTAAATACAACCTGAAAAGTAATCAATACTTTAAATACCTTCAAATCCGTGACTACTTGAAAAAACATACACAAGAACATAAAACTTCGACTTCAGATATATTAGATGAAGCTATGAACAGAAAGGCGGACTCAACAAATTTAATATCATATTTGTATAATATCATTTTAAACATACAGATACCACCCTGATGCAATTAGAAAAGATTGGGAACAAGAATTATCTATAAATATTTCGAAAGACAGATGGGATAAATATTTGCTACATGTACTCAAATGTTCGATTAATGTAAGACATACCTTAATTCAATTCAAAATTTTACACAGATTATATTACTCGAAAATTAAATTGATAAAAAATTTCCAAATGTGTCTCCCATCTACGACAAATGCTCATCTCAAGATGCAACTATAGCACATTCTTTTGTTTTTTGCATAAAACTTCAGAAATTTTGGAAGGAAATTTTCGAAATTTTTACAAAATTATTTAAAATAAAACTGAACCCCAACGCAGAACTGATTATCTTTGGAACAACGGAGGTCGGCCCTGAGCTGACTTCGTTCCAAAAGAGTTTCCTTAATTATGGCTTAATAACAGCAAAAAAAATTATATTAAAATTCTGGAAAAATGCACCAACACCAACGCTTAAAATGTGGATCTCAAATATGTCTGAAATGTTACACCTAGAAGACATGAGATTCATCCTAGCAGGCAAATCAGACCAATTCTTAAAGATTTGGTCTCCCTTTATCGATTTATTACAAGCATATGGTGCAACATAACCCTGGAAATTAACTGTTTCAGAACTGGGTGAGGGGTGCGCAAAGATATGAAGCAGCTATATCCCTTTTATCTTCTTTAAAAAAAAATTTTTTTTTCCCTCCTTATTTTCTCTTTTTCTTTTTTTTCTTTTTTTCTCTTCTTCTCTCTCTTTTTACTGCACTTTTTCACGATCTATTACTTTCACCACCTTATCTAACTTTCTTTTTCTCTCTTTTTGCTTCTACTACTATTTTATTATTAAATTTAAAAACAAGAAGTTGTACATGAAATGTATTATATTATTCTTGGTTTATACTACTGTGTATGACTTCTAATAAAAATAATATTAAATTTTGTTTTTAAAAACTAAAACTTACGCGTAATAATCTGAAGAAGAAACAAAAATGACTGCATCTCTGGGTAAAAAACTATGGTCTAGAAATTTGACAGTATACTGCCGAAAAAATTGTCATTTAGAGGATGAAAAATACATGGTTGCATTGATCAATATTGTTCACATTTCTGGGTAAGTTAATGTGACATTTCAGGTTGGGACGCAACATCACTTTCTGTGAAAGCCTGCTATTTTAGGCGCTGCAGACAGCAAATGACACAAAGTGGGTGGTATTGTAGATAATGAAGAAGGTTGTCGAAAAATTGCAGAATCATCTTGATCAGTTGGGCACGTAGGCTGAGGAATGGTTGATGGAATTTAATACAGATAAATGTGAGGTGTTGTATTTTGGGAAGTCCAACATGGGCATGAACTACACAGTGAATGGTAGTGGGGAATGTTGTTGAACAGAGGGATCAGCACAGGTACATAATTCCTTGAAAGTGGTGCCACAGGTAGATAAGGTGGTCAAAAAGGCTTTTGGCGCATTGGCCTTCATCAGTCAGACTATTGAGTAGAGAAGTTGGGAGGTTATGTTGCTGTTATACAAGACATTGGTGAGGCCGCATGGTGAAGGGGGTGAATCTAAATTTGACCTGATGCAGTACACATACGAACTGGAACTTAAGGATTTCAAAGGTGACAGACAAAACCTCAAATGGTTTGCCCTAAAACATCCAGCTGTTTCAGCAGCCTCCTTCACAGTTAAACGGCCAGAATGGCAGTGGAAATTCTGCAAAGTGAGAAGTGGTTCTGTGTACATCGGATCAGAAATCTATATACTTAAGGCCGCTTTTGGTGTATTGTGTTCAGTATTGGTCACGATGTTACAGGAAAGACGATGTCAAGTTGGAAAGGGTGCAGAGATGATTTACGAGGATGTTGCCAGGACTCGAGGGCCTGAGCTATAGGGAGAGGTTGGGCAGGTTGGGGCTCTATTCCTTGGAGCGCAAGAGGATGAGGGGTGATCTTATAGAGGTGTACAAAATCATGAGAGGAATAGATTGGATAAACGCACAGTCTCTTGCCCAGAGTAGGGGACCAAGAACCAGAGAACATTGGTATAAGGTGAGGGGGAAAAGATTAAATATGAAACTGAGGGGTAACTTTTTTACACAAAAGTTGGTGGGTATTTGGAATGAGCTGCCAGAGGAGGTAGTTGAGGCAGATACTATCGCAACTTTTAAGAAAGATTTAGACAGGTACATGGTTAGGATAGGCTTAGAGATATACGGACCAAACTCAGGCAGGTGGGACTAATGTAGGTGGGACATGTTGGTCGGTGTGGGCAAGTTGGGCTGAAGGGCTTGTTTCCACACTGTATAATTCTATGACTCTATAACCTACGCACTGCAGGCAACCACTCTTCCATATTGGAATGCAAAATGTACATTTTTGAAAATGTGCAAATTGAGCTTTTATTTTATTTCTGCCACACTGCAGTGAACAAGAAAATGGCATCCGTGGCACACAGAAGTAAAGACAACCTACAAAGATCCTGGAGAAAGTAGGACCAATGCTATGAACATTGATTACCAACTCTCGCTTTCCCCTGCCTCCACCCCTTCACACACTTTTCTCCCACCACCCCACTCACCGTGCTCCTGTGATATCCTCCATATGCTCATCTCCCACCCCTGCCCCATCTCCCTTTCCTCCCTGACCCCTTCCAGAGGTTCCCGATGGGCCGCGCTGCCAACAATGAAGAGGGACGGGGGGGTTCGTGCGAACCGCTGCCTGGTTCGCCGCTGCGAGAAGGTAAGAACCTTTGAAACTTTGAATGGCGCCAAAAATGTGGTGACTCTTTGTGTACTGCCTAGGTGAAGTCTGCTGTGTGATTTAACTAGATTGTATGCAAAAACAACGAATTTGACTGTACCTGGGTACATGTGATAATAAAGCGTCATTGAATCATCTATCCACTCTTGATCTTGTACACCTCCATAAGATCATCCCTCATTCTCTTGCGTTCCAAGGTATAAAATCCTAGCCAGCACAACCTGTCTGTCTTCACTAAGGATCTGTCTTCACTAAGGAGGACACAAACAATCTTCCTGATATAGTAGAGGCCAGAGGATCTGGGTGACGGAGGAACTGAAGGAAATCCACATTAGGCAGGAAATGGTGTTGGATACACTGATGGGACTGAAGGCTGATAAATCCCCAGGGCCTGATGGTCTGCATCCCAGGGTACTTAAGAAGTGGCTCTAGAAATCGTGGATGCATTGGTGATAATTTTCCAATGTTCTATAGACTCAGGATCAGTTCCTGTGGATTGGAGGGTAGCTAATGTTATCCCACTTTTTAAGAAAGGCACGAGAGAGAAAACAGGGAATTATAGATCAGTTGGCCTGACATCGGTGGTGGGGAAGATGCTGGAGTCAATTATAAAAGATGAGATAGCCGAACATTTTGATCGCAGTAACAGGATCGGTCCGAGTCAGCATGGATTTACGAAGGGGAAATCATGCTTGACTAATCTTCTGGAATTTTTGAAGATGAAACTAGGAAAATGGACAAGGGAGAGCCAGTGGATGTTGTGTACCTGGACTTTCAGAAAGCATTTGATAAGGTCCCACATAGGAGATTAGTGGACCTTATTTAGGGCACATGGTATTGGGGTAGAGTGCTGACATGGATAGAGAAGTGGTTGGCAGACAGGAAACAAAGAGTAGGGATTAACGGGTCCCTTTCAGAATGGCAGGCAGTGACTAGTGGGGTACCGCAAGGCTCGGTGCTGGGACCGCAGCTATTTAAAATATACATCAATGATTTGGATGAAGGGATTCAAATAACGTTAGCAAATTTGCAGATGACACAAAGCTGGGTGGCAGTGTGAACTGTGAGGAGGATGCTATGAGAATGCAGGGTGACTTGGACAGGTTGGGGGAGTGGGCAGATGCATGGCATATGAAGTTTAATGCGGATAAATGTGAGGTTATCCACTTTGGTAGCAAAAACAGGAAGGCAGATTACTATCTAAATGGCGTCAAGTTGGGAAAAGGGGAAGTACAACGGGATCTGGGTGTCTTTTACATGCAGGTACAGCAGGCAGTGAAGAAAGCGAATGGCATGTTGGCCTTTACAACAAGAGGAATCTAATATCGGAGCAAAGAGGTCCTTCTGCAGTTGTACAGAGCCCCAGTGAGACCACACCTGGAGTATTGTGTGCAGTTTTGGTCCCCTAATTGAGGAAGGACATTCTTGCTATTGAGGGAGTGCAGCATAGGTTTGTTTACAAGGTTAATTCCCAGGATGGCAGGACTGTCATATGCTGAGAGAATGGAGCAGCTGGGCTTGTACACTCTGGAGTTTAGAAGGATGAGGGGGATCTCATTGAAACATATAAGATTGTTAAGGGTTTGGACATGCTAGAGGCAGGAAACATGTTCCCGATGTTGGGGGAGTCCAGAACCAGGGGCCACAGTTTAAGAATAAGGAGTAAGCCATTTAGAACGGAGATGAGGAAACACTTTTTCTCACAGAGAGTTGTGAGTCTGTGGAATTCTCTGCCTCAGAGGGCGGTGGAGGCGGGTTCCCTGGATGCTTTCAAGAGAGAGCTAGATAGGGCTCTTAAAAATAGCAGAGTCAGGCGATATGGGGAGAAGGCAGGAACGGGGTACTGATTGGGGATGATCAGCCATGATCACATTTAATGGCGGTGCTGGCTCGAAGGGCCGAATCGCCTACTCCTGCACCTATTGTCTATTGCCTATTGTCTATTAACCTCTCCCAGTAGCTCAGGCCCTCGAGTCATGGCAACATCCTCATAAATCTTCTCTGCACCCTTTCCAGCTTAACAACATTGTTCTTATAACAGGATGACTAAAGCTGAATGCTCTAAATGTGGCCTTAAGTATATAGTAGGTATGTTATAAACTTACCTTCAGTCGCGTTGTAATTCTGCCACTGGCCGTTGTGCGCGATTTTGGCGCCTTTAAGGGGGGGCGGGTTAAAACGCGGTTTCTCCTCCCTTGTCCTGGTTAATATTTTGTTGGAGTACAAGCCTTGGCTGACAAATCGTTCCTAGTGGCATTTTGTGTATTTTTTATTTTTATTAAATCGTCAATGTCAGCGCTAGAGTAATTTTAAAAGCAGCTCCTGAAGCGTCAACGCCGATAACGGGGACGGATTTCACACATGGGACAGGTAAACGAAAGTGGTTTCTTTAAATGTATAAAAGTGCTTCTTAAGAAGCCTTTAATTCACATTTTTTCATGCGACACGGTGATTTTATTTCCAGAATTAACGGCAGTATTTTTCATGCCAATACGGGGTTAAATTCACTGCAAATCAACGTTCCAAATGATCGCGTTCCAGAAATCCTCACTCACAAGATGAATTAAATGCCCATTAATTTACAGGTATTAAACATTCAATTCCTTCCATTTGGCCTGTAAATTCATGAAAATGAGATTTAAAAATTATGTTATATTGTGAATTATTGTGTGAATGTTATTTGGACACTTAGGCTATTTAAAAATGTTAATCTATTCTTAAGAAATTGATAGATGTTTAGATCTAGTAATTGAATTTTGTAATTAGCTACAATTAGGTAACTAACTAATTATATGCTTTACTTTCATGTCTTCTAAGTAAGATTGTTTCATATTTGTTTCAGAATGCTTCAATCTATAATAACTGAAAATTCTTTCAGTTATCTTAATTTTTAAGAAAGTTATGGGCTTTTAACTGTCCTCAATCACAGCTTTTGTGTTAAGTCAATGGAAAAGCAATAGGGAACAAGATGCTAATTTCCGAGTATGAAAATGGCCATAACTTCTTTAATACTGAAGATATGAAAGTGAATTAGGTGTCAAATTAAACTTCTTTTTATGCTTTATCTGATGGGATAAATTGCAGACTTTATTTTTAAATCTCAACATTTTGTAACATTGCTATATATAGATTTCTGATGTGATGTACACAGAACCACTTCTCACTTTGCAGAATTTCCACTGCCATTCTGGCCATTTAACTGTGTGAAGGAGGCTGCTGCAACAGCTGGATGTTTTTGGATACTAGGGCAACCATTTGAGGTTTGTATTTTAAGTTTTGTCTGTGACCTTTGAAATCCTTAAGTTCCAGTTCGTATGTGTACTGCATTAGGTCAAATTTAGATTCACCCCCCTCCCCTTGTGAAGCCTTGCCTCAGTGTCCTTGCAGACTTTCTCTGCTGCCACACCTAGCTTGTCAGAATTTAAAAAAATCAACTGGCAAAATGATGGATTTTTGATTCTTGGTGGATATGTCTTTTGTATCCATTATCTGCAAGGAGCATTTGTCTGCAGTGCACCTCCCTGGCAACCTCTTACCCGCAATGTCCTCTGCACAAGGAGGCTGCCTCCTGCGTACACTGTGAGGTCTCCCCTGGGAGGATCATGCCATGTCTCCTCCCAGTGTTAGTTAGTTTAGTTTATTGTCAGGTGTACCGAGGTAGAGTGAAAAGCTTGTGTGCATTCAATCCTTGCCAAAACTTGCTACTATAACGAACATTTGGGCAGGTACATGGATAGGAAAGACTTAGAGGAATAGGAGCTGAACGCGGCCAGGTGGGACTAGTGAGGATGGTTGGCAGGGCAAGTTGGGTTGAAAGGCCTATTTCCGTGCTGTATGACTCTATGATTCTATGACTACCTAGTAGCTAAAAGACTGCGGTTGTATTGTGGTATTCCCTGAGGAAGGAATTGTCATAAAATGCACTACTACAGCTGGAAATACAACTCTTAATACCTGCCTGCTAGCATTGTTTTAGAATTGTCCCTAAAGCATTTTGTTATTTTTTTCTAAAAGCTTTTTAAACGCCATTAGGGAGATTGGCAACTCCATTTAATGCCACAAAAATGGCGCAGATGAATTTTCATGTCCATGTTTTCTAATTCACTACGACATAAGGAGAGAGACATTGATCAGCGGAAATTAAATTTTAAGTCTAGTTAAAGCATGTGTTATGGACCATAACTTGATGGAAGATGCCAGCTGACATTTACCCACGTAAGTGTCAGGAGGTTTCAAGATTTGTATGTGAATGTTAATGTTCAAAACCTACTGGTTGTCCTTCACTGCAGTTGCAGAGGACAAAGCCACTGCCTTTCCCCTGTATTCAGTACATTCTCACAATGGAGACACACGGTTTACAAAAAAAGACACAAATTGCCAAAATAACTCAACAGGTCAGGCAACAACTCTTGAGTACGGACAGGTGACAATTTGGGTCGGGACTCTTCTTCAGACTGATTGACATATTCTGACAATCTAGCCACTGAGCTTGGTGCAAAAAGAGTGAGCTCATTTATTTCCATGGAGAGGCAAAACTCTCTGCAACAAAGTGCAGGTTTGAGGAATCTTTTTTCTCTCGATTGAATTGCATTCTTTAAATGTTTTAATTGCTTAAAATTGTTCTAACTTTTAAAAAAATCTCCATAATTTTCACGTCTTTCTTAATTGTTTCATTGGTTTGAATGTTTTGGTTTAAGATTTTGAATGGGGGTGGCCAGTATGGGGGTTGTTGGGAGGGTGGTTGAATGGAAGCAACATTTTTCTGGCTGTCAAAGTTTTCCAAGTTGTTATTTTTGGTCCTGTGACTGGATTACAGGGGGGGGAGAGAGGGGGGAGCGAGGGGGGGAGGGGGGGAGAGAGAGGGGGGAGAGAGAGGGGGGAGAGAGAGAGGGGGGGAGAGAGAGGGGGGGAGAGAGAGGGGGGGAGAGGGCAGGGAGAGAGGGGGGGAGAGAGGGGGGGAGAGAGGGAGGGAGAGAGGGGGAGGAGAGGGGAGGAGAGGGGGGGGGAGAGAGGGGGTGAAAGAGAGGGGGGCTAGAGAGGGGGGGCTAGAGAGGGGGGGGCTAGAGAGGGGGGCTAGAGAGGGGGGCTAGAGAGGGGGGGCTAGAGAGGGGGGGGCTAGAGAGGGGGGGCTAGAGAGGGGGGGCTAGAGAGGGGGGCTAGAGAGGGGGGGCTAGTAGAGAGGGGGGGTGGTAGAGAGGGGGGGTGGTAGAGAGGGGGGGTGGTAGAGAGGGGGGGGTAGAGAGGGGGGTAGAGAGGGGGGGTAGAGAGGGGGGGTAGAGAGGGGGGGTAGAGAGGCGGGGGGGGAGGAGAGGGGGGGAGAGGGGGGGAGAGGGGGGGGGGGAGAGGGGGGGAGGGGGGGAGAAGGGGGGGAGAGGGGGGGGGAGAGGGGGGAGAGGGGGGGAGAGGGGGGGAGAGGGGGGGGAGAGGAAGGGGGGGAGAGGAGAGGGGGGAGAGGAGGGGGGGGAGAGGAGGTGGGGGGAGAGAGGAGGGGGGAGAGAGGAGGGGGGAGAGAGGAGGGGGGGAGAGGAGGGAGGGGGAGAGGAGGGGAGGGGGAGAGGGAGAGGAGGGAGGGGGAGAGGAGGGAGGGGGAGAGGAGGGAGGGGAGAGGAGGGAGGGGGAGAGGAGGGGGGGGGGGAGGGGGAGAGAGAGGGGAGAGAGGAGGGGGAGGAGAGAGGGGAGGAGAGAGGGGGAGGAGAGAGGGGAGGAGAGAGGGGGAGGAGAGAGGGGAGGAGAGAGGGGGAGGAGAGAGGGGGAGGAGAGAGGGGGAGGAGGAGGGAGGGGGGGAAGAGAGGGGGGGGGAGAGAGAGGGGGGGAGAGGGAGTGGAGACCTTTTAAGAAGTATAATAAAGTTTAGCGGGCATTTAACCTACCGGTCGGTTTTCCCTGGTCCTGAAAACTGCAATGAGCCAATCAAAATGCCCGGTCAGCGAAGGAGATTGCCTACGGCTGCCCTCGACTGCCTGTAACACTAAATAGCGACCCCACTCCACTGTACTACGAGTCAAAAAGAACCATGCCAAACAAATTTTACTTGCGGAAAAAAATTTCAACATGCTGAAAATTTTTCAGCGACCTAGCTGAGGCCACGAGTATTCGGGAACTTCCCTCGAGCATGAAGGAGAGTTCCAGTGACCTCATAGGACCTCCTAGGACCACGTGTCTACCATGCTGCGAGTTTGAAGGTTGAAGACACTCTTCTAAACTCACAGATTAGGTCGCTCAAGTGGGACAGCCCCTTTAATGAGATCAGGATTAACAGCAAATTTTGCCACTGAGCAGAGAATTGTTATTCTAAATAATTTAATTGTGATGTATAATTTTTATAAAATGGATCGTAGGTAATGGAACAAAAGGAATAACCAATCCACCTCACAAGATATTTATCCTACATAATTCCTGACCCTTTTGTGATTGTGGAAAAAAAATGATGGCCACTTTTCCAGTAACACACCTGGGAGATGAGGATTACAGGATTAAAAAAAAATGAGTGTAAAATGTATTATCTACTTTGCCAATCTTCATTTGAGGATTGAAACAGGCATTCTGGCTTATTTTCTATCTTGAGATCAGGTGGATCTTTTGGTGACTTGCTCTTTTAAATTCTTCCAAAAGAGCGATCATTGGCTAATGATGTGAATGAAATCATGTGAATACACTAAGTTTCTACACAGGGTTTGTACTCTGTTTGAACTTTAACATATCTCAACAACTCTAAGCCTTCTCATTCATCAAGCAAGTGACCTGCCTGCCCAGATACCCAGTCTCCGGCTGTCTACTTTAATCATTCTGTGCGGGTAATCATTTTTCTAGCTTTGCTTAGTTATTCCCACTGTCAAAGATTTAACCTGTTAATGTGCATAGCTTTGATCAGGCAAACATCCCGCGACATGACTTTGAAGTGGCTGAATTCACGCACAAACTATCTGAAGAAAGGTGATTTTCTTAATAAATCCTAACAGTCCAAAACCAGACAGATGGAATTTTTGAATTTTTATTTATGGCTGTTATTGAACTTTCAACAGTTCTCTTTGTATTCTGACGTCATTAACTCATACTAAAGTACAACTACAAGAAGGGTTTTGACAATTATAGGGAGAAGAAGACAAGAGAATGGGGTTGGGAGGGAAAAATAGAACAGCCATGATTAAATGGCAGAGTAGATGCAATGGGCTGAATGGCCTAATTCTGCTCCTATATCTTATGGACAGCCCAATTCTTGACCTTCCCAATATTGCCATTCTTGGTTTGAACCAAGATTAAAGTGAGACCAGGTTGTACAATCACCAGGGCTTCATAACCAAATCAGATTCATCCTTCAACCAATTCCCACATAAGAACTTTCCAGGAGGGAATCATTGAATATAAATAGCTCTGGGGACCTAAATAATAACAGTGCCCATATCACCATTACATCACCAATTGAAACACTTCCATTTTTGTTTAAGGCATTCATAAATCTTATTTCCTGTCAGGATTAATCACATTTCTCCTTTAATTTTGCTGCACCACTTGTCATGATTGTAATTAGATAGTTCTGTAGAATGGATTCCTTTCCCATATCCCTGGCAAAGAGGCTCCAGAGAGAGGTGGACTCAGCTCAGTCCACCACAGATACACACCATCGAAAACAATCAATCAAGGCACGGCCTCGAGAAGGCAACATCTATCATCAACGTCGTCTATAACCTCTTCTCACTGCTGCTGTCGGGCAGGAGACACAGAAGCATTACATCCCACACTACCAGAATAGTTCTGGAACATTTATTTTCCTGCAATCCTCAGTTGCACAACCCTAATCTTACATTGGAAAAGAAACACTCAGACCTCCTCTTGCATTACCATGGACTTCTTTTCGAATTCTGTTTTATGCTATAAAGTCTTGTGCAGTCTTTTTCTTCTAACTGTCTTATAGAGTTTATGTATCTGTGTGTATCAATTATATATCTATGTGCTTGTGATACTGCTGCAAGAAGGATGTCCATTGCCATACATGTGCATGTACAATGATCCTCACCATAAGTGAATAGATCTCACCATACTTGTGCACAGACGTCACCATACTCATGCAGAAACCTCACCATACTTATGCATATGAAAATCAACTAAATGTTTTCTCATATATAACAGCATTAATATTCATTGGCTGTATGCAATTTACTCATGGCAACATATATTTGAAAGAGAATAAAATAAATGTTGATGAATATTTGGCCAGAAATATACCCAAATAATATACAATTATACTCCATTGATCCATCCTTAATTGTGCCTTGCCAAGGAATTATGTACAATTATTTATTTGTATTTCTTAATTTGGAAGCACAAGAGGATTAGGATAAAGTAGCTGAAGGAAGTAGGAAATAAAGGCCAGACAGGGCAGGGGGACACCTATGCACAAGCGTGTTCCCCTAAACATGTTCAGTTTTGGTCACCCTACTATAGGAAGAATGTTGTTAAGTTGAAGATTTACGAATATGTTGCCAGGATTTGAGGGCCTGAGCTATAAGGAGAGGTTTGGCAGGCTAGGACTTTATTCCTTGGAACACAGTAGGATGAGGTGTGATCTTATAGAGGTATAAATAATCATGAGGGGAATATATTGGGTGAATGTACAGAGTGTTTTACCCAGAAGAGGGGAATCACGAAGCAGAGGATATTTGATTTAAGGTGAGTGTGGGAAGATTTAAAGGAACTTGAGAGCAACTATTTCATACAGCAGGTGGTGGGTATATGGGACAAGCTGCCAGAGGAGGTAGTTGAGGCAGGTACTATAACAACATTTAAAATACATTTGGACAAGTACGTGGATAGGAAAGGTTTAAAGGGATGTGGGGCAATCACAGGCAGGTGTGTTGATGGAACAACTTAGTTGGCATGGGAAATTAAGACAAGGGCCTTTATCCGTGCTGCATGACTCTATGACATCCCTCTGCTGCTCCTCTTCAGGGATGTAGAAATCTGAAGTAAAATCAGAAAATGCACCGTGATCGTCAACCTATCTATTCTCCTCATGATTTTCTTTTAGTTCACAATCAAGTGGCTATGGTTTGGCAAAGACGTTTTGTAGGAATGCTGTCCTATCGAAACTAAACTTGCCTCTCATCATGGTGAAAGTCCATATATCCTCGATTTCAGACTAGTAGTGCTGGCCAAAGCAATGATGAGAGTAGTGCAAGTAGGAAGAACACCTTCTAGAGGGTCCCCAATGTGATCAAAAATCCTAATGAAGCTCATGCCAGATCCTCTACTACTGACAAGTGCATTCAAATAATTCTAAATACTGGGTAAATTGGGAAAAACATTCTAGAGTAATTGCATCCCCCACAATTTTGCTGTGATGAAATGCCCTCCAATGGTGACCCAAGAAAGTAACAGCAACAGTTCAGCAGCAGTTTGACCGACATTCATGACAATAAGATGGAGAAGCAGAGGTGGCAGAGAAGCGCAGGAGGATGAGGAGTGACCTTATAGAGGTGTATAAGATCATGAAGGGAATAGATCGGATCGACGCACAGTCTTTTGCCCAGAGCAGGGGAATCAAGAATCAGGGGACATAGGTTTAAGGTGAGTGGGAAAAGATTTAATAGGAATCTGAGGGGAATTTTTTTCACCCAGAGGGTGGTAGGTATATGAAATGAACTGCCAGAGGGGGTGGTTGAGGCCGGTACTATTCCAACATTTAGAATATATTTGGACAGGTACCTGGATAGGAAAGATTTAGAGGGATATGGGCCAAATGCAGGCAGTCGGGACTGATGTAGATTAGGCATCTTAGTTAGCAAGGTCAAGTTGGCCAAAGGCCCTGTTTCGATGCTGTATGGCTTCATGAATCAGGAAGAAATCAAATCAACCAATACCAGACATTCACTATCTTTCTCAACCCACTTGTGCAATACCTAGATTGAATAAAACATTGACCCAAACCCACCCAGCCACATCCTGACCTCCCATGACCTTGCTACCCCAAGGGTGACTCACAAATCAGAATTGCCTGGTTATATTTCCTAGTTGCCATGATTTGATTCAGAAATGGCTGCAATTGAATTATTTAACAACGGGTTAAATCAATAGAGCAGAGCTGTAATAAGCCCTAGTCAATCTAACTTTTGGGCCTTTGCCTTTCAATTAGCATGATTATAATTAACCTTCTCCAACTGTGGAAGAGAACAGGGCACTAAGCATCAGGTATTAATATGTAGCGAGGCAGTGTGAAGATTTCTGGACACGTCAAGCCAATATAAGGATCCTTCCTCTAAATCAACTCAAGAGAGTGACAAAGATCAAGCAGAGAATCATAATTTTTCTTCTGAATTTTCCAAGGTCAGTGAAAACAACCATGTGGGAGCTGCAACACGGATACCATATTGGAGTATCCATGGGGACAGCTGACTTGCTAGCGGAAACAGCCACATCCAACAGAAGTAGCGCACTGCTACCGAGACAACCGAGATGTCCAACTCGGAAATAAAGCAGAGGGCTTAAAGAATTGCTTACTTATGTGCGGGTTTATGTAAGCCGGGGAGGTGTCTGTATTGTCAATAAACGGCCGCTCACTCATTGCTCGTCCCCTGGTACTTCACACGAGGTTCTTATACCTTTCTTTCAGTTGCATCAAGGAGAGGGCCAAGATCCCAGACTCTTGCTAATGTTGTGCTATCCTTGGCCACCTGGTTTGATCCACCATGTTATATTGATTGGATGCAGTAGACTCAAGCAAATCTATGGGCTCCCAGCCACAGTCTAGTTGTGTTGTGTTGATAAAGAACAGTTTTGTGGAAAAGATCCATTTTTGTTTAAGTAGTTCATCATGCCCTTACTACTCTCCATTATAGAAGGTTTGCTAGGTGTTAATGGGATAATGCACTCTCGTCAATTTTAATCCTCGTATTCCAATGGAAAGAGACAACCAAGCAGTAATTATTCACCAATAACTTTCTCAGTAATGTAGCACAAGCTGCTTAGTTCCAGACCTCACTACAGCTTGGTCACAGGGTGAAAACATAAATTCCAGAGGTCAGGTAACTGCCCATGGCATCGAACTAAGTGTACCGACAAACAATCTAACTCAAATTATAGACCAAGAGGAAATTGCCAGTGACAGAAGGAATATGTGACGTGATGGAAGATGGTTGATGAAAGCCAGATGGATCTGCACCTGCTGCAAGAGATCCTTGGGGCAACACTTTTGGTACTGCTATCTTCAGCTGCTTCATCAATGAATTTCCTGCCGAATGTAAAATGGGTGATGGAAGAGGTGAGCTCCTGATAATTGCTGGATTCATCTTTATCTGCAATTGTTCAGTCACGGCCTCCACTACAAGACCTGGGCAACAATCATAGTCATAGAGTCATACAGTGTGGAAATAGGCGCTTTGGCCCAACTTGCCCACGCCAACCAACATACCCCATATACACTAGTCCCACATGGTCGCCTTTGACCCATAACCCTCTAAATCTATCCTAGCCATATTCCTATCTAATTACTTATTAAACATTGTGCTAGTACCTGTGTCAACTACCTCCTCCAGCAGCTTAATCCATACACCCACCACCCTTTGTGTAAAACAGTTATCTGCCTCTTGATTCCCCTAGACTGGGCAAAGGACTGTGCATTTACCCGATCTATTTCTCTCATGATTTTGGACACCTTTATAAGATCGCCCCTCATCCTCCTGCGCTTTAAGGAATAAAGTCCTTACCTGCTCAACCTCTGCCTACAGCTCAGCCCCTTGAGTCCTGGCAACATCCTCCTAAATCTTCTCTACACCCTTTCCAGCTTCAGTATTCAGTATTCAGTATTTCTTTAATATCATTTCACTGAGTACTCGCATACACAGAGGAAACGAAAAAACGTTGCTCAATCGGTTTCCATTCAATGTAAAAAACAAAAGGATAATACATAGAGCTTTAAAAACAAATTAAAATTACCATTCTTTAAAAAAAAGTAGGCCTAAAAATTAACAATATAATAAAAACAGTCATTCTGATCGACAGTGGCTTCACAGTGGCTTTACTTTGACAGGTGCCTAACTGTCAAAGTATGGGCCCGGTTGGATGTGTGGATGAGCGATGTTTTGGGAGGGGACAACATATTTCCTATAAGATGGTGACCAAAACAAATCTGCTTTGAGTCCTCAATCTTCAAGTATATTTTGTGTCACACAACTGCAATCGTTACCAAGAAGAAGAGCTTATGCACCATCCGTAGACATTCAACAATGTTACCAAGTTCACCATCTTAAAACCCTGCTGAATGTTTATTTATGAAGTGGAGGGAAGAGTTTAGATTCTAGCTCTCTTAACTTTGTTATTCCAGTGGAATATTCTCCATGTTTCCAGCAAATAGTCAGCTTAATTGAAAGCAAGAGGCATCCGTTTTAAATCCCCTCCCTGGCTTTGGCTGCCTGGTGAACCACAGTCCTTCCTGTGGTAATGCCAGATCATTGTTTAGTACCAGAAACAGAAAATGCTGAAAAACTCAGTGGGTCAGGCAGCATCTGTAGCAAGAGAAACAGGTCTGAGACCTTTCACCAGAACAATGAAAGAAAGAAAACAACTTAGACCAGTCTTTCCCTGTTCTGATGAAGAGTCTCAGACCTGAAAAGTTAACACAGATGCTGCCTGACCTGAAGAATGTTTGTCCATTTCTGTCCATCCTAATCGAGAACAGACCCTTGTTAAAGATTGCAAGGCATATCTGGAAGAGCTAACTATTCTTCTGAAAACATTCAACAACTAATATAATTCAAGCTAAATATTTGGCCATCTGCCTCAGTGCTATCTGTGTGGTGTTGTAGTAGGTCTGTACTAATTGTCAATGATTTGGGAGTCATTGAGTCGTATGGCATAGAAACAAGTCTTTCGACCCATTATGTCCATGCTGCTCATTGACCCTAATCCTATTTACCTGCTATAGGTCCTTTGCCTGCTAAGCCTTGGAGTTTCAAGTACTTGTCAAAATGTTTGCCCAGATGTTGTGTGAGTACCTGCCTCCACCACCCCTTCACGCAGCGAACTCCAGATTACAAACACCCTCTGTTGAAAGATTTCCCCTCAGATCCCCTATAAACCTCCCACCTCTCACTTAAAACCTGTCTCCCCTTGTCTTTGACATCCCAAACATGGAGAAAAGATTTTAACCATCTACCATATCCATCCCCAATTTTATATGACTCCATCAGGTCCCACCCCACTCCCTCAGCATCCTCTGCTCCATGGAAAAGCAACCCATTTTATCGAGTCTCTCCTTGTAACCATAATGCTCCAGTTCAGGCAATATCTTGGTGAGTCTCCTCTACTAGCTCCGGCTGTCTGCCACGTTTATTGATCTAAAGCACAGCGACTTCAGAAGTAATTCATTGTGAAGTGCAATTTCATTCTTTCGTCCATTGTGATTATAAAGCCATTAGATTTCTATCTTCAATACCGTCTGATTATAGAGTGGCTTACATGTGAACTGTCAGAAAACCAAAGTGATAGATGAAGGGAATGTGTCCTCTTAATAACTTTGTTACAGGATACAATTTCCTTTAACCTCTCCCCAAATTCTAGAATTTATTTGGGATTTCCATCCTGAAACCGTTACACTTAGTTGCTGAGTGTAATTTTAGAAAATCTTTGGATTCCAAGAGAGGGTCATAATATAATTAAAGAGTGCAACAACATTTTCAATTGTTAAATATACTTTCTTTGCAGACAGCTTGTCACCATCTGGATTTTAATTCCTGACAGATGGTCAGGAAGGAGGTGTTTTAATGGCTTGTTGACACTGCTCCAGAACCATCTGACGGGAGGTGCGATTCAAACAAGATTCCGTTTACTGGCCCCTCTGAGAAATGATCCCTGAAATCTGCCTCCTGGGCTTTGACGCGGTTTAAAAAAAGAACATCACTCGCTAAGAGCGATAAAAGTAGTGATGCGCATAAATGCACTTTACCGGCTAATAGAATCCGGACCTCCACGAGACAACATAAATATAGTCTGGAAAACTATTCACGCCACACATAAACTTCAGTAACATCCTGAATTATCAGTGACACTCACTAAATTATTTTTGTGATTATGTTGGATAACATTTTTGGGTCCTGCCTGAGAAGGAACGGAAAAATAAGAAAATGCAAGCTCAAGTTATAAAGCAGCTGTTAGACAATGTTTTATCCTCACGTCTAACTATATGCCAGATATATAGAGGAGCATACTCTAGCATCAGGGGATGTATCACCATATCCCTGATCACTGGCTACTGTCTATGGCACTCTACACTAGACTGTTGCTAATATACCAACAGCCTCAATGGAGCATATCTGTGTACCAGAATGAGGCCTAGAAATTAACATGTAATGCAATCTTTCCTTCATTTTGATTTATTATTCTCTGAACTGGTATCAATTATTCCATAAGAATAATTACTACATAGATTGCATTGTGTCATTTTAATAATTTCAGCTCATGCAATTCTCAGTGACATTATCCTCACTACACAACAAAATACATCTTCGCATTTTGCATTGCCAAAACAACAGTTTGCTGAGATACTGTGAGAGACTGCTGTGAAAACTAGGCTGGTGACAGTGCAGGGATGTAGGTTAATAGTGTGATAACCCAAGGACCTGCACATGTTGGAACCTTGAGCAAAACACAAAGTACTGGAGGAGCTCTGTGGGTCAGGCAGCATCTGTGGAGGAAATGAACAGGTAAGTGATAGGTGGATACAAGTGAGGGGAGTTTGATTGGCAAATGAGTGGAGTAAGTGCCAAAGGCTAGATGTGAAAAGAATACAGAGGGATGTCATTGAAACTTACCGAATAATGAAAAGCCGAGATAGAGTGAATGTGGAAAGAACGTTCCCACTGGTGGGAGAGTAAAACCAGAGGGAACAGCCTCAGAATAAAATGATGTATCTTTAGAAAGGAGATAAGGACTTCTTTTTGGCCAGAGGATGTTGAATCTGTGGAATTCATTGCCAAGTTATGGGGAGAGGGCAGTAGAATAGGACTGGGAAATATAGATCAGCCATGACTGAATGGCAGAGCAGACTCAAAGGGCCGAATAGCCTCATTTTGCTCATGTTTTATGAACATGATAAAGACCAAAGAGGAGGAATGAAATGTAAATCCTGAGAGAGGGATAGAAGTGAAAGGGGCAAGGGAAAGAGAGGGGATGAAAGAGCAACGAGAGACTCAAGGATGGGAGATGAGTGTACAGACAGGGGGGAAGGATCAGAGTGGATGATCGTGGGTGGGTGAAATGGATGCACATCGGAGTGGGGGCACACAGGGAAGAAAGAGGGGGTAGGGGAAATTATTTGATATTGGAGAATTCAATGTTCATAACATTGGATTGTGAGCTACCCAAGTGAAATATGAGGCGCTGTTCCTCCTGTTTATGCGTAGCCTCACTCTAGCTTCTTTCTTCAGTAAATCTGGTTCCCCCCCCCCCCCCCCCTTTGCTGTTGTGGATGGATCCCTCACCTGTGTCTCCTTGTGGCCCCACAATTCTGCTCTTGCCCCCCTCCACCCAGATGGAACAAGGATAGAATCCCCCTGGTCCACACCATTCACCCAACCAGCCTCTGCATCCTATACATCATTCTCCGATGTTTCTTCCAACTTCAACATGAGCTCACAACCTGTCAAATCTTTCCGTCCCCACCTCTTACTACTTTCTACATAGACCACTCCCTCCGCAACTCCTTGGTTCACTTATCTCTTACCACCCAACCCACCCCTGCCCCAGATATTTTCCTCTGTAACCGCAGCAGATATAACACCTGTCCATGCACCTGCTTCCTCGCATCCATCCAGGGGTCATGGCAACCCTTCCAGGTGAGACAGAGGTTCACATGCATCTCTTCAAACCTCATCTATTGCATTTGGTGCTCCTGATGTGGCCTTTACAACGGCAAGACCAAACATGGACTGGGTATTTTGCTAAATACTTGAGCTTTGTTCGCCAAGACCGGCTGGTTCTCATAGATGCTAACCTTTAACTCCCCTTTCCATTCATAGGGCAACTTTATTGTCCCTAGCCTCCTCCATTGCACATTGAGGCCACACACAAACCGGATGCACCAACTCAAATTCCACTTGGGTAACTTACAACCCAACGGTATGAACATTGAAGCCTTCACTTTTATATAATACTCCTGCACGGTCTCTATTCCCTGTGCGCCCTTCAATCCATCCCAGTGCACACCCTCCTCCAGATTCTGAAGATGCAAGATGGCCGCGCCGTTGTGTTTGGCTGCCCATCGTCTCCCGTCTGAACAAAGACCCGTTAAAGGTAATCTCTGCTGTTCGTATGGCCTGCAGTCAAAGGTGGCGTACGAACGGCAAACATTATTAAATATACAAGCCTCGGTCGTCGAGGTCTTCACCCGAGGCCCCGCACCGAGCCCCGGATGATACCCTGCACCGAGCCCCGGACAAAGCCCCGCACCGAGCCCCGGACAAAGCCCCGCACCGAGCCCCAGACAAAGCCCCGCACCGAGCCCCGGACGAAGCTTCGGACGATGCCCCGGACGAAGCCCCGCACTGAGCCGAGCCTCTGTCGTCGAGATCTTCATCCGTGGCCCCGGACTGGGCCCCCGACTGAGCCACGGACAAGACACCGCACTGGGCCTCCGACTGAGCACTGGACAAGACACCGGACTGGGCCTCCGACAGAGCCCCGGTCTAAGCCTTGGACTGACCCCCGGACTGAACCCCCGACTGAACCCCCAACAGACCACCGGACAAGGTTTCACTTACCGTTCGCTCCTCGCTCGGCTCCCGATAGATGTATGGGCTTGGCTTTGTGGCGGCCGCCTCACGCGCCTAACCTGGAGGCGGAGTAAACGCGCGGGCGCCCTGGTAAGGCTGAAGAACCTCGCCCGCGCCCGTTTAACATCTGCTTACCTCGCCCAGAGCTGTGAGGACGGACCTGGTCGGCCCTACCGCTCCATCCACCGGCGGTCCCTCGAGCCCAGGTATGCCTTTCTCCGGTCGATCCTCTGGAGAAAGGCATACCAACAGCCTCAATGGAGCACATCTGTGAACTTATGATATGTCTGTCGGCACACGGGCTCCCAGCCCGGCCCTGTGTGAAGCACAGCGGCGTGGTCTCCCTGAACCTCCGCCCGCTGGCGTGGGAGCCGCTACCGGCCCTAAACTCACCTGCAGTCCCTGCAAAAGTGGCCCTGATCAATGCGAGATCAGTGCTGAATAAAACCTTCATCCTCAATGACTTCTTCACCGCACGTGGATTGGACTTCCTACTGATCACTGAAACCTGGCTTAATCCTGGTGAGCTTGCTCCACTTGTGGAAGTCTGCCCTGATACCTGTAACTTTTTCAGCTCGCCCAGGCTCTCAGGTCGAGGTGGGGGCCTAGCCACTGTGTTTAAGAAGAATTTCAACTGCCACCTTCTGAACACTGATCAGGTTTCCAGTTTTGAACATCAACTAATCATAGTTGGTCTAATCTGTCCGCTTTTAATTGTTCTTGTGTATCGCCCACCAAATATGCATAAGGACTTTATCTCACAATTTGGTGATCTTATCGTTAGCTTGTTGCCCAAATTTGACCGGGTCCTGATTCTTGGTGACTTTAACATTCACGTTTGCTGTCCCACGAAGCCTCTTGTGAGTGAATTTATGAACCTGGTTGAGTCCTTCAATCTGTCTCTACTCACCACTGGACCCACGCACAAGTTTGGCCATACACTAGACCTAGTGCTTTCGTCTGGTCTCCCAACTCGTAACACAGATATTATTGATGCCTGCCTGTCTGACCATAGTGCTATTATATTCGATATATATCTCTGCCTTTCTCTCCCTCAAAATCCCATCTCCCTGCTCGCTACTCCCGCTACGTTAACTCCACGACGACCAGTAAGTTCTCTGAAGCTCTCATAGCCGCCCCCGACATCTGCACTATTGAGGCATCCACCCCCCCATCTCAGTACCGACGACCTAATTTCTTTATTCAATAATACCTGCTCTTCCATCCTGGATTCTGTTGCTCCTCTTAAAATGAAAAAGCCCAAGCCTAAAGGCGAGCCGTGGCTCAATGATACCACCAGAGCCCTAAGAAGAGAATGCAGAAAATCAGAACGGAAGTACAAATCTGATAAGCTTCAAATTTCCTTTGAACTCCTGAAAAATAATCTTGTCAATTACCAGGAAGCCGTAAAATCTGCAAGAACTAAATATTTTTCCACCCTTATCTCCAAAAACACGCAAAATTCCAAGGTCCTCTTTAGCACCATCACCTCCATCATTTCTCCTGTCACCAGCACCAGCCTAACTGGGTCCCCTGCTAAGTGCGAGGAATTTACCACATTTTTCACCAGCAAGGTAAAGAATATAAGAACGAATATTTCCCCTCCCACCCGTGACCTGGCTGTCTCATTGGTCTGCTCTTCAAAATTAGACTGTTTCCAACCCGTTACTCTACTCTCCCTTGTAAAACTGATCACCACCATGAAACCTACTACCTGCCCCCTCGACACTGTCCCCTCTGCCCTCCTAAAGGACGTCATTACAACAGCTGGTGCCAGCATCCTCGATATCTTCAACAGCTCTCTGGCCACTGGCACTGTACCGACCTGCTTCAAGCATGCGGTGGTCCAACCACTCCTGAAAAAACCTAACCTCGACCCCACCTTGCCAAGCAACTACAGACCCATTTCTAAACTGCCTTTCCTCTGAAAAGCCCTTGAAAAGGTAATTTTAAGTCAACTTATACCTTACCTTCACCAAAACACTATCTTGGAAACTTTCCAATCAGGTTTCAGGGCTCACCATAGCACAGAGTCTGCCTTGTTGAAGGTACACAATGACCTACTGCTCACCGTTGACTCTGGCGACTGTGCAATTCTGCTCCTTCTTGACCTCAGCACAGCATTTGATACTGTCGACCACACCATCCTAATTGACCGTCTCCGGTATGGGGTTGGTATTGATGGCACTGCCCTGAGCTGGTTCATCTCCTACCTCAAAGGTAGGAGTTTCTCGACTAACATAGGCAACTCATTCTCCTCCCCAGCTAATCTGTGCTGTGGGGTTCCACAAGGTTCCATCCTTGGCCCCATTCTCTTCTCCCTGTATATGCTCCCCTTAGGCCAAGTCATTGAAAGGCACGGCATTTCCTTCCATTGCTACGCAGACGATACACAACTCTATCTCCCCCTGAAGCCCAAAAACCAATCAAATCTGTTTAACCTTACCCACTGCCTCGAGGATATAAAGTGTTGGATGGCCCAGAACTTCCTCCAACTAAACGAGAGTAAGTCTGAGGTCATCCTTCTCGGCCCCTCGGACTCAATCAAAATGATAGCAGGCAGCCTTGGAAGCCTTACCCCACTACTCAAACCTCACGTCAAAAACCTTGTCGTGATATTTGACTCAGCACTGAAATTTGACAAACAAGTCAATGCCGTGGTAAAAGCTAGCTTCTTTCAGCTTCGGACGATAGCTAAAATAAAACAATTCCTCCAGTTTGATGACCTGGAAAAGATCATCCACACATTCATCTCCTCCCGCCTAGATTACTGCAACTCCCTTTACACTGGCATCAGCCAATCTTCCCTGTCCCGCCTGCAACTGGTCCAAAACGCCGCAGCGAGACTCCTGACGGGCACCCAAAAAAGGGACCACATCACCCCGATCCTGGCCTCTCTCCACTGGCTCCCTGTGCGGTTCCGTATAAACTTCAAGATCCTCCTCCATGTCTACAAAGCCCTCAATGGGCTTGCCCCCACCTACATAAAAAGTCTTCTCACCCACCACTCCACCTCCAGGCCCCTCAGATCGGCCGACTTGGGGCTGCTGAATATCCCACGGTCTAGGCATAAGCTCAGGGGCGACCGCGCCTTTGCAGCCCCTAGACTTTGGAACAGCATCCCCTTTCTCATCAGAACCGCCCCCTCCATCGACTCTTTTAAGTCAAGACTAAAGACTTATCTATACTCCCAAACCTTTCCTGACGTCCTCTGAGTGAGGGCTACATGTATATATGTATGTAGTTTGTTTTGTTTGTGCTATTCTTATAACAAATTTAAAGCACTTTGGCCAACGAGAGTTGTTTTTTAAATGTGCTATATAAATAAATGTGACTTGACTTGACTTGACCCATTTCTTCCACTATCTCCCACTCCATCCAGTCACTCTGCTCCTTTCCCCTCCTGTGTACACTCATCTCCCATCCTCATCCCTCTTTTCCCTTTCATCTCCACTCTTTCTTCCCCCCCATGACCCCCCCCCCCTTCCCCTTCCCACACTCTGGATTTACATGTCACCTAGCTTCTCCTAATTTGCCAGCCTTTGTTTCTTTTGCTTCTCTAGCCTAGCATTTGTCCACCCATCTGCCAGTTAAACCACCTTCATCTGTATCCATCAAACATTTGCCATGTTTTGTCCCATTATCACCTTCTTTCCAGCTTTCTCCCCTCTACTCTAATCTGTTTGAAACGTTGCCTGTCCACTGATGTTCCCTGACCTGCTATGTTCCTCAAGCACTTTGTGTTTTGCTTAAAAGTATGGTAGTCTTGTTGTTATTCTTCTAGGTTTGGAACCCAGGGATCAGATTTCAAATGAAGGTAAGATATTAATGAAGTAAATTTGGTAATTTGTGGGTTAACGCCAGAAAAACGGATCATGAGAACTGCTGGATTGTTAGCAAAACTTAACTGGAGGTGGAGCCGCCCACACCCCCTTGCCTCTAGCCAGCTTCCTTTAGCTCACATGACTTCAGTCCTTTCTGTGATTCACCTTGAATGCCCTGCATGCAGTTGGAGATGGAAACTTGACACCAACCATACAAGAACATATAAACTTGTTAATCCTGGCTAAATTGGCGAGGCTAGGACTTCAAAATGGGGTAAAAGCTTCAGGGTTGCTGGGAGATTTGGTCTATTTGGAATTGCTCTCTGCAGAGCTGGGACAAGCTGCGAAGAGGTGCCAGTGTGTCTGGAGCTTAAATAAAATTGCAAGCAAAGATGGAGAACATCTGCAAACCCTGTCAATTAGGTGCAAAATGCATAGAATGGCTGCAACCAGACATACACCTTGTAAATAGTTGTAAATAATGCTGCAGAGTTCTGCTTTGCCAAGTGTTGATTGGATGAGGCATTGAGCCTTGTCTGGGTTTCTGGCAGTTCAGGGTAAATGTTTCTAAGTTGACTTCCTTACAAAGTCCGTTTTGAATACAATGTATTACGCTGCTGTATTATTAGGTTAGGGAACTGCCTGTTATATATGGGGTTAATCGATATTTGTAATTGGGTTATTAAGAGACCAGCTCCATGTGGTTCGGCACCTCGAGGTCCCAGGACATATAAAAGTCCACTACCACGAGGTCCTCTGGGAGAGCGCTTGGGACTGCATGAACTTCTGGAGTGTCTCTGTCTGAACGAGGCCTAGAGGGCTTGAACAGGCAGATACGGAGATCGAACCCGCGGTGGGATAGGTACAGTAGTTGAACTGTAATGCGTTTTGTTAAAATAAAATTTAGTTGTTTCAAGTGCTTGATTCAGTGTTTTTACTGAAACTAGACTGGGGGGAAGCTTAGAAACGAGCAATTTACATTTGGGGCTTGTCCGGGATCTCAAAAGACCCCCAAAACAAGTTTGCAAACAAGGGTGTTGAGCTGTTTCGATCACAAGTGCAGAAATTGGGCCCACGGTGCTGTTTTTGCATTGATTTTCGGCACCGTCAGTCGGAGCGGATCGATCATTCGCGGGCTTGGGAAAGGGTCTAATCGAGATCATTAGAACAGTCTAGCAAGCACGGGGGAGTGGATAGCACACCTTTGGGTTGGAGGCCCATAAAACCAGGGTGGGGTTCGAGGCTCTGCTGGGGTTGGGTTAGAGGCCCTTTCCTGGGTTAGAGGCCCAAAACTTTGGTCGTAGTTGGCCGACTGCAGCTGTTTTAATGAGAGCCAAACATGCTTCATCGGGCGAGGGGTGGCCCAGGGTTAGACTTGGTATCCAAATTGGTGGGGTATTAAAATACAGGTCTCGGCTTCAATCGGATCGTTGCCGGGAGCACGAATTGAAAAGGTGCGCTCTGAAAAACGGCATCGATAACTCACAGCGCGAAGCGGCTAGGCGCTGGATCCTCGGTGCCCAGCAGAGAGGAGTGTCTGTGTGTAGGTATCTGAGTCTCTCCCTGAAGTGACGGACGAAGAGCCTCGAGAAGGTACTGGGCTTGGATGGACAGAGTATAGATTGGCCGGAATACTCCAGTCCGTTCAAAAATTCAAGTGGGCAATTTTAGTTGATTCGTGAGCCTGCGTAGTAACGGAGATACGCACTGAAATTATGAGTTCGAGTTCGAGTCTATATTTGCAAAGCCAAATTTTCAAATACTGAACTTCATATTGAAGTTCTTGCCAGTAAGGTGGAATTCAAATTCCTGTATTCCTTCGAAGTTGGTGCTTGTCCGTGATCGATTCCGAATAGCGGCTGATCAACAGTGAATAGTAATCCTCTGGTCGATTGTTGATTAGTACCTGATAGCGAAGGGTACCTGAGAGATGGGAGCCTCCTTGATGAAAGGTAATCCGAATAGCGAAGGGTACCCCTAATTCTGTCGAACTTAGAGAGGAGGGATAGAGGTCCCCCTATAGAAGTCCAGTCTTAGCAGAGGGATAGTAACATTCGGGAGGAAAAGTAATGATTTAAGGAGAAGTACCCCTCAGAAAAGAGTAAACTAGGAAGGGGAAAATCTTCGGTATCAGAGGGAGAGGTTCACTGGGTGATAACAGCATGACGCGGCATCGAGATCGAGTGTTCGTGAATTGTGCACTAGTGCTTGAAATCATTTTGTAAATTGCAAAAATATAGCTTCTCGTATTGTTGTAGGATCCGGATTTTGTAAATATTCGATGTATGTAAATAAACAGAGTAATTAAAAGTTAAGATTTAGATTGTGTTAAGTCTGCGGACCATTATTTTTGTTACTGCGTGTTTGCGAGTGTTTACAGATTTAGAAACTTGAAGTAAGAGTGTGTTTAAGTTAGATATTCATATTAGTTTAAGTGTTTTGTAAGAATCTGAATCCTGGTTGGTTCGATCAGGGGTAGTATTCCTTCGATCGCTGCATCGGGGGACGAGTCATCCCACTGATTGATTGCGCTACGAGGAAGATTAATTAGAGTGAGGTTTACTGGATGCTTATAGTTTATATTGGGGTGTGTTTTGGGTTATTGATAATCGGGGGAATATTTTCATTCTTAATTATAGTTTTGTTAGCATGGTTTGGGTTTGTCAGTTTGTGCCAACTTAAAGTTAATTGAGTGAGAGAGAGATTGCTGCTTGAGAGACTGCGAGTAGGAGTTAGACTTGGATTGAGATCCTTTGTTTGAAAGTTTGGAATTGAATGCAGTGATTGTGATTTAACAGATAAGATAGTTGGGAGAGAGACTGAATAGGTGCGAGTGGTTTGAATAATTGAACAGGAGTGATTGAATAGGAGTGACTGGGAGACAGTTGAAAGGAAGTGATTGTTAGATTGTGTGAATCGGAAAGACCATTGACCATTGTGTGGGAGAGATTCCATTGACCCTGGAGTCTGAGAGGAGGAGTGATTGAAAGAGGTGTTAGAGTCTGGAACCTTTATTTTGTAATTTGTGTTTCGAACATTGTTCCGAGAATGGGGAATGTCTCTGAGAAGGATCGATCAAACAAATTAGTAAGCCCAATAAGGATAATTTGCAGGGAGCTTCCAAATTAAGCGGATAGACTGAGAGGATTATCGGGGAAATTAAATGCAATTTTGAAAGACAAACTTTGACCGTTGGGGGGAATAAAGTCTTTAATAGGGATAAACTATATAGAGACGATCGTTAAAAAATATGGGAATAGTGAGGAAGGAAACAAGTTAATCGGGATTTGGAGGATATTCTTCACTAAAAGAAAAACAAATAAAGAAATTGTTTTGTTTAAGAAGGAACTGCTGATGCTGAAAAATCGAAGGTAGACAAAAACGCTGGAGAAACTCAGCGGGTGAGGCAGCATGTATGGAGCAAAGGAAATAGGCAACATTTCGGGTCGAAACCCTTCTTCAAAGAAATTGTTTTGCTGTCCACCCTAAGAATGGCGGCTTGTAAATTGGGAATAGGAGAAAACGATAGAACTGATCGTTCTCAGGATATTTCAGTGCGGGGACAGGGTGAAAGATGGCGGTGCCTCGTGGCAGCGGCCTCTGCAGTCTGTCTGTCTTGTTTTTATTTTTGTCCTGTTGAGTGTATAGTTAGGTTGTAGTTTATATATTGTTTTTAGCTGTGGGGGGCGGTGGGGTGGGGGGGGGGACTTTTAAATCTCTTCCCTGTACGGGGGACCCGACCTTTTCCCTGTCGGGTCTCCGGTGTCGTTGGGGCCTAGCACCGTGCAGCGGCCTCCAATCAGAATGACCTGGGGGCTCCAGTCCAGTTACGTAGCCTGCGGACTCACCATCGTGGAGCTGGCTGGCTTCGGAGCGTGGAGAGCTGTGGTGGCGCGCGGCTGCGACCCGACTTCGGAACTTCGGAGGCTCCAGCCGCAGGCCCAGTGGACGGTGACATCGGGAGCTCGCGGGTCCCTGGTGGGAGACCGCTTTTTGGAGCTCCCGCAACGGCAACTTCTCCCGCCCAAATTACGGGGTTGAAAACGACCCGGAGCGGGGCCTTATATCACCCGGCGCGGCTTTAACGGCTGCAGGACTTGCCATCGCCCGCCGGGGGCTCCAACATCAAGACCCGGAGCAGGGCCTTACATCGCCCGGCTCAGCCTTAACGGCCGCGGGACTTGCCATCACCCGCCTTGGGCTTTAACATCAGGAGAAGAATGGAAAACAGGGGAGAGACAATGACTTTGCCTTCCATCACAGTGAGGAGGAGATTCACTGTGATGGATGTTTGTGGAAATGGTGTTAATTGTGTGTCTTGGTTTGTTTTCTTGTTGTATGACTGCAGAAACCAAATTTCGTTTGAACTTCATTTGAGGTTCAAATGACAATAAACGGTATTGTATTGTATTGTATTGTATTGTATTAGTAAGCCAACAGCAGGAGCAGGAGCAGGAGCAGGAGCAGGAGCAGGAGCAGGAGCAACAGCAGGAGCAGCAGCAGGAGCAGGAGCAGGAGAGAGTGTCATCTTTTGAAAGGGAGACTACGGAGACGGCTCTTAAAGAGGAGGTGCCAATGAAAACTAAATTGGTTAAATTCGGTACGGGTGAAATAGGGTCTGCACATCTTGAAGGGAGAGATATTTATTGTATGCCAGGGTGTGCAGAATTCTTCGGAGTAAAGCTAGAGCCACAGTATTCCTCACAGAACTCTCCTGTTCCCAATTCGGAGAAACCGTGCGCAGCCTGCGAGCAGGGAACACGGGAGAAGTCAGCGTTATCTTCGGCTCCTCCCCCTAAATTTAAATCTGAAATAGAGACATCGGGGAGAGATCTATCTCCTATGATCAGTGATGGAAATGGGTTTTAGGAACTAGGGGTACTCTAAGGTCCGTGAGGCTGAGGTTGGGAAGGAAGGGGGGGGGGGGGGGTTTATGATCGGTCATACCCATGTAAGAGTACAAGAATGCATAACTTGTTTATTGTGTATTATATGTCATAGCTGCTTTCTTGCATCTCTCTCTCTCTCAGACGGTTGAAAGCAATGATCATAGAGTGGAATAGGTGACATTTCAGATCGAGACCCTTGATCAGACTGACAGTCAAGGGAAACGGAAACGCGAGATATAGGCATATCTTCCATTCATTTGTCCTTAGTACCGTCTTGTTCCTCTTTCCCCTGACTCAGTCTGAAGCAGGGACTCGACCCGAAATGTCATCTATTCAACTCTATGATCGTTGCTTTCGTCCGTCTGTCCACTCGTTCGCTAGCCCTTGGATTAAGTAGCGCAGGATAAAGCTGTGAATTCACGCCATTCCCCTCCTTTTCCCAATCTGACCTTTCTGTCCTGGGCCTCCTCCATTGTCAGAGTGAGGCCCAGCGCAAATTGGAGGAACAGCAACTCATATTTCGCTTGGAGAACATTGACTTCTCTAACGTAAAATAGCCCTTGCTTCCCAGTTCACCCACCAGTCTTAATGTCTCCGACTGCAATCTATCTCTGTCCCACTCATCCCTGACATCAGTTTGAAAAGGGGTCTCGACCCGAAACGTCACCCATTCCTTCTCTCCAGAGATGCTGCCTGTTCCATTGAGTTGTTCCAGCATTTTACATAGATACATAGAAAATAGGTGCAGGAGTAGGCCATTTGGCCCTTCGAGCCATTCAATGTGATCATGGCTGATCAGCCACAACCAGTACCCCATTCCTGCCTTCTCCCCATATCCCTTGATTCCACTAGCCCTAAGAGCTCTATCTAACTCTCTTTTGAATGTATCCAATCAGTCGGCCTCCACTGCCTTCTGAGGCAGATAATTCCACAAATTCATAACACTCTGGGTGAAAAGTTTTTTCCTCATCTGTTCTAAATGGCCTAGACCGTATTCTTAAACCGTGGCCCTTGGTTCTGGACTCCTCCAAGATTGGGAACATGTTTCCTGCATCTAGCATGTCCAATCCCTTAATAATTTTATGTTTCTATAAGGTGACCTCTCATCCTTTTAAATTCAAGTGAATACAAGCCCAGTCGTTCCATTCTTTCATCATATGACATTTCTGCCATCCCGGGAATTAACCTCGTGAACCTACGTTGCACTCCCTCAAAAGCAAGAATGTCCTTCCTCAAATTAGGAGACCAAAATTGCACACAATACTCCAGGTGTGGTCTCACCAGGGCCCGGTACAACTGCAGAAGGATCTCTTTGCTCCTATACTCAAATCCTATCATTATGAAGGCCAACATGCCAATAGTTTTCTTCACTGCCTGCTGTTTCTTGCATGCTTACTTTCAGTAACTGATGTACTAGTACACCCAGGTCTCGTTGCATTTCCCCTTTTCCTAATCTGACCATACAGAAGAAGGGTCTCGACCAGAAACGTCACTCATTCCTTTGCTCCAGAGATGCTGCCTGAACCGCTGAGTTACTCCAGCATTTTGTGTCTACCTGCCATTCAGATGGTAATCTGCCTCTAGTTCTTGCCACTAAAGTGGATAACCTCACATTACACTGCATCTGCCATGCATCTTCCCACTCACCCAACCTATCCAAGTCACCCTGCATCCTCATAGCATCCTCTTCACAGTTAACACTGCCATCCAGCTTTGTGTCATCTGAAAATTTGCTAATGTTACTTTTAATTCCTTCATCTAAATCATTAATATATATTGTGAATAGCTGTGATCCCAGCACCGAGCCTTGAGGCATTCCACTAGTCACTACCTGCCATTCTGAAAGGGAACCGTTATTTCCTACACTTTGTTTCCTCTGCCAACCAATTTTCTATCCATGTTGTAGATTGGTTATTGCATGTGAACCAATCAGAGTAGTGTAGCATCACTAACTCCACCTTACTGTACACTTTATATTAACACCCATTTCCTACATTAGGTAGTCTTGGAAGCGGTAGTGATGAACTAACAACCTACTGTACCGCTCTACTATATGTTATGATTAAAGATGATTTAAACTTCAGACCTGTGTCTGTTAAGTAATTTACATGGTGTCAGACAGCGTGAAGTGACCCACTGCATCCGTATATCGGGGTTTATTTGTGTTTTATCAGTTTTGTCTGTATTACCATGACTCACTCGTGCCGCAAACCAGCACAGCTCATCTTTGACTCAGACATCGGAGAACAATGGAGGCTCTTTGAGATCGACTACGAACACTACATCAACATCGTCCATCGAAATGACCCAGATGAGGTCAAAGCTTCACTTCTACTAAACCTGGCGGGGTCAGAGGCTCTGATGAGAGCGCAGACCTTCGACTTCGCGCAAGCGTTCTTGACGGTAACGGCCAGGTAGTTGTACCTGCTGAGACTGTGCGTAACCCCAATGTCCTACTGCGTAAATACCGCGAACTGTGCGACCTACCCTCTAATCGAATCTTGGAAAGAGCCAAGTTCTTCGCGCGACAACAGCTTCCTGATGAACCTGTTGAACGATTTATTTGTGATTTAAAATATATGGCTCAGCGATGCCGCTTCGGGGATATGTCTAACGAGTTAATACGAGACAAACTTGTCAGTGGCATGACTGATCAAAAGCTAAAGACTGAGCTACTAGGGAATGCTGACCTAACTCTTGAACAAGCTGTGCATGCCTGCCGCACGTCTGAGATTGTGGCCCCACTGAGCGACCAGTTTGACACTCGAAAATGAGTATAAACCTGATAGGCTTCAATAAACGAGCCACACCGACAGCTAACAGGAGATTTATGAATGAACCGCCGCAAACGGCTAATCGTGGATTTATCAATGAACCGCCGCAAAGGTGTCCGAACTGTAACTATTTCCACAACAAGGGACGAATGTTCTGTCCAGCGAACGGCAAGCCATGCAACTATTGCAAGAAGATGAAACATTTTGCCGTTTGCTGCAGGTCCGTGGGAACCGCAATTCTAGCTCGGCATCTAATCTGCACCTGCTGCAACAAGACCAAACATTTTCAGACTCCCTAGACCAGCTCGAAGCTGCCCACAAGGACGATCCAATTAGCTCATATGAAGAGTCTACTGTTCACACCCTCCTCCACACAGCTGGTAAGGTTTTGGATCCCTCTGTGTCCATGCTAATTAACAACAAGCCTGTGAAGGCCAAATTGGATACAGGGGCGCGCGTGAAAGTAATGTCCCTGAATGTCTACAACAAGATAAGAAATAATGAGACCTTGACTAGTGATGGCTCCACCTTACATGCTTATGGGGGATGGGGGGGGGGGGGGAGGTCCTGCATCCTCTTGGAAAAACTAGCTTTAAATGTGTGTTGGAAAATACCACAAGAAATCTGACTTTCTATATCCTAAAATCGGACTCTGTGACTTTACTGGGCATCCATGCGTGCCAGGACCTTGGGCTAGTCTCTTTCGTTCGCTCCGTTCATAAGTTACTTATATCTGAGGACCCGACTCGAAGCTACCCTGATCTGTTCGATGGTAAGCTGGGCAAGCTTCCTGCGACTTATAACTTTCATCGTTGACCCCACAGTTGACCCAGCTATCCGTGCTCCCCACCGCGTGGCACATGCCATGCATGACAGAATTGAGACTGAACTTAAAAATATGGTTTCCATGGGTGTACTGGCTGAAATCAGTGAACCTACAGACTGGGTCTCCACCATGGTTGTCACGCAAAAGAAAGACAAAGAAGAGCTCCGCGTGTGCATCAATCCAAGAGACCTAAACACAGCCATCAAGCGCCTACATTATCCGATGAGATCTGTCGAAGACGTCGCGGCCCAAATCGGTCGTGCAACAGTGTTTTCCGTACTAGACGCAAAAAGCTCTTTCTGGCAGATACCTCTAGATGACGTGTCCTCGAACCTCACCTCGTTTGCTACACCAATTTTCTCAAATTTCTCAGAATGCCATTCGGCCAGCAAAGTTTTTCGGAGAACCATGGAACAGTTGATCACAGGCTTCCCTTGTGCCATCATTGTAGATGACATCCTGGTGTATGTCAAAGACATAGCGGAGCATGATCACAACCTCAAGCAGATTCTGGACAGGGCACGTGAGATCAACCAAAAGTTCAACCCAAAAAAATGCAAGTTCCGCGTTCTAGAGGTCGCCTATGTTGGGCACATATTCACTTGCGATGGTCTGAAGCCGGACCCGAAAAAACCCGCAGCCATCCGCGAAATGCCTGCCCCTGTCGACGTGCTCTGCCTCCAACGATTTCTGGGTATGGTGAACTACCTGGGAAAGTTCATACCCAATCGTAGTGAACTCAGTTCACCACTGAGACAGCTCACCTGCAAGGAAACTGAATGGACCTGGTACCAGCAACACCAACAGGTATTCGACTTTTTAAAACTACAGCTGGCCAGCGCTCCTAACCTCACATACTTCAACCTGAAGCGACCTGTCACGATAACCTGTGATGCCTCACAATACGGGTTTGGTGCAGCCTGCCTTCAAACGGCATTGTACTACCTGTATTGTATGCCTCCCGCACCATGACGGACACCGAACAGCGCTATGCCTAGATCGAGAAGGAGCTGCTAGCTGTAGTCTTCGCATGCTCAAAATTTAAAGATTTCATCCTTGGGAACACATTCATAGTCGAAACCGACCATCAACCACTGGTAACCATCCTGAACAAACCATCCACGCGGCACCTGCACGTTTGCAGCGCATGATGATGCAGCTCCAGCGGTTCAACTTCAGAATCGTCTACAAAAAAGGAAAGGACATGCTCGTTGCCGACACTCTCTCTCGTGCATCACGTGCATCTAGTGAACGACAACCCCATGAATGTGATGAGCTTACAGTTCTCAAGGTTGACGGGCTCGCTGAATGTGCCGTCAGGAGAGCAAAACAACGAATGGAACGCTCTCACCTGGCCAAGTCTGATGTATACCTCGATCTTTTAAACCTTAGAAACATTTCCAGGGATGGGGTTCTGGGTTCACCAGCTCAACGCCTGATGTCTCAGACAACACGACCTCCACTACCGGTTGCCCAGCAACAGCTGAAGCCACAGGTGTTTAAACCAGCTGCGGTCCAGAAGCGCATTCCGGAGAAACACAACATTCAGAAGCGCTCCTTTGACAAGTCCAGCAAACCACTGAAGTCGCTACTACAGGGTCAAGTAGGCCGTATGCAGACTGCTGTTGAACATACCCGTCTGGGTTTCGTTGTCGGCCCGTCTAAGGAACCCCGCTCTTACCTTATTAACACCGATGGTGCCCTGTACAGACGAAGCCGCCAGCATTTGCTGTTTGTGAATGAGCGTCGACCACCTCCAGCTGATCCTTATGCTCCACCCTTGCCGTTTCAGCCCTCTGCTGCTCCTGCTACCACTAGTCCCAGCGTGCGCTCTCCGCCTCGGTCGGCTGCCCCATCTAACCACGTTACCTCTCCCGCATGCTCATCCTGCCGGTCGCCCAAAGTGGCCCCAGCTGATTTCTCCTTTTCGGGTTCACTGCCTCCCTCCCCCACTAACTTTTCTAGTACGGAGGGAGAGGGGTCTGTCCACACGCGTTTGGGTCGTATTAGTAGACCGCCTGACAGATATGGCGAGTACGTTTAATTCCGTGTGTTTAACATTTGCCTAACAATCTTTTCTCTTTACGGGCAAGGATGTAGATTGGTTATTGCATGTGAACCAATCAGAGTAGTGTAGCATCACTAACTCCACCTTACTGTACACTTGATATTAACACACATTTCCTACATTAGGTAGTCTTGGAAGCGGTAGTGATGAACTAACAACCTACTGTACCGCTCTACTATATGTTATAATTAAAGATACATAGATACATAGAAAATAGGTGCAGGAGTAGGCCATTCGGCCCTTCGAGCCTGCACCGCCATTCAATATGATCATGGCTGATCATCCAACTCAGTATCCCGTACCTGCCTTCTCTCCATACCCCCTGATCCCTTTAGCCACAAGGGCCACATCTAACTCCCTCTTAAATATAGCCAATGAACTGGCCTCAACTACCCTCTGTGGCAGAGAGTTCCAGAGATTCACCACTCTCTGTGTGAAAAAAGTTTTTCCTCATCTCAGTCTTAAAGGATTTCCCCCTTATCCTTAAGCTGTGACCCCTTGTCCTGGACTTCCCCAACATCGGGAACAATCTTCCTGCATCTAGCCTGTCCAACCCCATAAGAATTTTGTACGTTTCTATAAGATCCCCTCTCAATCTCCTAAATTCTAGCGAGTATAAGCCAAGTCTATCCAGTCTTTCTTCATATGAAAGTCCTGACATCCCAGGAATCAGTCTGGTGAACCTTCTCTGCACTCCCTCTATGGCTATAATGTCCTTCCTCAGATTTGGAGACCAAAACTGTACGCAATACTCCAGGTGTGGTCTCACCAAGACCCTGTACAACTGCAGTAGAACCTCCCTGCTCCTATAAACTTCATTTAAACTGATTTAAACTTCAGACCTGTGTCTATTAAGTCATTTACACATGTCAATACCCTATCCCCCAATACCATGTGTTCTGATTTTACCCACTAATCTCCTTTGGGACCTTATGAAAGGCTTTCTGAAAGTCCAGGTACACTACATCCACTGGCTCTCCCTTATCCATGTTACTGTCTACTTGAACTTAGTTGTTAGGGATAACATTCATTTTACTTCGGAGTCACTTTAGTGATTCCATGAAGACCTGTCAGGGCGCATGCGCGTCATTACGTCGATCGCATTGGCGCACGGACTGCGGGAGGACGGAGCTCCTCCTGTGGTAAGTACTTTTAGAGTATTTTAAAGAGTTTTAAAGCTCCAGCTAAGTGGGAAACTTAGCTGTAGTAAAAAGTTCCTTTACTGTGGTGCCGTGCTCTGTGTTTTTTATTACAGGCAGCACCATGGTGAAGACGAGCAGGGGGACGGCAGCCGCAGGTAAAGCATAGGAGAGCCGCAGGAATGCGGTCTGTCAGCAGCTGCCTCGTACCCCTGCACAGTCGCCGACCGGGAGCGGGGCGACTTCAGACTGAGTGCTAAAAAGCACCAAAGCCAACGCCAGTCGGGTGTAAGGCACGGGGAAGTCTGGGAGGCCCTTGGACTCAACTGAGTCAGGCCACAATGAGCCTGTACGGGGCTGGAGACGTTTTTAAACGGTTCTCCCAAATAGAGCACCTCATCCAGAGGTTGCTCCAGAACGCACACTCCGGGGAGGAGTAGTGTGGGCCGTAGGCTGCAGAAAGGTCACGCCGGCAGCACCTGGTAGAGGGCTGCTTAAAGCACCCTCATGCATGAGGTGAGTGCAGAGGGTCAGCTAAGTTCTGACCCCGACTCTGACGGAGACTTGGAAATTAGCGAAGAACGGCCGTTGTCAGAGGTCCATTCTCTGGCAGCACGATTCGCTGTCCCGTCAGACTATGGAATGCCACTGTGAAAGCGAAGATGGCCGTTGTCAGTGTTCCCATTTCTGGCAGTATGATTCGCTGTCCAGTCAGAGTCTGGAATCACCAAGATACGGGGTAACTGCGAGTTGCTGAAGGTGCCAGCAGTGAACCGGGTGATATGGAGCCAGATGGGCGTGGGCGTGCAGTGCCCAGGAGATGAAGCTGCAGAGAATCCTGAAATTACTTGGCTCAGGAATCACAGCGTTCGCGAGAACGGTGGATGGAGTGCATGTGTCGGAGGCGCAGCAAGAGGTACTAGGGTTGCTTTGAAGCACTCATTTTTGAGAAAAATTCAAGTCAAGTCAGATTTATTTATATAGCACATTTAAAAATCAACTCTCGTTGGCCAAAGTGCTTTACATTTGTTATAAGAATAGCACAAACAAAACAAACTACATACATATATACATGTAGCCCTCACTCAGAGGACGTCAGGAAAGGCTTGGGAGTATAGATAAGTCTTTAGTCTTGACTTAAAAGAGTCGATGGAGGGGGCAGTTCTGATGGGAAGGGGGATGCTGTTCCACAGTCTAGGGGCTGCAACCGCAAAGGCGCGGTCGCCCCTGAGCTTATGCCTAGACCGTGGGATATTCAGCAACCCCAAGTCGGCCGATCTGAGGGGCCTGGAGGTGGAGTGGTGGGTGAGAAGACTTTTTATGTAGGTGGGGGCAAGCCCATTGAGGGCTTTGTAGACATGGAGGAGGATCTTGAAGTTTATACGGAACCGCACAGGGAGCCAGTGGAGAGAGGCCAGGATCGGGGTGATGTGGTCCCTTTTTCGGGTGCCCGTCAGGAGTCTCGCTGCAGCGTTTTGGACCAGTTGCAGGCGGGACAGTGAAGATTGGCTGATGCCAGTGTAAAGGGAGTTGCAGTAATCTAGGCGGGAGGAGATGAATGTGTGGATGATCTTTTCGAGGTCATCAAACTGGAAGAATTGTTTTATTTTAGCTATCGTCCGAAGCTGAAAGAAGCTAGCTTTTACCACGGCATTGACTTGTTTGTCAAATTTCAGTGCTGAGTCAAATATCACGCCAAGGTTTTTGACGTGAGGTTTGAGTAGTGGGGTAAGGCTTCCAAGGCTGCCTGCTATCATTTTGATGGAGTCCGAGGGGCCGAGGAGGATGACCTCAGACTTACTCTCGTTTAGTTGGAGGAAGTTCTGGGCCATCCAACACTTTATATCCTTGAGGCATTGGGTAAGGTTAAACAGATTTGATTGTTTTTTGGGCTTCAGGGGGAGATAGAGTTGTGTATTGTCTGCGTAGCAATGGAAGGAAATGCCGTGCCTTTCAATGACTTGGCTTAAGGGGAGCATATACAGGGAGAAGAGAATGGGGCCAAGGATGGAACCTTGTGGAACCCCACAGCAGAGATTAGCTGGGGAGGAGAAAGAGTTGCCTATGTTAGTCGAGAAACTCCTACCTTTGAGGTAGGAGATGAACTAGCTCAGGGCAGTGCCATCAATACCAACCCCATACCGGAGACGGTCAATTAGGATGGTGTGGTCGACAGTATCAAATGCTGCGGTGAGGTCAAGGAGGAGCAGAATTGCACAGTCGCTGTAGTCAACGGTGAGCAGTAGGTCATTGTGTACCTTCAACAAGGCAGACTCTGTGCTATGGTGAGCCCTGAAACCTGATTGGAAAGTTTCTAAGATAGTGTTTTGGTGAAGGTAAGGTATAAGTTGACTTAAAATTACCTTTTCAAGGGCTTTTGAGAGGAAAGGCAGTTTAGAAATGGGTCTATAGTTGCTTGGCAAGATGGGGTCGAGGTTAGGTTTTTTCAGGAGTGGTTGAACCACCGCATGCTTGAAGCAGGTAGGTACAGTGCCAGTGGCCAGAGAGCTGTTGAAGATGGCGAGGATGCTGGGACCAGCTGTTGTAATGACGTCCTTTAGGAGGGCAGAGGGGACAGTGTCGAGGGGGCAGGTAGTAGGTTTCATGGTGGTGATCAGTTTTACAAGGGAGGGTAGAGTAACGGGTTGGAAATAGTCTAATTTTGAAGAGCAGACCAATGAGACAGCCAGGTCACGGGTGGGAGGGGAAATATTTGTTCTTATGTTCTTTACCTTGATGGTGAAAAATGTGGTAAATTCCTCGCACTTAGCAGGGGACCCAGTTAGGCTGGTGCTGGTGGCAGGACAGATGATGGAGGTGATGGTGCTAAAAAGGACCTTGGAATTTTGTGCATTTTTGGACATAAGGGTGGAAAAATATTTTACTGCTTCCTGGTATTTGTGAAGATTATTTTTCAGGAGTTCAAAGGAAATTTGAAGCTTATCAGATTTGTACTTCCGTTCTGATTTTCTGCATTCTCTTCTTAGGGCTCTGGTGGTATCATTGAGCCACGGCTCGCCTTTAGGCTTGTGTCAGGGAAATTGTCTCAGGGAAAGTGTCATTCAGCCCACCATTAATTCCAAGATTGCAGTATTTTTCCAGCCTAGCAACATACAGCCGGCCAACCTACTCTTCGGAGAGGACCTCGCCAAGAGTGTCAAGGACATGGATGACGAGGCAAAGACGGTGGGCTTGATCAAGCCACCGGCAGTCGGCAAGTTTCCAAAAAAGAAAGTACCCCGACAAACGAAGCGGGAACATGGTCAAATGGTTTATACAGATTGTTATTCAAAGGTTTCGAATGGATTTTAATCCAAATTGTGATTTGCACATTCAGCATGTTCTTGGGAGAACTATTCAGTTTTCATTAACAGAACAGATGGATGTTCAGACTGCGCTTGCAAGCTTATGTGATAAAGGTGTAATGGTAAAGTTGGTTCACCAACCCCATCAATTTGTGTCTAATATTTTCCCAGGCCAAAAAAGGATGGGGGATATAGTATAGACATTGTAAGATGGAATTGTCACTGCCAAGCAACTGGGTCAAGAGGATGCTATATGGCGACTATAGAGCTTAAAGATGCGCATTACTCAATGTCTGTTTATTTG
Organism: Malacoraja senta; assembly: GCA_038087875.1. Lineage (NCBI taxonomy): Eukaryota > Metazoa > Chordata > Chondrichthyes > Rajiformes > Rajidae > Malacoraja > Malacoraja senta. Next base: position 338,912,549 of record CM075977.1, on the reverse strand, counting down.
CAGGATAAGGATATTTGAAATTCACCTGGATGGATCAACTATGGCAACAAAATTGTTAAAACCTATAATAGGCATGCTGAGAGGCCAGGGTCAGGTGCTCATGGCTTATCTTGATGATATCTTGATTACAGGGGTATCCAAGAGAACAGTTGAAGTAACAGGTGATAGTTGTTAAATCCAATTTTCAAAGATTGGGCATTATTCATCCAGAGGAATCCAAATTAACACCTGACTATTTGGGTCACAATTGATTCAATTAAGGGACTCTGCCCAGGGAAAAAAGGGTAGAGCTAATTGACAGGTGCATCAAGCTAATTGAGGCATTAAGGATACATTCAGGTCATTATAATAGACCTATGCAGTTATCAGTAAAGGCTATTTCTGATTTACAATGGTGGATTCACCATGTGTCCAGAAGTTATAGCAAGGTAATGCTTAACCAGCCTTCCATGATTTTGCAGATGAATGTCAGTGCACTCGGGTGGGGTGTCACGGATACGAGTTTCAGCTGTGGAGGCAGATGGACTGAGCAAGAGGCATCGCTTCTACAGACATGGGCAATTAACTATTAAGAGGTTTTTATGGATAAGGTTTATTGCTCTAACAAATGTAATCTGCATGTTCAGTTTCAGATTGACAATAATAATGGATTTTATTTACGGGCGCCTTATACCGAGGTCTCAAGGACACCATACAGAGATTTATAGAAAACATATAATCAGAATTTAAAAAAAAAAAAAAAAACATCGGTGGAATCAAGTCGGCATTTTGTGACAGATTGGCTAATCAAATTTGGGCCTGGTGCATTGAAAAATATATTTCAGCTATTTATCTACCTGGTAGATTCTACATAGTAGCAGACGCCAAGTCACGAAAGTTCCATGACAACATAGATTGGATGTTGAACCAGGAGGTGTTCAATAATATAGTACTTATATATGAATGCCAGATATCGATTTGTTTTGCATCAAGGTTCAACCATGAGCAGCCTAAATAGGTTTCATGGGAACCAGACCAGGTGGCAGTTGCAATTGATACTTTGACGTTACATTGGGGTGGTATGTTTTATATATTTTCCTACCATTTTGCCTAATAGGTCGGAGTCTGCAAGAAATCAAGCAGGATGCCGCTTTGGGAGTGCTTGTAATACCTAATTGGCCGAATCAAGCATGGTTCCCTTTGATGTTACAGTTAGGGATCCAACCTCTTTTTGGTGGTTCCCAAGCGTAGGAATTGACTGCAGCATCCGCTAACATGGGAAAGTCATCTGTTATGTGATAGTATTGACTTGTTAATTTCCAGGTTTTAATAAGGCCATACCTGGAGCAAGGACTGTCTGGGTGAACGGTGGACATGATCACTGTAGCCTGGAGAGAGTACTCAAAAGGGGTATATTACATGTAGAAAAAAATGGGAGCAATATTGTGTACAAAATAATATTGACTATATTACTGCAGGTATTGTGGATATTTTAGAGTTCCTGTTGACACTCTACGATGATGAGGGGCTCAGTTATAGCACCATTAATACAGCTTTATGTGCTTTGTCCTCGTATGGTTTTGATGGGGTCAGGAAAGATCCTATTGGGTTTCATCATATCAGAGCTGGATTGATGAAAGAAATTTCAACTCTAAACCTCCTAAACCCAGGTATATGACGATCTGGGATGTAAGTGGTCCTCAAGATGCTTCAACAGTAGGTTCCTGTCATGTCTCTGAATTTTCCAAACTAATCATGAAAGTGGTTATGCTCATGGCATTGGTTCAGCATAGCAAGTGCAGAGTTTGCAAAAGCTTCTGCTAGACAGGATGGAATTTGTTGAAGAGAATGTTATGTTATATATTTGCGTCCTGCTCAAACAGAGCAGGCCAGGTGTCACAGGTTTGTTAAAATTGTGTTTCAGCATAATCTACTGATCCATGTTTATGTGTAATGGCACATTTATTTTCATTATATTGAAGCTATAAAGACCTTACGAAATGTGGAAACAGCATTGTTTATTAGTTACATGAAGCCACACAGGAGAGTGTTAGTGCAGACTATCTCAAGGTGGTTTAAAGCAAATGTTGATTCAGGCAGGTATTAACACTGAAGTATATATATCCTTTTCCACTAGTGCAGCAGCAACGTCGTCGGCTAGGGCGATGGATGTTCACATCGGCCATATTCTTACAGGTGCCGGGTGGTCAAATGAATTGTTTAAATTTTTTTTACTATCGGGTGATTGCCAATCGGCGAGAGGCTGTTTGCAAAGTCAGGATTAAGTCCTGTTTAGTTTCCCCTGGGATAGAGGGGTTACTGTTTGTTTTGATTATTCAAATCAATTGTTATTGCATGATACTAAAATTTAATGTTTAACGCATTATTGATTGTTTCTCATCGAAAGTCAATCAATGCAGTGAGAAGCTGGGATTTGGATCTGCGGCATAAAATCACAGAGCTTTGAACGCTTCACGGAATCACTAAAGTGACTCCGAAGTAAAATAGTAAGATTAAATGAGAACTTACCAGTTTGAAGTTTGATCGTTATTTTATGAGGAGTTACGTTGGTGATTACGTGCCCGCCACGCCCAACCCTCTCTCATCAAAAAGGTCATATGATACTTCTCATGTTGCTCATCTTAATATGTTACTTCAAATATTGTGTTATCTGTGATTTCATACCGCTGCTTTGAAGATTGACGCGCATGCGCCCTGACGGGTCTTCACGTAATCACCAACGTAACTCCTCATAAAATAACGATCAAACTGGTAAGTTCTCGTTTAATCTTACTATTTCTTTTCATTCATTTTTGAATGACAAATAATTTCAATTTAATTCAAAATGTACAGGTCTATTACCAAGAAGATCTTGGAACATTTCACATTGTTTGTCAATGCTCTGCATAGTCTACTCTTCTGCCTCACTTTCCCAAAGTTTACTTAAATTTAGAGCCTTGTTTTCTGACATCCTTCTCCCTCTTAACTAGTATATCGAATACCATTCAACGGTGACTGATAGCCAAGCGTTACTGCACCATTAACTAATTGACAAACTCAGACTAATTATTCATTATTTTTGTTAGCTGACAGACATATTGTTCCAGAAAAATTGAACACAATATTCTAACTATGGCACAACCAACGATTTATACAAGTTTTCTATTAGGTTCTTAAGCATTATTTCCCATTTGAAAATGTAGTATATCATTTGCTTTTGAAGGTTTGTATATCTGAACCCTGATTTTTTAAATGTGCACATTTTATGCATCTCCTTTCTCCAAAATACCTCCCAAAATACATCATTGAGTTTTCGAGAGTGGGCAGAACACGAGAGCTGGCAGAGTGGGTAGAGCGCGGGGAGCAGGCAGAAGCAGGAAGAGCGCGGGGAGAGCGCGGGGAGCAGGGGGAACGGGGAGGGCATGGGGAGAGGGGGGTGGGGAGAGCACGGGGAGTGGGTGGCGGAGAACGGGGAGAACGGAGAGCGCGGGGAGCGGGAGAGCGCAGGGAGCGGGGAGAGCGTGGGAAGCGGGGAAATGGGGAGTGGGGAGAGCGCAGGAAGCGGGAAGCGAGGAACTGGGAGCGGGGAGAGTGCGGGAAGCGGGGAACGGAGAGCGGGGAGAGCGCGGGGAACGGGAAGCGGAGAGAGGTGGAGAGGGCAGAGCGGCACAGAGGCAGGAAGGCACGGAGGCAGGGAGGCAAATAAAATAAGGTGGAATAATAAAATAACATGACTTTACCTGAGCCCGTGCTCGCGGTCCGGTAGCCCTGACAGTGAGTTTAAGAAATTCTCCCTTGAATTTTATTCAAAGGAACGCGATGTTAAAACACAATTACATTTACTGAGGAATGTGGATCGATGTATCGATGACACATTGTATAACGACTGTTAACTACTGGCTGTTAATAAGTGCTAACAGTGGCAGTTAACAAATCGTTTTCGTCTGAGTTGAATAAAGTGAGAAACAGCTTGAATTCTTCTGCAGTACTCATTAAACCCGAGCTGGAAATTGAAAACTAGGGGAACGCTGTACCCCTGCGTAACCCCCCCATTTCCATCACTGCCTATGATTGCCCCACAGGTGGAGGACAGTAGGGGTAATCAAGGAGCTAGAAGGAAGACTCTATCAACATGGGTGCCGAAGCTAATTAGGGATTCCAGTAGCGAGAGGATGAAAGAATCCTTCTTGAATTACTGGCATAAAACAAATAGCCTTTAGGGGGTGAGATAGGGGGAGCATACGGATGGATTGATCCGGACATAGATAATATTATTATGTCAGATCCACCATGGAAGGGGATTTAGTAAGGACTCCCCGTAGACAATGTGTTTGTAGGAAGATGCCCGCAATAGGTATAAATGTTTCCCAGACCACAGACAGTCAGACATCAAGGCAGCCTGGTTCAACGGCAGCCCGGAAATTAGAGGTTCGAATAAAAGAAATAAGAACAGACGAGGATAAGGAGGAAGAAGTCGTCAAGGCCTGGATAGACCTCCCATTCAAAGAAACGACCTTTCCTCGGTTTGGCTGGAGAGGTTATCGAGCAATCCGGCCCAATCAGTGTTTTAGTTGGGGGGGATTAGGCCACTGGAGTCAGTCGTGTCCTATGAGAGAATATTATCAAGAAGGAAGGGGGCAGAGAAGGAGGCCACGGAGTCACAGAAGCCGATGGATTCCAAGAGGGTACCGAGACTTTTGGGACCCCGAAGGTACAGGACGAGGACACTGGCAGGGTGATCAGGGGTTCGGTAGCCCTAACCTGCCAGTTAACAGCAATACCATCTATTAAAATTAAAGGTGTCCTCACATGGCCTGAGAAACAACACTATACATCAAAAAGAACACCACCCCTTCCAAGTCGGAAAAGATACCTAGAATCCGACTCTCAAAGAAACCCTCACTAAAAGGAAGAAGTACGACAGGGAAACATAGTAGCTAGCGTGAAAAGGGATGGCAACTAAGGAATGGAAATGGCACTAGGGAGAGAAGAAACAAACTTACCGTGCAGGAGGAATGGGAGTGGGGAAAGAAGATATTGAATTATGTATTGCTGAGTTTGTGCCTGCAGGACAGTATATCAACGAGAGACTATCTGGGGAGTGAGGTAAAAGAATGCACAGACCCTTAAGAACGGGAAGAAGACAGCAAAAGGTGTAGCTCCCCAGAAACAGGTGACCAGCAGGAAGAACTGATACTGTCCTGTCCCTTTAAGAGATTTGGGAAGGCCAGCAGCAGAGCAATATGCTCCTCAGTATCCCTGCTCCCTAGTGACTGAAACTACCTACAGAAAGGAAGAAGTGAAGGACCTACCCTAGTGACCAACTTTAATATCACTTAACTATTGGAGAAAGAAAAGGAAGGAGTGTAAAGGACACTTTAATCATCTTTGCAAGAAACATCACCGACGACCTATAACGACTTCTGGGACAAGCCTCACTTTAAGGGACTGACTTCAAATAAAAAACATTCCTCCGTGGTTTGGAGTAAAATACCTGAATCGCGTCTAAATTATGGGTATTAGAAATAAATTTATAAATTTTGGATTTGGTCTCGAAATTGTATGGTGATGAATTGGAGGGACTTAAAAATGTTGAGATTTGGAATAGACTTGTGGAATCTGTCAGGAATAATTGGAGTTTGATTATTAACTGACATTGTTATTATCTCATCCTCAGAAAGGCAGACAAAGATGGAAAGGAGTGTTCAAAGGGCATCAAGAAGGATGGAACTTGGGAAGATCTGGTAACATGGAATTACTTAGGGAATATGAGAGTTGGAATTAAAATCGGGATTAAAATGGGAATTGAACTTGAATATTAAAATGGGAATTGAAATTGGAATTAGAGTGGAATTGGAAATGGTCAAAAGAGGAACTGTGAGCAGCAGGACTTCCCTTTAAGAGACTGGACTAAGGAATTATTCAGTAGTTAAGAACTAGTACCAGCGAGAACCCCTAGTCAAAGAACGAAGCCAATAGAATAAAAGCGAGAACCCCTAGACAGAGAATGAAGCCAACATAGTAGAGAATCAACATAGTAATGAGTTACCATAGTGAGGAGTACATACATAAATAAGAATAGGTACTGGAGAAAAGACTTGGTTAACTGTAGGGGGAAACTTGAATTGTATTGGGAATAGCAGAGCCGATGCATATTTGCCAGATGGATTTGAATTGTTGAACCCTTGATGGTAAAGCGGCTTCTATTATCAAGGTGGAAAGAAATTGTCCCTGGATTTGGCATTCTTGATTGGATTTAGGATAAAATTAATAGCAAAGGAAATTGATTGTTTAAATTTGAACAGCTGGGAATTCCACAGGAATTGGAATGGAATTGTATTATCGGCTACAATGCTGTGGAATAAGAAAAATGAAATGGGCATTGAAATTTGAAATAGTAAATTGAAGACTGAGACTGAATTTGGTTAAATTGGAACATTTATCATGGTTTGCTTTAAATTATAGTCAAATCTGTAGGGAAATCTGGACTGAACGCAGCTGAAATTTATATGATTACCCGTCATCAGATATACATATTATAACATTGTGTGGGTATGAAGAAGGCTAATTAGTGTAGATCGTAGAATAAGAAAGAGTATATTAGGGAACAGATTAGGAATATGGATCTAGTAATACAATAGGTTCAAATAGGGATAGTATTGCAGATGTATGGGAAAGCATGAGTGCATGATGGTAACTTGCTTAGTCCTGTGTTTAATTTCAAGGTTAGGTTCGACTGTGGAAGGTGATGGAAGACTGGGCAGTAACACGGATGGAAGGAATTTGTGCCCACGAAGAAGACTCCTCAGACAGAACTTGTGACGTTATGCCCATGAAAACTGGGAAGAAACATCATCATCTTGTGTTGCTGATAGATGGGAAATGTAAAGTACACTTATGTATATCTGGTTAGCTGATTATTGAGCCATTTTGGTTATCATTAATGATGGGTTATCATTATGATAAAAAAGGAAGGAATGTTAATCCTGGCTAAATTGGAGAAGCTAGGACTTCAAAATGGGGTAAAAGCTTCAGGGTTGCTGGGAGAATTGGTCTATTCTGAATTGCTCTCTGCAGAGCTGGGACAAGCTGCGAAGAGGTGCCAGTGTGTCTGGAGTTCAGATACAATTTGCAAGCAAAGAATGAGAACATCTACAAACCCTGTCAATTAGGTGCAAAATGCATAGAATGGATTGGATGGCTGCAAACCAGACATACACCTTGTAAATAGTTGTAAATAATGTTGCAGAGTTCTGCTTTGCCAAGTGTTGATTGGATGAGGCATTGAGCCTTGTCTGGGTTTCTGGCAGATCAGGGTAAATGTTTCTAAGTTGCCTTCCTTTTGAATACAATATATTATGCTGCTGTATTATTGGGTTAGGGAACTGTCTGTTATGTATGGGGTTAATCAATATTTGTAATTGGGTTATTAAGAGACCACCCCTATGTGGTTCGGCACCTCGTGGTCCCAGGACATATAAAAGTCCGCTACCACGAGGTCCAGGGTCGATCTTCTGGGAGAGCGCTTGGGACTGCGTGAACTTCTTGAGTCTCTGTCTGAGCGAGGCCTAGAGGGCATGAACAGGCAGATACGGGATCGAACCCACGGTGGGATAGGTACAGTAGTTGAACTGTAATGCGCTTTTGTTAAAATAAAATTTAGTTCTTTCGTGCTTGATTCAGTGTTTTTACTGAAACTAGACGGGGGAAGCTTTGAAATGAGCAATTTACAAACTCAGTAGATTTTTCATTATTGTTAATTCTGCAGTTATTTTAATCAACACCTACTTCATTGGATTGAAAGTATCGTGTTAACAGCATGTTTGTTGTTCATGGGAGTAACACTAAAAGATTTGGGGGAGAAACAGCATCAGGTAGATTACAGAGGGTCAAGAAGATGGTTTATCACCACCTTCTCAGGCACAAATAAAAATGGACAATGAATACCAGCCTCTTCAAAGGTCCCAATTTCAATATTTGTTTTTTTGTCATCCGTACGGGTACTTGCATTTAAGAAACGAGATGCCAACTGATACAACATAAGATATTAAAAGCCAGCACAAAGACTCATGAATCAAAATTGTAATCCAAGAAAGTCATCCGAAAGCTATCCCTTGAGACTCTTTTAGAAAACGTTGGATTAAAGCGTTAGACTATTTGTTGCCAGATTGATAAATAATGACAGTTTCTTCATTGCTGTGGTAGCAGAGGACAAGAAAACTGCAATGAACCATTAGAGTACAAAATGTTGTAATATCCAGATGATGGTGCTTTATTAGATAAGCTTTGCTGATGTGCCATGCTTAAGGCAAGAAATTAACAACCATCACCCTGGTACTATGTTTAAAATCACTCAGTACATAATTAAAAGAAAACATGTATCGTATTTTCAGAAGGGATGCTGGACATAAATGTTCTGAGGAACTGTCAATAATTAATTATATCCTACAGCTGGATGTGAAAATATTTTGGCCATAAGAATTCTAATTGGCATCAGAGCCCGGCATTGGTTTCTGACAAAGAGCTTCAGAGGCATTCAAGGAACTGGAATTTGCATTAATTCAATGTAAAAGAGATTTCTCGAATGTGGTTTTACATTTCAGAACTGGCAAAATGACTTTACTGTGATTTAGTATGTGTGAGAAATAATTACAAAAAACTTTCAAATGAAAATGTACTTAATACTGTTAGCTACTAGAAATGAATTAAAAACATAAAGATAATTAAAAACATAAAGACTCTATTCCTTGGAGCGTAGGAGGATGAGGGGTAATCTTATAGAGGTGTATAAAATCATGAGAGGAATAGATCGGGTAGATACACAGTGTTTCTTGCCCATAGTAGGTGAATCGAGGACCATCGGTTTAAGGTGAAGGGTAAAAGGAATCTGAGGGGTAACTTCCTCAAACAAAGGGTGGTGGGTGAATGGAACAAGCTGCCAGAGGAGGTAGTTGAGGCAGGGACCATCCCAACCTTTAATAACCGATATCCTGGCGGTGAGATCTGCAAAGGCTACTGGGGAGACTTTAAACTAGAATGGTTGGGGGGAGGGACTCAAATAGAGAATGCTATTAGACAGTGCAGGAGGCAGAGAAGGAAAGCACTCAGACCCAACATGTAGGGGGGAAAGAAGAAAGCAATAATAAACAGAGAATAAGAGGTGGTGGGGTTCTTAAATGGGTGAGCAGAGAAACAGAGGGGTGTAAAATGCGGGCGGAAGCAGTAGGTAGCAAGGTGAAAAGTAAAAGTGGCAGGCAGACAAATCCAGGGCAAAAATCAAAAAGAGCCACTTTTCAACATAATTGTATAAGGGGTAAGAGCATTGTAAAAACAAGCCTGAAGGCTTTGTGTCTCAATGCAAGGAGCATTCGTAATAAGGTGGATGAGTTGAACGTGCAGATAGTAATTAATGATTATGATATAGTTGGGATCACGGAGACATGGCTCCAGGGTGACCAAGGCTGGGAGCTGAACATCCAGGGATATTCAATATTCAGGAGGGATAGAGAGAAAGGAAAAGGAGGTGGGGTAGCGTTGCTGGTTAGAGAGGAGATTAACGCAGTGGAAAGGAAGGACATTAGCTTGGAGGATGTGGAATCGGTATGGGTAGAGCTGCGAAACACTAAGGGGCAGAAAACGCTGGTGGGTGTTGTGTACAGGCCACCTAGCAGTAGTAGTGAAGTTGGGGATGGCATCAAACAGGAAATTAGAAATGCGTGCAACAAAGGCAAAACAGTTATAATGGGTGACTTCAACCTACATATAGATTGGGTGAATCAAATTGGCAGGGGTGCTGAGGAAGAGGATTTCTTGGAATGTATGAGGGATAGTTATCTAAACCAACATGTAGAGGAACCAACGAGAGAGCAGGCTACTCTAGACTGGGTATTGAGTAATGAGGAAGGGTTAGTTAGCAGTCTTGTTGTGCGTGCCCCCTTGGGCAAGAGTGACCATAATATGGTTGAGTTCTTCATTAGGATGGAGAGTGACATTGTTAATTCAGAAACAACGGTTCTGAACTTAAAGAAAGGTAACTTTGAGGGTATGAGACGTGAATTGGCCAAGATTGACTGGCAATTAGTTCTAAAAGGGTTGACGGTGGATATGCAATGGAAGGCATTTAAAGACTGCATGGATGAACTACAAAAAATGTTCATCCCAGTTTGGCAAAAGAATAAATCAGGGTAGGTAGTGCATCCGTGGATAACAAGGGAAATCAGGGATAGTATCAAAGCAAAAGATGATGCGTACAAATTAGCCAGAAAAAGCAGCATACCAGATGACTGGGAGAAATTCAAAGACCAGCAGAGGAGGACAAAGGGCTTAATTAGGAAAGGGAAAATAGATTATGAAAGGAAACTGGCAGGGAACATAAAAACTGACTGCAAAAGTTTTTATAGATATGTGAAGAGAAAGAGATTAGTTAAAACAAATGTAGGTCCCTTGCAGTCAGAAACAGGTGAATTGATCATGGGGAACAAGGATATGGCGGACCAATTGAATAACTACTTTGGTTCCGTCTTCACTAAGGAAGACATAAATAATCTGCCGGAAATAGCAGGGGGCCGCGGGTCAAAGGAGATGGAGGAACTGAGTGAAATCCAGGTTAGTCGGGAAGTGGTGTTGGGTAAATTGAATGGATTAAATGCCGATAAATCACCAGGGCCAGATAGGCTGCATCCCAGAGTACTTAAGGAAGTAGCTCCAGAAATAGTGGATGCATTAGTGATAATTTTTCAAAACTCTTTAGGTTCTGGAGTAGTTCCTGAGGATTGGAGGGTAGCAAACGTAACCCCACTTTTTAAGAAGGGAGGGAGAGAGAAAACGGGGAATTACAGACCAGTTAGTCTAACATCGGTAGTGGGGAAACTAGCAGTTATTAAAGATGGGATAGCAGCACATTTGGAAAGTGGTGAAATCATTGGACAAAGTCAGCATGGATTTACGAAAGGTAAATCGTGTCTGACGAATCTTATAGAATTTTTCGAGGATGTAACTAGTAGAGTGGATAGGGGAGACCCAGTGGATGTGTTGTATCTGGACTTTGAGAATGCTTTCGACAAGGTACCGCGTAAGAGATTAGGATACAAACTTAAATCACATGGTATTGGGGGTTCAGTATTGATGTGGATAGAGAACTGGCTGGCAAACTGGAAGCAAAGAGTAGGAGTAAACGGGGCCTTTTCACAATGGCAGGCAGTGACTAGTGGGGTACCGCAAGGCTCAGTGCTGGGACCCCAGCTATTTACAATTTATATTAATGATCTGGACGAGGGAATTGAAAGCAACATCTCCACTAAGCTGGGGGGGCAGTGTTAGCTGTGAGGAGGATGCTAGGAGACTGCAAGGTGACTTGGATAGGCTGGGTGAGTGGGCAAATGTTTGGCAGATGCAGTATAATGTGGATAAATGTGAGGTTATCCACTTTGGTGGCAAAAACGGGAAGGCAGACTATTATCTAAATGGTGGCCGATTAGGAAATGGGGAGATGCAGCGAGACCTGGGTGTCATGGTACACCAGTCATTGAAAGTAGGCATGCAGGTGCAGCAGGCAGTGAAGAAAGCGAATGGTATGTTGGCCTTCATAGCAAGAGGATTTGAGTATAGGAGCAGGGAGGTTCTACTGCAGTTGTACAGGGTCTTGGTGAGACCACACCTGGAGTATTGCGTACAGTTTTGGTCTCCAAATCTGAGGAAAGACATTATAGCCATAGAGGGAGTGCAGAGAAGGTTCACCAGACTGATTCCTGGGATGTCAGGACTTTCATATGAAGAAAGACTAGATAGACTTGGCTTATACTCGCTAGAATTTAGGAGATTGGGAGGGGATCTTATAGAAACGTACAAAATTCTTATGGGGTTCGACAGGCTAGATGCAGGAAGATTGTTCCCGATGTTGGGGAAGTCCAGGACAAGGGGTCACAGCTTAAGGATAAGGGGGAAATCCTTTAAGACCGAGATGAGGAAAAACTTTTTCACACAGAGAGTGGTGAATCTCTGGAACTCTCTGCCACAGAGGGTAGTTGAGGCCAGTTCATTGGCTATATTTAAGAGGGAGTTAGATGTGGCCCTTGTGGCTAAAGGGATCAGGGGGTGTGGAGAGAAGGCAGGTACGGGATATTGAGTTGGATGATCAGCCATAATCATATTGAATGGCGGTGCAGGCTCGATGGGCCGAATGGCCTACTGCTGCACCTATTTTCTATGTATCTATATCTATCTATAAACAGTTAGACAGGTACATGGATAGGACAGATTTGGAGGGCTATGGACCAAACTTGGGCAAGTGGGACTAGTGTAGCTGGGACCAGCTGGCCAGTGTGGGAACGTTGGTATAAAGGGCCTGTTTCCACACTGTATCACTCTATGACTCTAGAAAGAAAAATGAAGAAACCACTTGGTTGAACTGAGTTTTTTACTCAAGGTTGGTGACTCCATTGGAATAGAGTGGACTTCACATCTTGTCGATGTGAGATGCAAAGTGCTGCTTGGCTCAGGACATGGAAATCAACAAGTACAGGGGTGAAAATCTTAAATCGAAGCAGAAAATGCTGGAAGCACTCAGCAATGATCTATGGAGTTAATGGTTACATCAAAGACACTTCACCAGTTTTGCCTCTTGTTTCTCTGCTGGGTGTATCCAGCATATCTTGTTTTATTTCAGTCATAGTCATACAACACTGAAACAGGCCCTTTGGCCCAACTCATCCATGCTAATCAAAATGGCTCATCTAAGATAGTCCCATTTGCTGAGTTTGGCCCATACCTCTCTAAACCTTTCCTAACCATGTTGCTGTCCAAATATCTTTTAAATTCTTCTATATTACTTGCCTTAACTATCTCCTCTGGCACCTGTCTCCATATATCCTCCACCCGCTGAGTGCAAAAGTTGCCCCTCAGGTTCCTATTAAATCTTGCCCCACTATCCTACCAGACATATGTGCATCAACTCTTAACTCAGGGCTGAAGTCTGCAGCAGACCAGGAGGTCAGATGCAGGCATGCGTTGGAAATGAACCAACCTGCAAGAAGAATATTATGCAAATAAAAGGACGCAAAGTGCTGGAATAACTCTACGAATCAGGCAGCATCTCTGGAGAACATGGATAGGTGACATTTTGGGTCGGGACCTGTTCTTCAGCCTGAAGAAGTTCCCACCCGAAATGACATCTATCCATATTCTCCAAAGATGTGCCAGGCCCGCAGAGTTACTCCAGCACTTTGGGTCCGCTTGAACATTTATCTTAGAGCTATTGTGAGACCTTGCTCTGTAAAGTTTTGCTGTCACATTTCCCTACAGTACAGCAGTATCCATGTATTTAAAGCACTGGTGCTCATAATGTATCACACTTTGGTGAATTTAGGAAAGGTACTGTGTGAATACTTTCCTTGAAACACTATGGCATAGAAAAGGCTTGTAGGAATTTAAAGTAATATCTATATAATTAAAAGTCTCATCTTGACCACTTCCTGTCTGCGCTGCCTATTGATTTTAGAAAAAACGCAACCCTGCATCGCTGTGATTTTTGGCCATCTTACTCACAGTCCTTCTCCGCTGAGTCAACCCCAAGGATTTTTCCCATGGATGAAAAATAAAAAAGTTCTGAGTGTTTAAAAAACCTTGAGATTAGCTGATTGGTCCTCTCGCCTGCCAATCACCGTGATTACGGTAACGCCCTTCTGGGCGGGGGGGGGGGGGGGGGGGGCAGGACTATAAAACCCTGGTTGCCTGGACATGAGTTAGTCACTCTGCAAGATCGTGAGAGGCCACTGTTAGGTATGTGATAATTAGCATATGTAATTAGTATATGTGATGTCTTGTGATGTCTTGTGCAAGTATGCATGTGCACGGGGAGACTCAACGTGGCGTCCTGGAATAAAGAAGCTTGTTAGATTACTCCCGTGTCCGAGCCTTATTAAAGTCTGTTCCAAGCATCCAAATACACAACTATTGGCGACGAGGATAAAAGAACTAAGAAGATAAGAACAAGGACAGCCAAGAAAAATGAAAACAAGTTAAAAATAGAAGAAGTATTTGGAAACAAAGTGGAACAGCACCAAGCCAAAAGATTTGGCGCCAAATGGTTTTGAATTGGTGCCAAAAAGAAAAAAAAGGTCAGAACGGGAAGAGCACAGGGAAGACAAGCAGCCACAGACGTCGGGTGAGGGCCTAGTACCGTGAAGGCCACGGACAGGTCCGGAAAAGCCACCGACGAAAGAGGACCGTGTAGCTCACGGCCAGCCCCAGTGGCAGCCACAGACGTCGGGTGAGGGCCTCGTACCATGTAGGCCACGGACAAGTCCGGAGAAGCCACCGACAGAAGCTGAGTCTTCAACCCGGCCGGGAACAGTCAGCCCGGTGGGGGGAGAAAGTAGAGAAAGCCCGGTCAGGAGAAAAGTCAGCCCAACCGTGAGCGGAAAAGCGGACCAGGCCCGCGGGAGAAGCGGAGAGAAGTTGAGAGCCGTGAAAGCCCAGTCGCAAGGGACGGCCGAGAGCGGGGAAAGCCCGGACGTGAAAGGAAGTCTGGCCCCGAGCGAAGAGTGGGTCCGCGCGAGAGAAGCAGGACACAGCACTCAAGCACTTCAGCCCAGTCGGGAGCAGAGTCAGCCCGGTCGGGGGAGAAAGCTGAGAAAGCCCGGTCGCGGGAGACGGCCGAAAGCGGAGAAAGCCTGGTCGCGGGAGAAAGCCGACCACGAGAGAGGAAGGTCTGTGCGAGAGAAAAGGGACAAAGGTCAAGTGCAAAAGGACAAAGATCAAGTGCAAAATGACAAAAGTCAAGTGCAAAGGGACAAATGTCAAGTGCAAAAGGACAAAAGTCAAGTGCAAAGGGACCAAGGTCAAGTGCAAAGGGACCAAGGTCAAGTACAAAAGGACAAAGGTCAAGTGCAAAAGGACAAAAGTCAAGTGCAAAAGGACAGAAGTCAAGTGCAAAAGGACAACGGTCAAGTGCAAAAGGACAAAAGTCAAGTGCAAAGGGACAAAGGGCAAATGCAAAGTGACAGAAGTCAAAGGCAAAGGGAAATTGCCATCCAAAGGGCAACCCTGACAATTCAAGCTGCATTCAGGGGTATGAAGGTACGGAGAGAGATCCGGAACAAACAGAAGGCAGCAACGGTAATACAAGCAGCATTTAAAATGCACAGAGTATACCGTCAATACAAGGCAATGAGATTGGCAGCTATAATGGTACAAACCATTATAGGGTACACCTTCAAATGGAAAGTGATCGCAAAACTTACATGAAGGTACGCAGCAGCCTTGTGCTGCTTCAGGCTGCCTACCGAGGAATGCTTGTTCGAAAGCAATTGCGGTGCATGCACAAATCTGCCAAGGTCATACAGACTTATTATCAGATGCATAAACAGCGTCAGTATTTCAAGAAACTACACTGGTCTGCCATTGCGGTACAGCAACGATTCAGAGCTTGCCAGATAAGAGATGTCCAAGTGAGACATTATAATAGTTTGAGAAAAGCAGTGGTTTGTATTCAGGCCTTATACTGCGGGATCAAAGCCAGAGTATTGGTTGAGAAAATCAAGGCAGCACGCCATATTAAGTCTTTCATAAGGATGTGCATTACAAGAAAGCATTTCTTGATGCAAAAGGCAGCTGCAGTCACTCTGCAAGCTGCATACAGTGGTTACCGATCAAGGGTATGCTACAGAGCTGTGATCAAGCAGTCATTTCGATCCAGAGATGGTATAAACCATGCAAAAGAGGGCATTCCCAGTTTGTGCAATATCAGTCAATGAGGGATGCAACTATTACCATTCAGGCTGCCTACAAGAGTATAGTGGTTAGGCAGTGGGTTAAGCAAAAGAGAGCTACTGTAAAAGTTCAGTCAGTACTCCGTATGAGTTGGTATAGGAAAGACTTAAGAAGACAAATAGAGGCACAACAGAAAAGGCTGAAACAATACAAAAGGCTTAAACGATATAGGAAAGACTTCCTCAAACTGAATGATACAGCAGTTATAGTGCAGTCTCACTACCGTGCTTATAAAGCAAAAAAACTAAGAGCACAAATCAAAGCCAGTGTTGTATTGCAAAGACAATATAGATCCTACTTCTTGATGAAGAACCAGAAAGGTGACATGAAGATAAATAGAGGAACAACAGAAAAGGCTTAAACGACACAAAGAAAGGTTAAATAACTGTGTGACAATGAGTAGAAAGCTGCTAATAGAAAAGTCTAAAGAAGCGAGGCTTGTCGGTCAAGACAAAAGAATGCAGGACCAATTGCAATTAGGACACTTCAGTATAGTCCAGCATGGAGCCTCCTTCACTGAGCAATGGACAAATGGTTATGCATTGCAGAATCTCATTGAACAACAAGAGCAGATAAATAAGCAGAGAATGGAAATTGAACAACAGAGGAAGCTGCTAGATAACGAAAACTTGCAGCCATGGGTCAGATCCCACCTACAAAGAGGAAAACAAATCAAATACATGAACCAGAAAATGATAACACATAAAGCAAGGGGTAATGTATTTGGTTTAAGTAATAATACCATTGTGCAACAGTGTATTAAACAATGATATGTAGAAAAAGAGCATATACCGTACAGGTGAAATTGACTTAAGAGGAGTGTGGTGTATGTAATAGAAATGGTGTTACCTGCCTTCATGTTAAAGGGGGAGGAGTGTTAGGTATGTGATAATTAGCATATGTAATTAGTATATGTGATGTCTTGTGATGTCTTGTGCAAGTACGCATGAGCACGGGGAGACTCAAGGTGGCGTCCTGGAGTTCTGCCCTCACAACTTTTTACAGGGGTGCCATTGAGAGCATTCTTACCAGCAGTCTCTCAGTCTGGTATGGCAGTTGCTCTGCTGCTGACCAGAAGGCCCTACAGAGAGTGGTGAGGACAGCGGAGAAGATCACTAGATCACCCCAACCAGCAATTCAAGACTTATATCCATCTCGCTGTCGCAAGAGAGCAACTAACATCATCAAAGACACCACCCACCCAGCACACAAACTGTTCACCCTCCTACCATCCGGCAAGCGCTACCGCAGCATGCGGAGCAAAACCACAAGATTCAAAAACAGCTTTTTCCCTCAGGCCATCAGACTTCTCAACACACTAAAGAAAATTCCATGAACATTACACAAAGACCAACTGACTGCCAAATTAACTTTAACCCAATGTCTGCAGTATGCTACTTGCACAGTATGCTATATTGCACCTTTTATTAATGAATATTTTATATAATGTATATGTCCATTGTCTACTTTTATTGGTACACTGTCTGTCTGTTTTATAAATATTACTTGCACATTGGAGTATGGAGAAACGCAATTTCAATCCTCTGTGTAACTACTCGTTACATTATGTGAATTGACAATAAAATTACTATTACTACATTACGAATAAAGAAGCTTGTTAGATTACTCCTGTGTCCGAGCCTTATTAAAGTCTGTTCCAAGCATCCAAATACACAACAGCCACAACCGTCATTCCAAGCTATGAATCAACTGAACTGTGAGTCTGCAATGTACTTGCAATAAATAATTTGTTAACCCTTAATGACAATGCCATGAGTTGTTTGGCCTGCTGCCCTGCCTGTGCTTGAAACTGCAATGCATTATTAGGTCCAACTGTGTTTGGAAGGAATAAATGCTTTATTAGGTCCGACTGTGTTTGGAAGGAATAAATGCTTAATTGGAAATGAAATGAAATGACAATGCCATGAGTTGTTTGGCCTGCTGCCCTGCCTGTGCTTGAAACTGCAATGCATTATTAGGTCCAACTGTGTTTGGAAGGAATAAATGCTTTATTAGGTCCGACTGTGTTTGGAAGGAATAAATGCTTAATTGGAAATGAAATGAAATGACAATGCCATGAGTTGTTTGGCCTGCTGCCCTGCCTGTGCTTGAAACTGCAATGCATTATTAGGTCCGACTGTGTTTGGAAGGAATAAATGCTTTATTAGGTCCGACTGTGTTTGTAAGGAATAAATGTTTTATTAGGTCCGACTGTGTTTGGAAGGAATAAATGCTTTATTAGGTCCGACTGTGTTTGGAAGGAATAAATGCTTTATTAGGTCTGACTGTGTTTGGAAGGAATAAATGCTTTATTAGGTCCGACTGTGTTTGGAAGGAATAAATGCTTTATTAGGTCCGACTGTGTTTAGTCCAAAAGTCCCGCTCGTTTCGTGACTTCCGCTTAGTGGACAGGTCGCGCTGATTGCATAATTTCCGGTGAGTGCAGAGGTCGTGCTGATTGCATAATTTCTGTTAAGTGCAGAGGTCACGCTGATTGCGGAAGTGCCGCTGACTGCGGAAGCCCCACAATGGAGAGGCTGCGTTCAGCCGTGTGAGTAAATTCAAGAAAGTTTACTGTCATATACATGGTGTGTGAGTCAGAGTGTACGAGTGTGAATGTGTGTGTGTGTGTGTGTGTGTGTGTGTGTGTGTGTGTGTGTGTGTGTGTGTGTGTGTGTGTGTGTTGTGTGTGTGTGTATGTGAGTGAGTGTGTGTGAGTGTATGTGTGTGTTTGAGTGTATGTGTGTGTGTGTGTAAGTGTGTGTGTGGGCATGTATGTGTGTGAGTGTATGTGTGTGTGTGTGAGTGTGTTTGAATGTGTGTGTGGGTGTGTGTGTTTGAGTGTATGTGTGTGTGAGTGTGTGCGTGTGTGTATGTGTATGTGAGTGTATGTGTGTGTTTGTGTGAGTGTATGTGTGTGTGAGTGTGTGTGTATGTGAGTATATGTGTGTGTGTGAGTGTATGTGTGTGTGTGTGTTAGTGTGTGTGAATTTGTGTGTGAGTGTATGTGCGTGTGTGCGTGTGTGGGTGTATATGTGTGTGTGTGTGAGTGTATGTGTGTGTGAGTGTGTGTGTGTGTGTGTGTTAGTGTGTGTATGTGTGTGTGTGTGTTAGTGTGTGTGAATTTGTGTGTGAGTGTGTGTGCGTGTGTGGGTGTATGTGCGTGTGTGTGTGTGAGTATGTGTGTGTGTGAGTTTGTGTGTGTGTGTGTGTGTGTGTGTGAGTGTGTGTGTGTACATTGGAATTGGTGGAGAGGTGGAATATTGCGTTGGGGGACCAGCCCTCCCGTGTGAAGCTGGGACCCAACGGGTCCCACTTAGTCTAGTACCTGTTAAAAATGAAAGATAACCAAAATTGAGGGCAATTGAAAAGAAATGCACAAAGAATAAGAAATTATTTAAATGATTAAGAACCACAAATTTAACTTAAGGATAAGATGCAGTGATATAAGATTGGCTATAAGATGGATATAACTAGAAAATAATAATGCAATGCTGCGGAGTCTCCTGAAAGGGCAGGGTAATGCCTCAAGATAAGAAGCAGTTGCAGGAGCGAAAAGGATGAAATTCAATAATGGTAATCAAACAACATTATTTTCCTTATTAAGGAAAAATTAGTTTCCTTATAAAGGACTAAGAACTTAGGAAAAATATAGGATTCAAAACTCTGATTGGAATTATTTCCAGAAAGACAGCTTGTGTGAGAGTCGGGGAGGACTTTGAATTCATAGAACAATCGAGGAACATGTACCAGAAACAAAATGTCATTGTAATGGGAGATTTTATCATTCAAATTGTAGCAAAATTCAGTGAACTCCTGGAATGAATTTGGATAATTTTCTAGAATACCTTAGATCTGGCAAGGGGATAGATCACGTGAGATTCACTGATAAGTAACAGTGCAGAATTACTTTGGAAATGATGACTGAAAAAGTAAGGAAAGTCACAACACTTTGAAGGAATAAGATTACAGTTGTCCAACTAACATGAATAAAACCAATTACTTGGCCATTTATCTCATTGCGATTTGTGAGACTTTGCTTTGTTGAAGGATTAAAGTCAAATCCAAATTTGCTAATGGAAATCTACAAACAATGGAAAATATTCAAAGTAGTTTTTAGCTAATATACAAAACCAGTATCCAATGGCCTAAATGCGGAAGCTGCAATTTTTCAGTCAAACAACAAATAAGGGAAGAGGCAGCATCAAACTAGATGAAAAGGTTTACATAACAGGTCACAGTGAAAATGCACAACCAGGTGCCGAGAAGGAGACAGTTAAGGAGGATTGTGAGCTGATCAATGAGGATAAATAAAGATCATAAGAAAATTACATATTTGTAAATTCATATATTACATTTTTTTTACTGTAGAGGACAAAATACCAGTACAAACTTAGTAAGAATCTATTTGATATAATATATGTAAGAGGATACAAAGGGAGACGAGTGAAAACATTCTCGGGTTTGATGTTTTTTTCAGTATAGGGTATGAAAGGAAATCAGTGAAGGAATAGCAGATACCTTTGTCACAACTTTCTGAAGCTCTCTTGATATAGAAATCTTGTGTATGGATTGAAAAATTGAAAATGTCACTCAATTTAAGAGGGAATGTGGAGAGAAATGCACAATAGTAATTGGGAACAAGGGAGATGACATTTTAATAAAGCAATATCTTTTTTTATGTGATCTAGATGGTACCATCTGAGAGGGCAGAGGATACAGATTCAGTTGAAGGGAATTGGGCTTGTTAATCTAGAAAGCAATGGGGAAAGAACACTGGGATACACAGGAGATCAACAGGCTGTCTACTGTCACTTTTCAATTAAATCGTGACGGCAATGAATCTCAATTCCATTTACCTGTTCTATTTTATAACACAATACCTTGTTCCGGTGAATATCTATCAACAACAGACTGGTAATTTTAATTTGCTAAGTTTTAACAACATTTCCAATTAACCGCTTGTCTTCAAGCAAGGTTCCACATAAGGTGAAAGTCAAAGGTCTGAAATAAGTCATGGTGCTTTATTGTCACACGTGCAAACGCACTGGAAAATTCTTTTTTTTTGCATGCAGTTCAGTGAAGTATTGCCGTACCTAAGCATAATCCACGATTAGCAAAGTGTACAGAAATAGTACAGTGAGACTGAATGCAAGAGTCGCCAGGTTTTGGCACCATTTTCAAAGTCCAGTCCGGGCGCTTATGAGTGGTGCCCAATCCAGGCGAGCCCCTGGTTGCTGCAGGGCCTCCAGCCGTTGCCTTCCTTCGTTGTCTGGATCGTCCAGTGAGCCAACGTCCCTCTTCTCACCCATCCACCTTTGTGCCTGTGAGGGTGCCTCCCGCAGCCGACCTTGAGGGCGCAGAAGGCCAGATGCTGGTTCACTCTCCTACCGGACTAGCTCCTCCGTCCATCTTCACAGCTCCCTTTTCTCTGGTCTATTTTCTTCGGATGACGAGCAGAGGCCGGCTTGGTAGCTTCCCGTGACAGGTCATGGCCCATCCGGTCTTGTGAGTGCAGTCGCGTGGCCCACCGAGACTTGTCTGATTTATGAAGAAAAAAGGAAACAAAGTGCTGGATTAACTCAGCACGTCAGGCAGCGTC
This sequence comes from Malacoraja senta, assembly GCA_038087875.1. Classification (NCBI taxonomy): domain Eukaryota; kingdom Metazoa; phylum Chordata; class Chondrichthyes; order Rajiformes; family Rajidae; genus Malacoraja; species Malacoraja senta. The sequence goes on along the minus strand of CM075977.1, from coordinate 338,891,200 downwards.
TCTGGAGAACATGGATAGGTGACATTTTGAGTCCTGACCCGAAACATCCACTATCCATGCTCTCTCCAGGAATATTGTCTGGCTTGCTGAGTTAATCCAGCACTTTGTATTTCTTTCTTTATAAACCAGCAACAGCAGTTCCTTGCATCTCCATGATTTATTAAGAATGGATCAGGACTAACTAACCAGGTTGAATTTTGGGAGCAGGTCATTGATGGGCAGAGAACTATTGTCTTTGTGGATTTCCAGAGGATTTAAAAAGAGCATTTTCAAAACGCTATCAACTTAATTTAAGGTGCAGTTAATTGAATTCTGATGCAGGTAACCTTCTGATGCAGGTAACTGACAGCGAGGTGGAAGATAGGTGACAAATAATAAATGCTATTATTTCAATGGTATAATGTGACAAAATGTATTAACGTTTCGTCCTCTACATGAAGGATCTACATGGTGGATCAGAGGGAGTACAGCATGAATCAATTAGGATGATGCTGGCCTTAAAAGGTTAAGATATGAAGCCAGTTAGTATAAATGTTGTTTGCACTCCCTTGAGTTTGGTCACCAAATAGGTTAAATGAGGGGATGTTTAAAATGAAAAAATGATTGGATAAAAGTATTTACAGAGAAATACCTTCCTTAGGAGGTAGAATTTTCAAATTAAGTTCAAAGCTAGGACATAGAGGAGTGAAATGACAAAAAAGTTTGCTCTCAGAGTGTAGTGGAAAACATAACTCTCTCCTCCAGATGGATAATAGAAATGTTCAAGACCTAGATCAATAAAATGTTGATAGATTAGGCCATCAAGGGATAGAGATGAAAAGCCAATAAATGGCATTGAAAAATAAATCCCCAGGTTTTAACTGCATGAGTGGCTGAATGGTCTGTCTCCACTGCTAGAATGTAAAAATAAGTCAGTTACTCAACTAAGTATAACAACTAGGGCAGTATTAACAGTGACATATCTGATGAATGTGCGTTATAAATCACACTATATACTGTCAACTATTACCAATGTTTCAGCTGGAATGGATTCTCAGTCTTTTTTTTAACAATGCTCCAGTTATTTTTGAGATGCATGTTGAAATAGGGTGTATTTATTTTTACGTATCAATCTCTTTCAAAAGCATAAATAAGACCAATATAGTTTGAAGTAAATATAATGAAATCCTGGACGCACCATATCGAGTTAGCTATACATTGCCTAAATTAACGGTATCAGTATAGCGATGTGATTGTATTTGTTCCTATAATTCCTCATACACTGAAATTATTCATTGCAAATTATTCTTGGCAGTGGTAAAGTGTATCCATAGAGACCAGAATATTTTAGTAACAGCCTTATCTTCCATCCAGAATGCGCCAAGTCTTAATTTTATTCTTGAAAATCACAACAGAAAGTAATATTAACACAAAACCCACCAAAATCAGTAATTCTGAATAAAAGCAAAACAGCATCCCAGTTTATGGAGAGAGGCAAGAGAGGAGATTGCTGAAGCCCTGGAGAAGATCTTTATACCCTCTCTAGCCCCAAGCGAGGTTCCAAAGGATTAGGAAATAGCTAATGTTGTTTCTTTGATTAAGAAGGGAAATAGGGAGAATCCATAAAACTATAGGCCTGTGAGCCTCATGTGAGTGCTAGAGAAGATTTTGGAGATTATTATTAGAGATAGGATTTACTCGCATTCGTAAGAGAATGGATTAATTAGGGAGCATAGTCAGTACAACTTTGTGTGGCAGGTCATGCCTTACATATTTGAATGAATTTTTTGAGGAGGTGACGAAAGTGACTAATGAGGGCAAGGCAACGAATGTTGTCTACATGGACTTTAGTAAGGCATTTGACAAGGTCCCGCATGGTAGGCTGATCCAGAAGATCAGCACAGTTATAGGAACACCTCCGCTCAGTTCGCAATAACCAACCTGATCTCCCGGTGGCTCAGCACTTCAACTCCCCCTCCCATTCTGAATACGACCTTTCTGTCCTGGGTCTCCTCCATGGCCAGAGTGAGTCCCACCGTAAATTGGAGGAGCAGCACCTCATATTTCGCTTGGGTAGTTTACACCCCAGCGGTATGAACATTGACCTCCAATTTCAGGTAGTCCTTGCTTTCTCCCTCTTTTCCTCCCCTTCCCAGGTCTCCCACTGTCCACTGTCTCCGCCTCTTCTTTTCTTCTTCCCACCCCCACATCAGTCTGAAGAAGGGTCTCGACCCGAAACGTCACCTATTCCTTCGCTCCATAGATGCTATCTTAGCCGCTGAGTTTCTCCAGCATTTTTGTCTACCTTCGATTTTTCCAGCATCTGCAGTTCTTTCTTAAGCATAGGACTTGGTAGTTTGGATTCAGAACTGACTTACCAATTGAAGACTGAGGGTAGTGGTGGAAAAGTGTCATTCTGGCTGGAGCAGTGGTATTCCGCAGAGATCAATAGACTTAGATTAGAGATACAGAATGGAAACAGGCTCTTTGGTCCACAGAGTCTGTGCCGACCAACGATCATCCATACACTAGTTCTATCCTACACACCAGGGATAACTTACAGAAGCTAATTAACCTACAAACATGCACGTCTTTGGAATGTGGAAGAAAATCGGAGCACCTGGAGAAAACTCGTAGTCACAGTGGAGCTGCAGTTAGGGAAGGCTATAAAAGGATACAGCAGGAAAAATACTAATCATCGACTTCAATAAGGGGAAGTTGGGAGACCATGCAATATTTTTCATTGGTGAACTGGTGGTGGAGAGAATTAGCAGCTTCAAATTCTCAGGTGTTAACATATTGGATGACATGTCCTCGGCCCAACATCACGAAGAGAATGTCAGAACCTCAACTTTGTTAGAAGTTGAAAGAGATTTGGCATGTCACTGATGACTCTACCTTAGACAGATGTACTGTAGAAAGTATCTTGATTGGTTGCATCCTGGGAACAGCAGGTAAGAGTTGGTCTTGGCATCTTGCTTGGCACAGACATTGTGGGCTGATGGCCTGACCTTGTGCTTCACTGTTCTATGTTCTGTGGCCCGATACGGAGATTCTAACCATCATTGATTCTTCCCCATCATCAAAAGTATCCATAGGTGGGATCTCTGATCCAGAATCTCCAATATCTGGGTCATGCCTTATTCTCACTGCAACCATTGGGCAGGTGGTACAGAAGTCTGAAGTCCCACACCACCATGTTCAATGAGAGCAACTTTCCGCCAACTATCAAGTTCTTGAATCCACCTGCAAAACCCTTTTCCTAGTGTAGAAACAAGGAACTGCAGATGGTAGTTTACAAAGAAAGACATAAAGTGCAGGAGTAACTCAGCGGGTCAGGCAACATCCCTGGAGAACATGGATATGAGAAGTTTTGGGTCAGGACCCTTCTTCAGACCCCTTTCCAAAACGTATTCCTACTTCAGCAATGGAACATTATGGACCACCATTTGCACTACCTTGAATTTATTTTCTAATTGTGTTTTTGGCATGCTTTTCTTTGCAGTTTTTTAAACTGTCTTGCAGAGTTTATGTGTGATTTATGGATGATTTATGTTTTTGGACACTGTCTGCGTCAATGTACCTGTAGCTCACTGTATTTATGCATATGACATTCATTTTTTTCTTGACAATAAACACGACTTGACTTGATTTATGTTATTGATTTGGACGAAGAAATCCGGGCAAATGTGAAGTATTGCACTTCGGTAGGTCGAATATTAGGGAAAGGTATACAGTTAATGGCAGGAATCTTAACAGCACTGATGTACAGAATGATCTTGGGTCCAAGTCTACAGCTCCCTGAAAGTAGCCACAACAACAGATAGGGTGGAATGGAACGGATATGAAATGCTTGCCTTCGTCGGTCGGGATATTGAGTATAAGACTCAGGAAGTCATATTGCAGCTTGATACAATTAGAGAGAGTGCTGAAGTGGTTTACCAGGATGCTGGCGCTAGGAGGGGAGGTTGGACATCTCTGGAGTGTTGGAGGCCGAGGGGAGGCCTGATAAAAGTATATAAAATTATGGAAAGCATGGATAGGGTAAATGATCAAAACTTTTTCCCCAGGATGGAAATGTCTAATACTAGAGAGCATTAAGGGAGAGGAAAAAGTTTAAAGAAAATATATGGGACTGGAGCCGAGGGGAGGCCTGATAAAAGTATATAAAATTATGGAAAGCATGGATAGGGTAAATGATCAAAACTTTTTCCCCAGGATGGAAATGTCTAATACTAGAGAGCATTAAGGGAGAGGAAAAAGTTTAAAGAAAATATATGGGACAAGTTTTTTACACAGAGGGTGGTCTGCGCCCCGAACCACTGTCAAGAGTGGTAGTGGAGTCAGATATGACAGTGGTGTTTAAGAGGACTTTAGAGAGACACATGGACATGCAGGAAAGGGAGGGATATCGATCATGTGCAGGCAGAAGGGTTTAGTTTAATTTGGTATCATGAGGGCCAATGGGCCTGAACTTGTACTATGTTCTATGTTCAATGTAACTCACCAACAGTAGGTTTGACATTTTGGGCATCCATTTAGAAGAATCAATTACACAGGACAAGATGTTAAGAAGTCCCTTGTGCCAATAGGTGGGGAGCATTTCACGACATTCGTTGATTGTTGAGAGTGGTAGACGCTCAACATCGGGGGGGGAGGGGTAACCTTCAGGACAGTTGGGCACAGGACACATCATCAGTAGTGTACCCTTGCATCACTGGGTGTTTCGGCCTTTTAACACTATACACCCTCCACAAGGGCGGCCCGCTGCAGGATGATCAACCCTCAGCGCATGTCCCGTGTCAAACCGTCCCAAAGATTCACCCCGACATACTTGGGGCCCAGCATGCGTCTTTCCGCTTGAGCCAAATCCATCGGCTGCTTCTTTCAGCCGCCTCTGAGAGTGATCTTATGGTCTTCCGCAGAGCCTGACCGTGGATTCCAAGCTCCTTCAGCAGTCTGATGGTAGATGACGCAACAAATCCTCTGCATCCCACTTCAACTGGATAGACTTTGGTGTTCCAGCCACGCTGCGTTGCCTCTGCTGCAAGCTCTGCGTAGCGCAGCTTCTTACGCTCATAGGCCTCCTCAACAGAGTTCTCCCATGGAACTGTGAGCTCTATGATGTAAGCAGTCTTCTGTGAAGGGGACCAGAACACCAAGTCTGGCCTGAGGTTGGTGGAAGCAATTTCAGGTAGAAAAATTAGTTGTCGGCCGATGTCCGCCAGCATCCTCCAGTCACGGGCCCTGCATTGGCTTCCTTCTTCTGATCTGGTGGAAGGAAGTTTAGAAGTTTTCTGTCCTTCTCGGACAAAGGTTGTTACCCTTAGGGGAGGGGGGTTGCTTGCTCTCGGAGGCAAGGAGTTGGTCGCACACCGCCTGTTCTCAAGGGCTGATGCCAGGCTTTTTAGTACCTGATTATGCCGCCACGTGTATCTCCCTTGCGTGAGGCTGGTCTTGCAGCCTACCATGATGTGTTTGAGGGTCGCTGGAGTTGGGCAGATGGCACAGGTTGGATCCTCGCCGTACCACTGATGGAGGTTCTTTGGTGATGGAAGCACGTCATATGTCGCTCTGATGATGAAGCTGATCTTGCTTGCTTCCATTTCCCATAGTTCTTTCCAGCTGATCTTCCTCCGCTCCACACCTTCCCACTGCATCCATTGCCCCTGCTTGGCAAGAGAGACCGCCTTTGCACTTCTTGCGGCCTCCTCCTGTCGCCGCACCTCCTCAACCACCAACGTCCTCCGCTCTGATGTTGTGGCCTTTCGCCTAGTTGGTTTACTTGTCGTAAGGCCAAAGCCTCCTCTTCCCTGCTGGACTTGCCCCACTATGTCTTTGTGCCTCAGGGCTGATGAAGCTTGCTGTACTGCATCAGATGATGTCCACTTCCGGCCAGTTGCTAGGGGCGGCGCAACAGCACTGATGATCTTGTCTCTAGAGTCCCTCAGTGTCATCTGGAGTCTTACTTTAGAACACTTATATTCCTCTTTTAGACTAGTGAGAGGTAGTTCCAGGACCCCTTTGCCATAGAGGCCGATGTTAGTTAGACATCGTGGGACACCGAGCCATTTCTTCACGTATGAAGTTATGGTTCGCTCCATCTTCTCCACAGTTGTTATTGGGGCTTCATAAACGGTCAGTGGCCACATTGTCCGAGGAAGGAGTCCAAACTGTAGGCACCAGAGCTTCAGTTTCCCAGACAGTAGAGTCTGATTGATGTTCTCCAGTCCATTGACAATTTCTTGCCTTAGTTGTTGCACCTGCTCTTTGTCCTTGAGACTTGTGTTATACCATCTTCCCAGGCTTTTAACTGGCTGCTCAGACACTGTTGGTATTGGGTCGTCACCGATACAGAACCTTGTGTCTCTAAGCACCCCCTTGACTATGGAGATGCTTCGAGATTTACTTGGTTTGATTTTCATTCGGGCCCACTTGATGTTCTCCTGCAGCTTTCCAAGTAGCCGCTTGGTGCATGCTGCAGTAGTGGTTAGTGTTGTCATGTCGTCCATGTATGCCCTGATGGGTGGCAGACGGAGCCCAGCCCTGGTTCGTTCACTGCCCACCACCCATTTTGAGGCCCTGATGATGACTTCCATGGCCGTTGTAAAGGCCAAGGGTGAGACTGTGCAGCCTGCCATGATGCCTACTTCCAAGCGCTGCCATGTTGTACTGAAGTCAGCTGTTGTGAAGCACAGCTGCAGGTCTTGGTAATATTTCTTGACCAGTGTGGTGATGAGCTCTGGTACATGGAAAAAGGCAAAAGATTCCCAAAGGAGTTCATGGGGAACTGAACCAAATGCATTGGCCAGATGGAGGAAGATCACATGTAGGTCTCTCTTGTCCTTCTTAGCTGCTTGGATCTGGTGCCAGATCATGCTTGTATGCTCCAAGCAGCCCGAAAATCCTGGAATTCCTGCTTTCTGTACAGATGTATCAATGTACTTGTTTGTTACCAGATAGGTGGACAGCCTTTGTGATACAATGCTAAAAAAGATTTTTCCCTCGACGTTGAGGAGACATATTGGCCGGAATTGGCTGATGTCTGACGAATCCTTTTCTTTAGGTATTAGCACGCCGCCGGCCCTTCGCCACGCCTTAGGTATTGTTTGCTTCTTCCACACCACCCTCATGAGCTTCCATAGGAAGCGTAACACATCCGGTGCGTTCTTATAGAGCTTGTATGGTACTCCGTTTGGCCCTGGAGCTGATGCTGCTCTTGCTCGCCGGACCGTGTTCTCCACCTCTTTCCATCTCGGAGGGCTGGTGTCCATGTTGAATTCAGGTGGTTGAATAGGCGGGATGTCATGTGGGATGACTAACTGCTCATGCCTTTTCGTGTCTTTGTGGGCCTTTTCCAGGTGTTCATCCAATTCCTGTTTTGATGTTTTCAAAGTTCCACTTTTTTCCTTTGCGAAGAGGTCTTTGATGAACTTGAAAGGGTTTTTATAGAACCGTGTTCTTGTGTGTTCTTTCTTCTTGCGAAGTTTCCTCAAGTTCTCTGCTTTTCGCAAGGTTGCCAATCGGTTCTTGATGTCCTCTTGGAGTAGCATGAGACCTTCTCTCTCTGCGTCAGTTGCTTTTTTCCATTGCTTTTTCAACTGTCTCCTCTCTCTGATTAGCCTCTCGATCTCCTGCTGCCTCCTGGACTTGATTGGTGTTGGTAATTTCTTTCCACCTCTCCCTTTACTCACCCCAAACCGTTCTTCTCCATAGCTGTAGATTGTGTTGCCCATCCTTTCAAGCTTTTCCACTGCTGTGCCCGCTTGTTGCTCCAAGATATGTATAAGGTCACTGTTGACCGTCTCCCACTCTTTCTTTTCAACAGCCTTGGGCCATTTCACTCCAGGTTTGTGCCCTTTGATCTTTCCCTCCAATGGAGGTCTTTGTAGTTGTTGCGTGGGCTCCTCCACCGGCATTTCTGTGCTTGTATCACCCTCTTCAGTGACATGGGTGCTGATGCTCTGCGAACTTTGGTTTGTGTCCCGTCGCTGTGCTTCACGCGACTGATTTGACTGGTTGCTTCGTAAGAAGTACTGGTCAATGCGAGGCCCATGTTTCTGCTCTCTCAAGCACTTTTTCTTCCCTTGGTGGATCTTCAAGCCCTTCACTGATGTTAATTTCTCCCAACCACAGATGCACACCTGAAGTTTGTGTCCCGCAGCTGTTGTGGATGTCTCATGTGCCATGCTCTCCTTGTCAGTAGTCGTTTCCGTTCCTGGGTCTGTAACCGTGTTATCAATCGGTGAGCCATCTTCCGCCCCCGCTCTCGCAGGCTCTAGGGGTATTCTCTTTATTTTACTTTTAGTAGCATTTAGCGGGTGTCTCCAACTAGCTGAAACAGCGTTGGGGACTGCTGTCATGGGTAGCTAGCCCATGACGGCCCCAGTGGGGTCTGTTCCCTCCTGTCAGCTGTCTCTCCAAGCTGTCACATGGACTTTCCCATGTTGTCAGCTGTCCTTTCACAGCAGTCACTGGACGAGTCCAGATTATCAGAATCAAATACACAGGACAAGATGTTAAGAAGTCCCTTCTGCCAATAGGTGGGGAGCATTTCACGACATTCATTGATTGTTGAGAGTGGTAGACGCTCAACATTGGGGGGGGGGAGGGGTAACCTTCAGGACGGTTGGGCACAGGACACATCATCATAAAGATGGTTCAATAGTGCAATTATTGTCACAAATGCGAAGTGCAAACGCACAGTGAAATTAATTTCTTACAGTCCAGTGGAGTATTGCCATACCCAAGCAAATCACTGAGTAGCAAATAGTACAGAAATATTCTACTGATCCCGTGTGCATGAGGCGCCATGCGTTGGTGCCATTTTCAGAAGGTCCAGCCCATTATCTAGGTATTATGAACATTTCAGGCAAGCACCAGACTGCCGCATGCCTCCGGCCGCCGCCTACTCCTGGACATGTGGGTCGACCTGCGAATGAACGTCACTCTCCTCGCCCATGCACCTTTATGCCCCAGCTTTATGCCCCGGCTCCCGCAGCCAATCTTGAAGGCGCGCTAGGCAAGACCCCGGTTCCCTTCAGTCTTCAAGTCTTCCAGCAGTTGCTCTGCAAGATAGCTGACCACTTTCAAACCATATAACCATATAACCATTACAGCACGGAAACAGGCCATCTCGGCCCTTCAAGTCCGTGCCGAACATTTAAATTTTTTTTTAATTATTATTTTAAAAAATATATATACTTCCCCCTAGTCCCATCTACATGCACTCAGACCATAACCCTCCATTCCTTTCCCGTCCATATACCAATCCAATCTATTTTTAAAGGATAAAATCGAACCTGCCTCCACCACTTCCACTGGAAGCTCATTCCACACAGCTACCACTGTCTGAGTAAAGAAGTTCCCCCTAATGTTACCCCTAAACTTCTGTCCCTTAATTCTCAAGTCATGTCCCCTTGTTTGAATCTTCCCTACTCTCAATGGAAAAAGCTTATCCACGTCAACTCTGTCTAACCCGCTCATAATTTTAAAGACCTCTATCAAGTCCCCTCTTAACCTTCTGCGCTCCAAAGAATAAAGACCTAACTTGTTCAAACTTTCTCTGTAACTTAGTTGCTGAAACCCAGGCAACATTCTAGTAAATCTCCTCTGTACTCTCTCTATTTTGTTGACATCCTTCCTATAATTAGGCGACCAAAATTGTACTCCATACTCCAGAATTGGCATCACCAATGCCTTGTACAATTTTAACATTACATCCCAACTTCTATATTCAATGCTCTGATTTATAAAGGCCAGCACACCAAAAGCTTTCTTTACCACCCTATCTACATGAGATTCCACCTTCAGGGAACTATGCACAGTTATTCCTAGATCCCTCTGTTCAACTGCATTCCTCAATTCTCTACCATTTACCATGTACGTCCTATTTTGATTTGTCCTGCCGAGATGTAGTACCTCACATTTATCAGCATTAAACTCCATCTGCCATCTTTCAGCCCACTCTTCCAAATGGCCTAAATCTCTCTGTTGACTTTGAAAATCTACTTCATTATCCACCACACCACCTATCTTAGTATCATCTGCATACTTACTAATCCAATTTTCCACACCATCATCCAGATCATTGATGTACATGACAAACAACAGTGGACCCAACACAGACCCCTGAGGCACCCCACTAGTCACCGGCCTCCAACCTGACAAACAGCCATCCACCATTACTCTCTGGCATCTCCCATTCAGCCACTGTTGAATCCATCTTGCTACTCCACCATTAATACTCAACAATTGAATCTTCTTAACCAACCTTCCATGAGGAACCTTGTCAAAGGCCTTACTGAAGTCCATATAGACAACATCCACTGCTTTACCCTCATCAATTTCCCTAGTAACCTCTTCGAAGAATTCTAGAAGATTAGTCAAACATGACCTTCCAGGCACAAATCCATGTTGACTGTTCCTAATCAGACCCTGCTTATCCAGATGCTTATATATATTATCTCTAAGTATCCTTTCCATTAATTTGCCCACAACTGACGTCAAACTAACAGGTCTATAATTGCTAGGTTTACTTATAGAACCCTTTTTAAACAACGGAACAACATGCACAGTACGCCAATCCTCCGGCACTATTCCCGTTTCTAATGACATTTGAAATATTTCTGTCATAGCCCCTGCTATTTCTACACTAACTTCCCTCAATGTCCTCGGGAATATCCTGTCAGGACCTGGAGACTTACCCGTTTTCATATTTTTCAAAAGTGTCCGCACCTCCTCTTCTTTGAATCTCATACTTTCCATTGCTACTCTGCTTGTTTCCCTTACCTCACATTATTCCATATCCTTCTCCTTGGTGAATACCGAAGAAAAGAAATTGTTCAATATATCCCCCATCTCTTTTGGCTCTGCAGATAGCTGTCCACTCTGACTCTCTAATGAACCAGTTTTATTCCTTGTTATCCTTTTGCTATTAATATAGCTGTAGAAACCCCGGAACCTTTCACATATCTGATTTAGGTGTCTGTGTCAGTATTGCTGACATCTGCCAACAGTTGCAACAGGGCGGCACGGTGGCGCAACGGTCGAGTAGCTGCCTTACTGTGCCAGAGACCCCGGTTCGATCCTGACCTATATGTTCCCCCTGTGACGCATGGGTTTTTCTCCGGGTGTTCTGGTTTCCTCCTGCACTCCAAAGTTATACAGGTTTGTAGGTTAATTGACTTTGGTAACATTGTTAATCGTCCCTGGTGTGCGTAGGATAATGTTAGTGTGCGGGGATCGCTGGTTGGCGTGGACTCGGTGGGCCAAAGGGCCTGCTTCCCTGCTGTATCTCTAAACTAAACTAAACTATAAGATCTGCTCTGCTACACTAAAAAAAAGAGTCCAATGCTTCAAGTGAAAGGCAGCAAGATTTTTAACATTTATACAACAGACAATCTCTTTGGGATTAAATGGCAACTCTTTGCTTTAATGCTGGATCATTCATAAGCCCCAGAATAGCTGGATCATTCATAAGCCCCAGAATTGGCCTCAGCTGGGGGGTTGAGGCAAAATTCATCGAGAATGCCTCAGAATTGTCCCAATGTGAATCCCAATAACATGGTTAGACAAGGTAGATAACCATTCCCAGACTGTCATTTTTCTTAAGAAATTGCTAAGGAGCAGAATTCAGGCAGGTACAGATTGTGTCTCAAATCATAAAAGCCTCATTTGTCCTGGGATGCTGGAATTTCTGAGAGCTGATGTATCATTAATATTTTAAATTCTTACGTGAAAATCGTTGGCAGAGTAAACATACTCTTTATGGTGAGGAAACTTCAGAGGGAATAAATAAAATAGACTATACTTTTAATCTGTGCAATAATTGCTGTTTATCCATTTTAAGTTTCCAAATATCACAGACCAAAGCTCCTAATGTTGCAGGTGAATGACCATAACACTAGATCGTTTGGTAAAAATTAAGCAGCAGCTGTTCAGCTTTGTGAAAGATCTCAACCCGCCTCATCTGCATGATGTCTGTGACTACCCAACTCTAAATGAATGATATGTGCATATTTTTTACTAATGCAAAGCTTCTGGGCAAATCTATAGCTGCATAGTAAATGAAAGCAACTGGAATCCTAATTATTTCCTTGGCTGGACTTGTTTTTCTCTCCTTGATGAAAAGAGGAAAGAAAAAGAGGAAAAAATGAAACTGTCTTTCATTTATTTACTGCCTTTCACTACAGAACAAGCCAACCCAATTTACAGCTAGCAACAAAACAAAGTGCTGAAAATACTCAAACATATTCAGGAGCAAATGTGGAGGCAGCAACGGAGTTGATAACAAAGACTGAAAATCTTTCGTCAGAGCACTATTTCTAATGAAAACTCTTCAAACAGAAACTTTAACAGCAGGGCCCCATGATCACATGTAGGATCATGGTGAGGAAATGTTTGGAGGGTAATGGGCCTGTGCAGGCATGTGGGACTAGCTCAGTTGGGCAACTTGGTTGGCATGAACAAGTTGGACCGAAAGGTTTGTTTCTGTGCTGACAGCACCATTACTCCATGGCTATTGCTGTGTTCCCCCTTCCTGTGCTCAATTCCTTATCTTAGTTTGTTTCCGTCTCCACAGATGCCAGCTGATCTGAGTACTTCGCACATTTCTGCCTTCAGTATTTTTCTCATGAAGAACTGAAGTCCTATTGACATTTGGTCACTAGTTTCAGAGAATCATGAAATGATGCATGGTGGAAAGAGTCCATGTTGTCCATTCTACTTGCACTTACCCATTGGAAAAATTATACAATTAATCCATCCCTTCATTTAACTCCAACCTCCATTGTCAGGTTAATTCCCGGGATCGCGGGACTGTCATATGTGGATAGAATGGAGCGGCTGGGCTTGTATACTCTGGAATTTAGAAGGATGAGAGGGAATCTCATTGAAACATATAAGATCATTAAGGGATTGGACACATTCGAGGCAGGAAACATGTTCCCAATGTTGGGGGAGTCCAAAACCAGGCGCCACAGTTTAAGAATAATGGGTGGGCCATTTAGAACGGAGATGAGGAAAAACCTTTTTCACCCAGAGAGTTGTGAATCTGTGGAATTTGCTGCCTCAGAAGGCAGTGGAGGCCAATTCTCTGGTTGCTTTCAAGGGAGAGTTAGATAGAGCTCCTAAAGATGGCGGAGTCAGTGGATATGGTGGGAAGGCAGGAACGGGGTACTGATTGTGGATGATCAGCCATGATCACAGTGAATGGCGGTGCTGGCTCGAAGGGCCGAATGGCCTACTCTTACACCTATTATCTATATGGGGAGAAGGAAAGAGAATGGGGTTAAGTTGGAGAGGTAGATCAACCATTGTAATGAGTCAAGTCAAACACATATCAAAATACCACACATGTTTATTAAATCTACTTACAGCATCGATCTGCAGGACATTACAGTTCCTAGTGGCTACTCATACTGAATGGCGTAGGCAAGCTTTTGTTAATATAAAACACATATTAGGCATAGCCACTACTAACAAGCACTACAATTGGCTTGTAGGAAATAACCAATCTACATCTTTCCTTGTAGAAACAAAAGAAAGCAACGGTACATAGGAACATGGCTGTATAGTTACATAGGAACAAGTTTGTATAGTTACACAAAATCACCGTATCTAATGGGTGGCCTGCTAACCCGTCCGGCGTGTGTGCGGTACGAATCCGCCTCACCTCCTTTCACCGGAGAAGATTAGAGATTAGAGATTAGAGATTCCTTTATTTGTCATTCAGACCTTTCGGTCTGAACGAAATTTCGTTGCCTGCAGTCATACATATAATAATAAATGACAAAACACACAATAAACACAAATTAACATCCACCACAGTGAGTTCACCAGGCACCTCCTCACTGTGATGGAGGCAAAAGTCTTAAAGTCTCTGTCTCTTCCCGCTTTGTTCTCCCTCTGCGCTGAGGCGATCCAGGCTTCTGATGCTGTGACCCCGCCGGGCGACGGTAAGCCAGTCCCGCGGCCGAATCCGTGCTTCGCGACGGGCCGGCTCAAACTCCGTGGCCCGGGGTGGTCGAAGCTGCCGCCCTCCAGTCCAGCGGACACAGCTGTAGTTGCGGGAGCCCCAGAAAAACAGGTCACCAACCTGTGACCTGCGCGCTCCCGACGATGTCGTCTGCTGGGCCCGCGGCCGAGCCTCCGGACTGAGAATCGCCACCAGTGTCCTCGGTCACCACCGCCGGAACGCCACTGCAGCCCCGAAGTTGGCCAGCCTCGCGCTCCCGACGATGTCGTCCACTGGGCCCGCGACCGAGCCTCCGGATTCAGGTCGCCACCAGTGTCCTCGGTCGCCACCGCCGGAACGCCACCGCAGCCCCGAAGTTGGCCAGCCCCGCGCCGGTAAGTCCTGGCTCTGCCTCCGGAGCCTCGAGGTCGGTCGGTCGGTCGCAGTTGGAGTTGGAGGCCGGCAGCTCCACCATTTTGGCCTCAGCGCAGACGGAGGCAGAGAAGGGGGATACGACAAGAAAAAGTCGCATTCCCCCGAAGGAAGAGACAAAAGTCATGTTTCACCCCCCACCCCACACATACACAACCCAATAAACTAAATTTTAACTAAAACAGGACGAAAGAAAACAACAAAAAAAGTAAAAACAGACGGACTGCAGGCGAGCCGCTGCTGTACGACAGCGCCGCCACTTCCGGAAGATACCGGGGAAGGAATGGGGGAAACGACCGGGGACCCGACGGGGCGGGGAGGCGATGAGATAGGCGAGCTGAACCCCGCGGGGAGGCCGCGGTGGAAACGGTCGCTGATAGTGGAGCAGCAGGACCGCAGTGGGAGGGTAAAATGCGAGACATCAGGATATGGAGTCACAGGACGTGGTTTCTTTATTGAAAGGATATGTTGATGGTTGCATCTGTAAATGGCTCCGTCCGTTTCAACCAGATAAGAGCGCTGTTCTTTGGCAGGGCCATAGATGTGACCCAGATGGCCATAGCCCTTGTTGGTCTGGAGGCGAACCACCTGTCCACTGGCGAGAGGTTTAAGTGGCTTACTGGATTTGTGAAAAAAACGTTTCTGTGTATCGCGTTTGAATTGGAGTTGTTTCTGGACCACAGGCGGAGAACAAACTTGTGGCTGCAAAAGCTGCTGGGACACAGGCAGGGGAGCACGGGTTTGGCGAGACATCAGTCGTTGGGCTGAGGAACCCAGTATGGGATCCCTTGCAATGTTCCTTAAGTTGAGCAGGTCTAGGTATACGTCCGATTTTGCAAGGTATGAACGCTCCATTAGTTGTTTTGTGCTTCGGACAGTGCGTTCGGCGAGTCCGTTGGACTGCGGGAACTCAGGACTGCTGGTAATATGTCGGAAATCCCATAGTTTTGCAAAGTTTTTGAAAGATTGGCTGGTGAACTGTCTTGTGGCCCTTAACTATAATCTCGTCCTGTAACACCAGTTCGTTGCGAACCAGGAAGTATGGGCGGATGGCGAGCGGGGTGTTGTGTTGTTTATCCGGCCAGCCACGCCGGATGACTGCGGACAGCAATTATAAATTCTCGGTAGCAGCCGTGTGTTCTGCTAGGCTGCTCAGGCAATCAGTAGGAACATACGATACCTTCATTACTGAGAACTGGTCCTGTTGTTCGTTGGTTTTGCGTGGGGCTCTTGATAGCGTGTTCGTGGTTGTTGGTGTTCGTGGGGCTCTTGATAGCATGTCAGCTATGTGCATGTCCTTGCCTTTCATATAGACAATATTGAAATCATACCGCTGCAGCTGCATCATCATTCATTGTAGGCGGGCTGGGGCAGCTTGGATGGGTTTATTCAAAATAGTGACCAATGGCTGGTCAGTTTCTATAGTCACAGACTTCCCAAAAATAAAGTCCTTGAATTTCGTGCAGGTGAAAACCACTGCGAGCAATTATTTTTCAATCTGGGCGTAATGTTGTTCAGTGTCAGTTAGTGTGCGAGAGGTGTAAGAAACAGGCTTGCAGTCGCCATCAGTAGTGATCTGCAGGCAAGCAGCGCCAAGTCCGTACTGGGACGCATCGCAGGTGAGCGTTACTGGTAATTCCAAAGCCAAGTAGGCGAGAGTAGGTGCGCTAGCCAGCTGCAACTTGAGAGTGTCAAAAGCTCTTTGGTGCTGCGGATACCAGGACCATGCAGTTCTCGCAGGGGGGCAGATATGTCGCTGAGGTTGGGAATAAATTTCCCCAGGTAGTTAACCATTCCAAGGAACCTTTGTAGACTCGCAACGTCAGTAGGAAACGGCATTTCATTGATAGCTGCAGTTTTTGATGGGTCTGGTCTGAGACCATCACTCGTGAAAACCTGTCCGACGTAGGTAACTTCTGGGACTCGAAACTTGCATTTCAGAGGATTGAGTTTGAGCTGAGTGTCTTTGGCACGGTCTAGTACTTTCTTCAGATTGGTGTCATGTTCGGCCAGGTCGCATCCGTAGATGAGAATGTCATCAACAATGATGGCGCATGGATACTCAGCAAATAATTGTTCCACCATACGCTGGAAATGTTCGCTGGCAGGGTTGATGCCAAATTGGCCGAAGGGGGTGCCGAACGTAGTAAGATTGGACGAGTCTGGATCCAGTGGAATCTGCCAAAACGAGCTTTTGGCATCCGTAATGGAGAACACTGATGCGTTGCCTATTTGAGCAGCAACTTCCTCTACTGTTCACATAGAGTAGTGTGGGCGTTTGATAGCAGTGTTAAGATCTCTGGGGTTTATGCAGATGTGGATCTCCTCCTTGTTTTTTTTTCGTTGCAACCACCATGGTGGAAACCCAGTCAGATGGGACTGTAACTTCAGAAATAACACCCATGGAGACCATCCGCTTGAGTTCATTGTGCACCCTGTCACCCATGGCATGCGGAAGACTATGTGGTGCTCGGACCACAGGAGTGTCGTTGGGATCAACAACAATGTGGTATTTGAGGGGCAACTTGCCAAGCTCGTCGTTAAACAGTTCTTTGTATTGAGAAAGTACTTGCTGAGTGGGCCCATCAGCGAGAAAGAGTTGATAGACAGCGCGGCCAAAGTATACCAGGCCTAGATTGTGGCATGCATTGATACCGAGCAAAGTCTCTGAATCCCCTTTGATGATATAAAATGTTAAGGTTTAGGGCTGCTTATCTGTGGTGCACTTTAAATTAGTTTGTCCAAGTGGGTGTAGAACATCTCCCCTGTAGGTCCGAAGCGTGGCCGAGGCCTTTTCAATACGTTCAGCATTACGAATTTTTAAAAACTGATAACGAGATGATGTTGCATTTCACGCCCGTATCAACCTTAGCGATCAAAGGTCTGTTATTCACAAACATTGTTACCTCAGGGTCAAGTTGCGCATTAGACGAAGGGAGGAGAGAGTGGATGGCAGAGCTGGTATCTGTACTTTCAGAGAGCTGAGTGGGGGATGGCAAGTCAGGCTCTTGGAATTCGTTATCAGCAAGCTCATGTTGTAACAGGTGCAGGCTTGTCCTTGGAGCTGGTTGAGTTGCACGGGAATGGCAGCATCTAGCAAAGTGGATTAATTTCTTGCAGAAGTTACAGGTTTTACCATAAGCAATACAGAACTGCCGACCCGTAGCATGAAAATAGTTGCAATTTTGACATCGAACAGCAGATCCTCTCTGCTGCCAGGCAGGAGAGGGCTGGATATGGCTGTTACAAGAGGAGGTGTCTGTAAGATTGACACTATACTTAGTGTGAGAAGATGTTATCTCCGCAATCAGACAGGCGTGCTCTGCTTGATTAAAGGTTAGGTCAGTGTTACGAAGCAGTTCATCCTTTAACTTGCCATCAAGCATACCTCCAACAATCTTGTCACGGATGAGTTCATCGCACAGATCACGAAACTGGCAGCGTGCAGCTATGTGTTTCAAGACGCTGATAAAACGTTCAACCGGTTCATCAAGCTGTTGCATACGAGCATAAAACTTGGTACGTTCAATAATATAGTTCGAGGGCAGGTCACACAACTGTCTGAACTTTGCAGGTAAGATGGCAGGGTCATCAATCGTCTCTGCAGGCACTAGGACTTGTCCATTAGCATCCAAAACGGCAGGCTCAAATGTGAAATTGTCTGCACAATTCATTGCTTCTGGGCCCGCTAAGTTGAGTAATACAGAAGCATGCACATCAGGGGGGTTGTTGCGATGAACGATGCGAACATAGTGAGTGTAGTCACGCTCGAAAAGACGCCAGCGTTCAGCAATGTCAGAGTCAAAGATCAGAGGACTAGGACGGCGAGTCGAGTTTGCCATGATAGATAACAGGCACATAAACTAATAAAAAAAAATTTAAAAACGATAAACGTGAACGGAGTAGGTAAGACTCACTCTATGACACCATGTAATGAGTCGAGTCAAACACATATCAAAATTATACACATGTTTAGTAAATCTACTTACAGCATTGATCTGCAGGACATTACAGTTCCTAGCAGCTACTCATACTGAATGGCATAGGCAAGCTCTTGTTAGTATAAAACACATATTAGGCAGAGCCACTACTAACAAGCACTACAATTGGCTAGTAAGAAATAACCAATCTACAGCCATGATTGAATAGCGGAATAGACTTGATGGGCCGAATGGCCTAATTCTGCTCAGATCACTTATGAACGTATTCCCTGGCGCCCTGCAAGTTTCTTCCCTTCAAGCATTTATTGAAGGTTCATTTCAACTGTGCTGCAGAGTTTACTTAAACCACCCTTCCATCTGTGCACTCCAGACCTCAGCTATTCAACTATGTGAAACACGTTTTCTCTTGTCGCCTCTGCTTTCTTTACCAATCACTTTTAAATCCAAATTGCTGGTCAACATCCCCTCAAGTCCCTTTAAAACCTTCAAGGATTCAAATACAGATAACTATGCTCCACGTAACTAAATTCTCTAATCCCTGCCTCCACACTAATCAATGCCTTCAGCAACTCCAAAGAGACTTGACATCCTCTTTAGGTTGGTACCTTTGAATTAAATCATCACAGCAGCAGGCAGACAGAGATGTGAGCTCGAGGTGTGGCCCAGATTGCAAGACTGTGGTCACGATCTCCAGAGCACTGCCCAGGCTGGCAAGCAGATGCAGGGTCATGGCTCCCCTGTGGCTGTGCTGATGCCCTGCACAATAGCCATCTGCTGCCCCTGGGCATCCTCCGGCTGGGAACAGAGTCGGAGCCGCTCTGGAGGGCTGGCTCACTGCTTCAGGGGAGGAAGAAACCTGCTTCAGCAGCCAAAATCTTTCCCTGGGATTGGCGTTTCCTGGCACAGTAGAATGAACGAGTCACTTCCAAGATGGAGGAGGGGTTCTCAACATCTCTGCACCAGCTCCTGAGAGAATGCGGACTTCCCTGTGAAGCCAGAAGGACAGCGGGATACACTGCTCTGAGCATCTCCGAGTGCCTGCCCGGTTGTTCCCTCTTAAATGCCTCCCTAAAGTGTCGGAAGGAACTGCAAATGCTGGTGTACAACGAAGATAGACATAAAATGCTGGAGTAACTCAGCGGGACAGGCAGCATCTCTGGATAGAAGGAATGGGTGACGTTTCTGGCCGAGACCCTTCATCAGTCTGAATCTGATTCTGAGCCGGAACTCTGTGAGGACAGGCTTCCTGGTGCAATGGATGCTCTCCCCATTGCAGTAGACAGTACCTGCATCTTCTCCTGCTCTGAGATAACTTCGGCATCTCCACTGGGACCATAGGTTATGGTGTAAGGCTCACTCACTACCTCTGTGTGAGGACCTTGGGAGGAAAAGGAATATGGATGGCAGAGTAGTGTAAGCTAATAGAGCTAATGACTCACAGCGCCAGAAACCCTGATTTGATCCTGACCTTCACTGCTGTCTGTGTGGAGTTTGCACGTTCTCCTTGTGATCGCGTGGATTTCTTCCCACATACCAAAGACGTGCGGGTTTGTAGGTTAATTGGTCTTTGTAAATTGCCCCTGCAGTGCAGGGAGTTTATGCAAAAGTGAAATAACAGGACTTATGTGAATGGTGATCAATGGTCAGCGTGGACTTGGTGGGCTGAAGGCCTGTTTCCATGCTGTATCTTTCAATCAATCAAAAAACGATAGCATGGGTGTCCGGAGTTATGGGGAGAATGGGGTTAGGAGGGGGAGATAGATCAGCCATGATTGAATGTCGGAGTAGACTTGATGGGCCGTATGACCAAATTCTGCTCCTATCACTTACGACCTTATGAGGTGGTTCTGCACAACTATCCTAGCTCATCATCAAACATGCCTCATGGCTACCACGAGAACACTTGCAATATCCTGCAGCCTGCGTCTTCTCATATTGATATTTGAAAAAATCATTTGTTTTTTGTGTCATTTGAATAAGCTCACGCTGAAGCTAATGACCCTGGAACAGCTGCCACTGCTGAACCTCAGAGTTTTCAGTGAAGGCTGAAATCAGTTTTGATGATCTAAGATTATCCATAAATGCCTGATTGCATGCTTTGATCATCAATCTATGGTGCAGCTGTAATAAGAATTATCACTTCGCATCCTTACCTATTTCTTGTAATATTTGTACTCGAGTAATATCTGAATATACATGCAGGGATAGTTCCAGTATTAAATAAGCTTCAGTTGGATTATATGTGTTGATCTATGACAGGGTATGCTACAGTGCCCTCAAAGTGGTGAGCTTGATTGCAAACAAGGCACTGATGTATGGACTGGCTGCAATCCATGAAACTTTGACTGAGCTGGAGCCATTGTCTTGCACATGACTAAGGTATTAATTTAAATGTTTGGCTAATGTTTAGTTTAGTTTAGTTTTGAGATACAGCGATAGTCTAGTTTCGAGATATGAGATGGAAATAAGTCCTTTGGCTCTCCCTGTCCATGCTGACCTGCGATCATCCATTCACACTAATTCTATGTTATTCCACTTTCTGATCTATGCACTAGGGGGCAATTTACAGAGGCCAATTAAGCTACATACCCACACGCCTTTGGGATGTGAAAGGAAACCAGAGCACCTGGAAGAAATCCATGCAGTCACAGGGAGAACATGCAGACTCCACACTGACAGCACCCGAGGTCAGGATCGAACCATGGTCTCTGGCGCTGTGATGCAGCAGCCCTATCAGCTGCGCTACTGTACCTACAGAAGTCACCATTCATTGAGAATGTTTGAAAATGAGTCCTTTTGCCCGTATGGCAGTCCTTGCAGGACGACACTAATATTAATGAGTGTGGTAATGTTAAGGTGCTATGAATTCATAGGTAACAGATTTTGGCCATGCTCCTCTCCTAGTACCTGGGGCTCATCCATGCCGGAACCCATCAGGTCCAGCACTCTCTCTACCTGAGATAGCAACGTTCTCCTGAGGAGGTCATCCTCTAGTCTGCCGTTGGAGTTGCCTGTTCCGAGATGGTCATCCTCATCTAGATAACACCATGAGATGGCAGGCAGCTGCAGCAGGCAACATGGTGGCCAGGCGTGGAATAGCCGTGGAGTGATGGGAGGGAGCTAGTTGTGGGAGAGCAATGAGGTTCATCAATGTATATAAACATAAAGATCACTGTGAAAACTTCTGAACATTGCACCTTGGCCTCACCTCCCAAGCCCTTCACAACCCTTCCTGACGAACCCTACTCCTGACCTTTGAAATAACTCACATATACACGTTCCACCACCACCCCTCCACACTGCTGTTGTGTGTCCCCGAGTTTGGGCAATCACCATGCACAGCCATGTCTGTGAGAAGTGTTGCATTGTGTGCAGGGGATGAGTCCTGGGACCTTACAGTTCACAGCAGGTCCAGGGGCAAGAAAGGAAGGAAGCATGGAGTGAGTGAATGGGACAGTTACATGGAGAGGAAGAGAGGTCAACAGGGAAAGGCAACTGGGGGGAGAGGTAGGTGGAGAGAAGCATAGAGTGGGGGAGAGAGAGACATGGGGGGCTGCAAGTAATGGAAGAGAAACCTCTGCAAAGCAGCACAGTCATGGAGAGAGAGGGAGGGGGAAAGGTAGCTTGTTTTTGTAGGAGAGTGAGCACACTGTGGGGAATTGACTTAGATTGTGACTGAACCTAAGGCAGAGTGGGAGATGTAAAGAAGCAGTCTTAAGTTACTGACCCACCTTATGAGATCAGAGCATTATTTTGTCAGTGCTACTGTCAATGCTGCTCCAATTGCCCGGTTGCCGGCAACCTGCTGGTAGTGCCACTTGCTAATAATCCTGGAGGGTCTACATCGACCTTTTTAGTTTGTAGTTTTTTGAGATACAGCATGGAAACAGTCTCTTCAGCCCACCGAGTTCAAGCCGACCATCGATCACCCGATCACACTAGTTCTATATTACCCCACTTTTGCATTAATTCCCTAGACACTTGGGGCAATTTAGTTTCAAACCCGTGCATCTATATACATTGTCCATTCCTCCTGTGGAGGGTATGGTTGGCCAACCTCTTGCAATCTATAGTTTTAGTTTGGAGATACAGCATGAAATCAGGCCCCACGGCCCACCAAGTCCGTGCTGACCAATGATCAACAGTACATTACTTCTATCCTGCACCCTAGTGAAAATTTTGACAAAACCAATTAACCTACAACCTGCACGTCTTTGGAATGTGGGAGGTAACAGGAGCACCCAGAGAAAACCCACGAGGTCACAGGGACACGTACAAACTCCATACAGGCAGCACCCGTAGCGAGGATCGAACCCGGGTCTCTGGCACTGTGAGGCAGCAACTGTACCTCTGGGGCACAGTGATGCCCTTCACAGAGAACCTGGAACCAAGAGCCTGCCCTTGGGAAGCACTGGAGCGCTAGTCATTCATCCATGAACAGTACTTTTCAGTAGGTAGCATGCTATTGATGCGTGTTAGAATAGTGAGCCACTGTAGGAGGTTATGAAGTACACCAGCCAACAATACAAGCAAGAGCCGTCCTTCAATCTATCTCCAAATTCAACGTACAAGCAGTGGTCTTGAAATTGCTGGGACAGATGTATGAACAAACAGCTCTTGGTGAAAGGAGCAGACATAGCTCCCTCCCTCCCCCATCTCCCTCAACCACCCCATCTCCCTCCTCTCCATTTCCCTCATCCTCCTCCCCTCACTCCCATTCCCTGCTCCAGCACCTACCCAGGTCTTACAGCAGCACAGCCTGGTTCTCGTACTCGGCCTGGTTCTCGTACTCGGCCTGGCCCTGGCTGTTGGCGGCCGAAGCACTCGAAGACCTGGCCCTCGACAGAGCCGGGCTTGCTGTGCCGGGGGCGGGGTGAGGGTGGCGGGCGGCCGAGCCAGAGCTACCCGCGGAGCAGAAAGCGGAGGCTGTGCACCAGGATTGCGGCAGCCGGGCGGCCCCCGAGGCACTGGTACATCTTGAACAGGCCCCAAGCTTGGGCACGACTCCAGCCCTCAGCTCGGCCACTGCCTGGGATCCTGTCCAGGTCCCGACAATAGAGGCGGCCAATCAGTGTGGCAAAGGTGCCAGGATGACAGGATAGGAGACCAATCTGCGTGGTGGTGACTGACAGCAATCTGCGCATGCATGGTTTTTACGATTTTTAAACCTTAATAACCTTTACAATATACCATCGATCAGAACAAAACTTGTTGCACTCGCAGCACAGGCAAACGGTGAGTAAGCAGGCGAAAAAACTGAGTGCTATCACGTACCGTTTTTGTGCAAATAGAAAAACCGCGCAAACAGGAAGAGCACAAGATTAGAATTTTAGTTATGTATAGATGGATGGATGGGTGGATGGATGGATGGATGGATGGATGGATGGGTGGATGGGTGGATGGATGGGTGGATGGGTGGGTGGGTGGGTGGATGGATGGATGGATGGATGGATGGATGGATGGATGGATGGATGGATGGATGGATGGATGGATGGATGGATGGATGGATGGGTGGATGGGTGGGTGGGTGGGTGGATGGATGGATGGATGGATGGATGGATGGATGGATGGATGGATGGATGGATGGATGGATAGATGGATGGATAGATAGATAGATAGATAGATAGATAGATAGATAGATAGATAGATAGATAGATAGATAGATAGATAGATAGATAGATTGCATAAGGGAGGTTAGTCAGGAATACAGGAATAGTCACATTTAGAGGTAGTTAACGTGTAAATTTGTGAACTAAGGAAGAGATGAAGTTGATGGTACAGAAATAGAGACAGGCACTCGTGTTAATGATGTGAAAATGTAATCAGATTTAAACTCATGTGAGATCAGTGATGACAGCATGATTGTGAACAATCTGGTGCAGTTACAAATAGAGTACGACGACTGTGAAGGTGTTGGAGTTTCAAGAACAGGATTTTGTTATGAATAAAATAAATGTTTGCTCATCCACTTGACCGTGGCAGATAAGACGTCAAGAAGGACGGAGGTGAGGAAAGCTGTGGAATGATGTTACCAAAGGCACAATGTAAATAACAAATAAAACGAGTGTTGTGGGCATGGAAAGGGCATCACAGATGATCCTAACAATGAAAGGTTATTGACCTGAAATGTTAACCGTGTTTCTTTCTCCATAAACGTTGTCTGGCCTGCTGGGTATCTCCAGCATTTTCTAATTTCATTTCAGATTTTCAGCATCTGCAGTTTCTTTTATTTGTTTTTCTATCCTCTGACTAAAATTGGATTGTTATGAATAGAACCAGATTATTGTGATTCCAACCAGCTGAA
This sequence comes from Malacoraja senta, assembly GCA_038087875.1. Classification (NCBI taxonomy): domain Eukaryota; kingdom Metazoa; phylum Chordata; class Chondrichthyes; order Rajiformes; family Rajidae; genus Malacoraja; species Malacoraja senta. Next base: position 338,866,587 of record CM075977.1, on the reverse strand, counting down.
TGATGCTTGAGAAAGCAGGGGATAGTGTGATGTGGTCAACTGTGTTGAAGGCAGACAGGTTAAGAAGAACAAAGAGTTGCAAATTACCTTTTATCTCATATGAAATATGCCATTAATAACTTTGATACTGTGATAGGCTCGATAATAGCTGGCTGATTCTAAGAAGATATATAGACAGGTACATGGATAGGAAAGGTTTAGAAGGATATGGGCCAAACAAGGGCAGGTGGGACTAGTATAGGTGGGGCATCTTGGTCGGCAAGTTGGGCCGAAGGGCCTGTGTCCATGCTGTATGACTCTGTAAGGCATTTTGAGAAAGGTGGATAAGAATTTGGGGATAGAAAAGGATGGACACAGTGAGAATATTGACCAGATAATCTATTTTAACAATGTGATTCTCTCAAGACTTAACAATATACTAGGCTGACAATTGGAAATGGCACTGCCTTCCATCAGACAAAGCATGGAAGAGCACCTGTGAGAAATAGCTATAACTTATGATGGCCATAAAGTTTATAGTCACAGTTAATGTGATCAATTATGTCATGGAACATTAGATAGCATGATAGGTACTATATTTTCTAGATTATGTTTCTTCAATATTTCTCTGGGCTTGAACCTGCTCATTGCTGACAGTTTATGAATCCCCAGGCCAGGAAGGACATTCTTGCCATTGAGGGTGTGCAGCGTAGGTTCACAAGGTTAATTCCCGGGATGGAGGGACTGTCATATGCTGAGCGAATGGAGCGCCTGGGCTTGTACACTCTGGAATTTAGAAGGATGAGAGGGTATCTTATTGAAACATATAATATTATTAATGGTTTGGACATGCTAGAGGCAGGAAACATGTTCCTGATGTTTGGGGAGTCCAGAACCAGGGGCCACAGTTTAAGAATAAGGGGTAAGCCATTTAGAACGGAGATGAGGAAACACTTTTTCACACAAGAGTTGTGAGTCTGTGGAATTCTCTGACTCAGAGGGCGGTGGAGGCCGGTTCTCTGGATACTTTCAAGAGAGAGCTAGATAGGGCTCTTAAAGATAGCGGAGTCAGGGGATATGGGGAGAAGGCAGGAATGGGATACTGATTGGGGATGATCAGCCATGAGCACATTGAATGACGGTGCTGGTCCGAAGGGCTGAAGGGCCTTCTCCTGCACCTATTGTCTATTGTCAATTTGCTGGTAAGGTCCTGACACTAAAAGGTAAGGCTGAAATAAAACGTTGTTTGCTGCTGAAGCACTTTTGCCGGCAAATCTGTCTGTTGAAACTGTTCAAGGTTGGACCAGTCAGAGGGACGGTGAGCCTATTCATTTTTAAAGCAGATGGACTGCCAAAGGGAGAAAGGTAATTAAAAAAAAATACTGATATGATGCAAATCAATTGCTTTGCCAGAGGCAAAACCAACATATTACTAATGTTTCTGAATAACAAATTACAAATAATCAATCATAAAAGTTGGACTTTTTTCTTTAAAAATAAGAGCATTAAATCAGTTAAAAACACTTGTAAGTTATAAAAAATATTAAAGCTAACAATAAATTCAAAAGCATGCATGCTCCTTGCCTTTTCCTTCACAGCATTTCCTTAGTACTGAAGTGAATAGGCCTTCTTTTCCTGTGCCATATCAAATCGTGCACAGGTTCACCAAGCAAGTGAACCTGGTAAGGTTGCACTTGGCCCCAGATTCACTGTGGACTACAGTGTTAGAGCACAATTTTACAGGAGTCCCAAATTTCCTGACACTTGAATGGGGCAAGTTCCGGACCAATGTCTCACATTATTAATGTGAAATCATGTTCTGAACATTACATATACCATTAATTACTGGACAAATATTATCCGTGTCATAGTCATAGAGTGATACAGTGTGGAAACAGGTCCTTCGGCCCAACTCGCCCACATCGGCCAACAATTTCCCAGCTACCCTAGTCCACTTGCCTGCGCTTAGTCCATATCCCTCCAAACCTGTCCTATCCATGTACCTGTCTAACTGTTTCTTAAATGATGGGATAGTCCCAGCCTCAACTACCTCCTCTGGCAGCTTGTTCCATAAACCCACCACCCTTTGTGTAAAAAATGTACCCCTCGGATTCTTATTAAATCTTTTTCCCTTCACCTTGAACCTATGTCCTCTGGTCCTCGATTCGTCTACTCTGGGAAAAAGGGTCTGTGCATCTACCCGATCTATTCCTCTCATGATTTTGTGTACCTCTATAAGATCTTCCCTCATCCTCCTGCGCTCCATGGAATAGAGACCCAGCCTACTTAACCTCTCCCTATAGCTCACTCCCGCTAGTCCTGGCAACATCCTCGTAAATCTTTTCTGAACCCTTTCAAGCGTGACAATATCTTTCCTATAACATGGTGCCCAGAACTGAACACAATATTCTAAATTCGGTCTCAACAACGTCTTATAAAAATGCAACATGACCTCCCGACTTCTATACTCAATACTCTGACTGATGAAGGCCAAAATGCCAGAAGCCTTTCTGACCACCTTATCTACATGTGACTCGACCTTCAAGGAACAATGCACCTGTACTCCTAGATCCCTCTGCTCTACAACACTACCCAGAGGCCTACCATTTACTGTGTAGGTCCAGCCCTTGTTCGACGTTCAAAAAGTACAGTTATGGCCAAATGAATAGATGAATGAATCCTCGGTTCAAGGTCCATAGTGACAGATGGCACCTCTCATGGCTCATGGCTCTCTCCTGTAACCTGAGAAAAAGCAGCCTAGATTGTGTGACTAAGTCTGTGGAGCTAAATTGGCAATTTTCTGAGTCAGCGGGAAGAGTGCTACCACTGAAACGAATCTCTTTCTCTCACACACATGCAAGTACACTCTTCAGATATCTTGAGAGGTAGGTAAGTTGAGAGCTAAACATAGAATGCTGTGGAGATACAACTTCAATGTGGGCTGGAGGGAATGGTATGTTTGCTTGTGAATTTACCTATTTCTAAAGATATCTGAAGATACATTCAGAAGTAGGTAAACTGCAGCTGGTAGGACACCCTTACGCTAGATCTGGATACATTCCTTTTTCAAGCGTATATTTATTATCCATCCCTAGTTGCCATGAGAATATGCTGTTGGACTTCTGGTTCAATTGCAAACTTTTTGGTCATTTGATGCTAAGGACCTCCAGGCAGGTATGAAGCACCACAACACAGGGCCGGCCTTAAGCCAATTGGACCGATTGCTCCCAATTGGGCCTCGCGAGTAAGGGGGCCCCGCGCCAGAGTAATCTACTCTCGGCTCGGGTAGATCTACCCCGGGTGGAGGGGGAGAGAGAGGGGCGGAGAGAGAGTAGAGGGGTGGATGGGGAAGAAAGGGGTGGACGGGGGGGGGGAGCGGAATGGAGAAGGGGGAGAGGGGGAGGTGGGTCATTCGCTCACGGCAGCGCTTCCGCCCCTCCAGTCGCCGTGCTTCACGCACACAGCCCCAGCTCCCCCCCCTCTCTCTCCCCGGGGAGACGCGGTGAACAATACATGGAGGGCCGGGCCGGGGGTTGGAGCAATGTTTACAAACCTCGGCCTCAGCTCACAACCGTCCGCCCGGTCCCTGGCATCCGCTCCTGCCGCCGGCCTTCTACCTCCCTTCTCTCCTTCCCTTCTCTCCTTCCCTTCCTTCTCTCCTTCCCTTCCTCCTTCCTCTCTCTTTTCCCTTCTCTCATTTGCTCCATCCCTTCTTTCTCTCCTTCCTCCTTTCTCTACTTCCCTCCCTCCCTTCTGTCCTTCCTCCCTTCTCTCCCTCCCTCCCTCCCTTCTCTCCCTCCCTCCCTTCTCTCCCTCCCTTCTCTCCTTTCCTCCCACACACACACATCACGCACAGACAACTAACACACACTCACACACAACTAAGTTAGGATGGGGTAGAAGCCCAAAGGGTAGGATGGGGCTGAAGCCCAAAATTTAATGCCTGGACTGTTTTTTCACCAATGGTTATTGGTTTTCCAGGATCTATTTAATTAAATTACTTTTTTTTTCATTTCACAGTCACTAAAACAAGTGGTATTGTAACTATGTACTTTTCAAAGGGGATCTACATATTTTGTTTGTTACTTGGAGGCTTACATGTATGCAATTTTATATTAAAATGTAGCTTAGATCTGTTTGGTCCATTAACTCGCAGGCACTTTTTAAGCGCACATTTTGATTACTTTCCATTCTACCATAGAGATATAAAGTCTATAATAGACTTTAATTATATTTTGGGGCTCACCAAAATTGTTTCCAATTGGGCCCCGCACCTCCTACGTCCGTCCCTGCCACAACAGCATGTGGCGCATGACCCTGGAGGCCAGGTGCCAACACCACTAAATGGTCGATGGCTAACTGCAACACTCTCCCCGATCCAATGGCCAGAGATAACTTCACATGCAGCAGCTGTGGGAAGATCTGCCTGTCAAGGATAGGCCTAAGAGAGACATAAAATGCTGGAGTAACTCAGCGGGACTGGCATCATCTCTGGAGAGAAGGAATGGGTGACGTTTTCGGTCGAAACCTTTCTTCTGACTGAGAGTCAGGGGAGAAGGAGACTAGAGATGAGGAGGGGTATACCAGGTCTGAAAACAACAGATGATAGGATAGGCCTATAAGATTCTCGCTTACTCAGAAAATTGCCAATTTAGCTCCACAGACTTAGTCACACAATCTAGGCTGCTTTTTCTCAGGTTACAGGAGAGAGCCATGAGCCATTATAGGATAGGATAGGCCTAGTCAGCCACAGCAGGGAATGCAACCACAGATGAAACATTCTCCTCGCCAAGCAGGACAATGTTAAAGCCGCACCATCATCTCTTGCAGATGCACGGATCCCAACAACATTTGATACAACCATGTGACTTGGTAACCTCTTTAAAGAGCAATCTTGATGCATGAGCAGAGTCACATATTGGCCAGACAAAGCCATTAATGTGTTAGTGAAAAATGTGTTTATTCTGTTATTTCAGTGCTTTAATATTTTATTCTATTTATTCCCTAAGATTAATTTGAAAGCCTATGCAAACATCTATGTGTTAATTAACCACAGTTAATCCCATGATTTATTTTTGCTAGAGCTAATTATTATGTTGCTGAGATATGAAATTGTCACAAAGTTATTTTGAAAAAGATACCATAGTCTTTTCAAATAAAAATTATATAGCATGCACAGTGATTATTAGATGGATGAGAGGCATTTAATAGAATTAATAATAGTGGCCTGAATAATAGACGATTAATCATGAGTGTGGTGTGATTAATCTTTAGTCTGTTGCTTTAAAATTACATTAATAATAATAATAATACATTTTATTTATATAGTGCTTTTCAAGGACTCAAAGTCGCTTTACATTGAGAGTCAAAAAAAAATAAAAAAATAAAAAAAATTGTGTGATAGTCATGAACATGTGAACATGCTTGTATGGCACTCTCTGCCCACCATGTGAGGACAAATATAATTAAATCTCATAAAAGCACAGGGATCCACCTGTCACTATTGTTGCTAAAATTCCGAAAACAAGATTGTCCCTGTTCAATTTTCTCATGTTAAGCTGTTGGGAATCTCAGTTTGATGTTATAAAAAAGAAAATATGTGGTCCCTCTTGCAATTTGTAAATCAGAGGTCAGCATAAAGAATGAAGTAATCTATTGTTGTAACCTTTACATTCATAAATAAGCTGAAAAATCCTAGTTGACAGTCAGCCCCCTTGGCAAACTAATTTCTAGCTTCAATGAACTGAAAATTAAATAGTGCGTTTATCTTCATATCTCCATTCATTTTTGTTGCTTGCTTTTGATTGAATTTGGCTATTTGTGGCTTCCTGCTGCTTTGACTGCATTGCCTGGCTCCTTCAACCTAATAAGGATTTATGTTTTTCCTCTTTGAAGTTAATTTGGTGTATCTAAATCTCAGGAAACAATTTTTAGTTGCAAGAAACGTTAATTAAGACATGCTTCCAAAAAGGTAGAACTTGCCAAATGTCATCCAAATTTGATTACCAATTAACTTGTATGTTAAGATCATATATTGGGCTGAGCACCTGGTGAAAATATGCGAACATCCCTGACTCCAAGATTTTAGACAGCACAAAGACCGCGTCCGTTCAGTAGCCAAAAGAGCTGGGTCGCGCCAGATCCTAGGCCGCAGCAAGAATTTATTACCTATTTGTCAACGAGGCAAATTATAAACGTAAATCTTGAACTTCTAACAAAAACAGAAAATGCTGCAAATGCTCAGCAGATCAGCAGATCAGCAGATCAACCTTTTCACAAATGGGTGTCTGGAAAGAGCACTTTATTAAAATCTGTAGGTAAAATTATCTCCTACCATAAACTATTGTTTGCAGTACAAAAACACCAGAGACTCATGTTTGACCCTGACTATGGGTGCTATCTGTACGGAGTTGGTACGTTCTCCTTCTAGACTGTCTGGGTTTTCACCAGGTGCTCCGGTTTTCTACTACACTCATAAGGTCATAAGTGTTAGAAGAAGAATTAGGCTATTTGGCCCATCAAGTCTGATTGCCATTCAATCATGGCTGATCTATCTCTCCCTCCAAACCCCATTCTTCTGCCTTCTCCCCATAAGCTCTGATACCCATACTAATCAAGAATCTATCTATCTGTGCCTTGAAAATAACCATTGAACAAAATCCTTCATGGCCTTCTGTGGCAAATAATTCCATAGATTCACCACCCTTTGGCTAAAAAAATTCCTCCTCATCTCCTTCCTAACAGAACGTCCTTTAATTCTGAGGCTATGACCTCTAGTCTTAGACTCTCCCACGAGTGGAAATAACCTCTCCACATCCACTCTGTCCAATAGACACAAAAAGCTGGAATAACTCAGCGGGACAGGCAGCGTCTCTGGAGAGAAGGAATGGATGACATTTTGGGTCGAGACCCTTCTTCAGAAATCTCCTGCCAACTACCTGTTATTGAAAGCCTTTTATCTTAAAATTCTCATCCTTTGCTTCAATCCCCTTTGTACTTTCAGTTCTCCCTGTCTCTTTAACATGCTCTTTCAACGTTGGTGTTTTGAGCATCCTTGCATTTAGTTGCTCCATTGTAGGAAGCTTTGTCTATGGTCACCAAAGCTTCAAACTCTGGACACAAAGTGCTGGAGTACCAGGCATGTCATCTGACAAGGTTCCACGTGGTAGGCTGCTCTGGAAGGTTAGATTGCATGATATCCAAGGTGAGCCAGCTGACTGGATAGAAAATTGACTTCAGGGAAGGAAGCAGAGGGTGATGGTGGAAGGTTGTTTTTTGGACTTGATACTGCCAATCTGGGTAAAATACTCTGTGCATTTACCTTATCTATTCCTCTCATGGTCCATTACACCTCTATAAGATTACCCTTCATTCTGCTGCGCTTCAAGGAATAAAGTCCTAGCCTGCTCAACCTCTCCCAATGGCTCAGGCCGTGGAGTCCAGGTAACATCCTCGTAAATCATCTCTGCAACCTTTCCAGCTTAACATCTTTCCATTAACAGCATAACCAAAACTAAACACAATACTCTAAATGGAGCCTCATCAATGTCTTGTACAGCTGCAACATGACCTCCCTACTTCTATACTCAGTATTATGACTGATGAAGGCCAAATGCTGAAAGCCTTGTTGACCATGACCACTATACTTCCAGCTTTGGAATTCATTGACTAGATAACCTTGTTTATCCCCACAGTGACCTCATTTATATCCGATCAGATACATCAGATAGAAACAAACAGCTTTGGAATTCCCCTGAAAATCTTATCACATTAGTATTCTTTATTAGTTGCTTCTTAAAAATCAAGTTCTTCAACCAGGCTTTAGTTATGTTATGTGTTATGTAAAAGAAGAATGATATAAATGGAAGTTGCTGTTATTATAATGTTCATGTCTCTGAAGTGGGATGTGAACCCACAATGTATTGATAGCATACAGTGTTAACCAACTATCCATGACAGATGCATAAGGTGTCTTGCTGGGCATGTGCCTGTACTCTGAATCACCTTTCTATTCAATATAAAACCAGAAAATGGCGGAAATATTTATCAGGTCAGATCACATCTGTGGAGATAGAGAGACAGAGTTAACGTTTCACGTCAAAACTCTTCATCAGTACTAAGAATGAGAGAAAATAAACTCATTAAGCTACAATGGGGGATGTTTCTGATCGGATATAAATGAGGTCACCGTGGGGATAAACAAGATTATCTAGTCAATGAATTCGAGAATGACAAGAAGTTAGATAAAATATTGCAGAGAGTTGCAAAATGCAGAACGACTTGCCCAGCATTTTTTGCTCTACTATCTTTCTCTTCCTTTTTGTCTGTCAGTTCTTAGTCTTTTCTCTCCTTAGCCATGTCAAAGCTTGCTGATTGCGCTGCCACCTGAGGCTTTCCAAGACCTGCAGGGTTTGTATTCCACTACCCCGTGATTACATTCCACTCACACACATCTGTCTACTCCCACCACTTCCTTCAGCTATCTTGATCTGCACATGAATAACCTCTGCAATCAACTGTGGACAGCAAGTTTCCACAGAGTCCATCCTAACCTAAAAATAACTATTTCAGGTCAAAATATGCAGGGAAGAAGTTTAGGCTAATTCATATTGGATGTTCATCTGCCTCACTTGGCAACTAGTTTCATTTAAGTTCTTGGGTCACATTTTTTTCCTGGCTTACATTTACCTTCCACAAGTAAAACAGAGCCTAATTCGATGAGGCTACTTGTCTGATTGAGTAGTGACAATGATGAACTGACATATGGTTAGTTTTCTACATATACTTTATAATTTACAGATTTCAGTGAAGTCAGATTACTATTATAGAATGAGGATTATATTGCAAAGGAAATCAGTCACTCTCAAGAACTCAGATTTCGGGTGGCTCAGTGACGCAGCGGTAGAGTTGCTGCCTTACTGCACCAGAGACCCGGTTTGATCCTGACTGCAAGTGCTGTCTGTACAGAGTTTGTACGTTCTCTCTGTGACCGCATGGATTTTCTCCAGGTGCTCCAGTTTCCTCCCACATTACATAGTGTATGTAGGTTAATTGGCTTTGGTAAAATTGTGAATTATCCTCAGTGTGTGGGATAGTGATAGTGTACAGGGTGATCGTTGGTCGGTGGTCAGAAGGGCCTGTTTCTCTAAAACTAAAACTAAAAACTAAAACTAAAGATGTTGCTACTAAATAAACGGACTGCAAATTAAAACCAAATAAAAAACTGTGATGTATTCACTGGAACCTTTTTACCCATTAAGAGAATTCCTTGTGCATCAGCTACAGTATATAGTCGGTGTTATAAAGCTGTGTCTGCAGTCATAGTCATACAGCATTGGCCCAAATTGCCCATGTTGACCAAGATGTCCCATCTAAGCTAGTTCCATTTGACCATATCCCTTTAGTCTAAACCTTTCCTAACCATGTACTTGTCCAAGTGTCTTTTAAATGTTGTTATTGCACTTGGCTCAATTACTTTCTCTGGCAGCTCAGAATGACACAAAATGCTGGAGTAACTCAACGGGTCAGGCAGCATCCGTGGAGAACATGGATAGGTGACTGTTAAGTCTTTTCTAGTTACCATAGAATCATACAGCACAGAAACAGGCCCTTCTACCCAACTTCCCCATGCCGACCAAAATGCTTCATCTATACTAGTCCCACTTCCCTGTGTTTGTCCTATACTCCTCAAAACCTTTCCTATCCATTTACCTGTCCAATGTCTTTTGAATGTTGGTATAGTACCTGCCTCAACTAGCTCATCTGGCAGCTCCTCTTTCATACACTCATCACCCTCTATGTGAAAAAGTTGTCCCTCAGGTTCCTATTAAATCTTTCCCCCTCTCACCTTAAACCTATTCTTGAAACAATGTCTCCTTCTCAGCACGGTTGTTTGTTATTAACTGGCTGTTGAACAGAGCGTTAGAAAGTGAGTGATCTGTGGTATACATAACATACATGACCCACAGGATCACAGCCACAACTACAACCTGGACTCTATTTATGTCGGTCCATGTTTATAAGCACCTTTTTTCTAATGTTCATTGCAGCCTTCCTCCTTAATCAATAAATAAACCATGTACTTGAAGACAACACCTGATGAAGGACCTGTTACTGTGCCTAGATTTTTCTTTCTGTAGCTTTTGTGAGTTTAACTTCCCCTGTCAAAATCCAGTTTATGTGGCCATATAGAAATGCAGTGAGAACTGTGATCAATTCAGTAACAGGTTGCAAAATACTGCTGTGATTTATTGTTTCACTTGAATATTTAGTCGGACCAAGAGACTGGAAATTGAAGATGTAGTTAAACCAAGCAACTTGCTTTTTAAAATAAATATAATTTGATCTGAGTCATTAGACAAGAATACATAAGCGTTTTTACAGGGTTTCAAATCGAAACCTGGACAGTTTATTTTCCCCAGAGATGCTGCTCAACCTGCTGAGTTCTTCCAGCAGATAGACACAAAAAGCTGGAGTAACTTAGCCGGTCAGGCAGCATTTCTGAAGCAGATTGTTTGCTGCTCCAGATCCCAGCATGTGTAATCTCTTGTTTTCTCAAACTAAAATACATTTATCAAGACATTTTGTGTCGTAAATAAGTGGAGAAAATGCTAGAAACAATCAGCAGGTCAAGTAGCATCTTTTACCTGATCTATTGACCATTTCGCTTTCCACAGATGCTGCCGGACATGTTGTGTTTCCATTTTTTATTATTTTTTTTTCCGTTTTCCAGCATTTGCAGCTTCTTAATTTTTTGTTGTTGTAGGTTGCTGGTTTGGTTTCTTCCCACATCCCAAATTTGTATTGAGAGGTTACTGTAAAATGACCCTTAGTGTGGATAAGTGGTATATAACCAGAAAGGAAAAGGCCAACAAAGCTGAGTTCAAGAATGATCGCATTGGCGCATGGAGGAGATTTAGGAGTTGTTGGAACTAAACAAAATCTCCGTACAAATGTACGGTGACCTGGGATGCCAGATGGTAAGCAGACCCAATATACCTGAGCCAATATGAAACACGGTTACTGGCAGGACCATGGAAATATGTAGTAACAATACTTACCTTCAGCGGCGCTGCAGTTCTGCCACTGGGCGTGTGCGCGACTTTGGCGACTTTGAGGGCTGGGGGGGGGGGGGGGCGGGATTAAAATGCCGTTTTCTCCTGCCTGTCCGAGATATATTTTCTCGGGCTGCTAGCTGATGCAGAAAAATCGTTCCGACTGCCGTTCTCGGAAGTTTAAAAAATATATTGCGGGACAATTTAATCGCTGGAGTAAAATAAAAAATCTACTTTAACTCCCTCAACGCCGACAACGGGACGAATCTCATGTAGGGGACAAAACACGGGGTAAGTCGTCTATTTTACATATAAACTTGCTTCTTAGGATGACTTTAATCCAAATTTAATTGGCGAAAATGTGATTTTTGGCTCCATACGAACCGGCAGTGTTTTTCCTGCCAATATGGGGTTCAAATTCACTGCACCTTCAACGTTCCAATCGATCGCATTCCACAAAAACCCACTCGCAAGATGATTAAAATGGCCATTAATTACGGGAGTTAAACATTAAATTCCTTCCATTTGGCCTATAAATTCATGACAATGAGATTTAAAAATCATGTTATATTGTGAATTCTTGTGTGAATGTTATTTGGACACTTAGGCTATTTAAAAATGTTAACCTTTTCTTAAGAAATGGATAGATGTTTAGATCCAGTAATTGAATTTTGTAATTAGCTACAATTAGGTAACTAACTAATTATATTAGTTAGTGGACTCTGGGTGGACAAGAGGATGGGGACTGGACTTTGTGCCTTCCCCCACAGTGGGAACCACTGTGGGGGGATGTTTTGGTGTTGAACTTCTTTTTAATACTCTGTTGTATTTTATTAGTGTGCTGCAAGGACATCTGAATTTCCCCTGAATAAGGGGATTTATAAAGTCTAATTCAATTCAATTCAATTCAATTCAATATGCTTTAATTTCAGGTCATCCAAGTAAGATTGTTTCATATTTGTTTCAGAATGCTTCAATCTATAATAACTGAAAATTTCATTCAGTTCTCTTAATTTTTAAGAAAGTTATGGGCTTTTGACTGTCCTCGATCACAGCTTTTGAGTTAAGTCAATGGAAAAGCAATAGGGAACAAGATGCTAATTTCAGAGTATGAAAATGGCCATAACATTTTTAATACTGAAGATATGAAAGTGATTTAGGTGTCAAATTAAACTTCTTTTTATGCTTTTTCTGATGGGATAAATTGCAGCCTTGATTTTTAAAATCTCAAAATTTTGTAACATTGCTAAAATATGTTGCTGTAGATTTTCTAGGCTCAGTCCCATCAGGAGAGTCAATAATGGTTGTCAGTCTGATGAAGTGTCTCGACCCGAAACGTCACCCATTCCTTTTCTCCAGAGATGCTGTTGCAGATGAGTTACTCCAGATTTTTGTGTTTATCCTCAGTTTAAACCAGCATCTGCAGTTCCTTCTTACAGACTGGTTGTCATTGACTACTATAGCTAATATTATGAGTATGTGATAATGAAGTCTGCAATGGCAGAAAAGACTATACCAGTTCTGATGGAAATCTTTGCAAGACACGGTCTACTGGTAACATTATATTCAGACAATGGGCCTCAGTTCATTTCTCAGATGTTTGTCGACTACATGCAGGTCGCAGGTGTGTACCATCAGAAAGTGACACCAAAGTGGCCTCAAGCCAATGGAGAAGTGGACCATCAGAACTAATTCCAAGAGAAGAGGATGAGAATTGCCCAAGCAGAAGGCAAAGATTGGAAGGAGATCCTCTTGTCATATGTTGCAGCAAATAGAGCTACTCCACACAGCACAACGGGGAAGAGTCTGGCAGAATTGCTGTTGGAAGGAAAATCTGAACCTAGATGCCTTTGCTTATTGAACTGGTGAATGACCAAGAGGTGAGAGATCATGATGCAGTAAAGAAAGGGGCATTAAAACCCTATGCAGCCAGGAGACAAGGTGCCAGACCATCAAATATCATGCCAGGAGAAGAGGAGCTGGTGATGAGAGAAAGTCCAAGCAAAATGGACACACCCTTACCTCACCCCACACCCAAGCCAGTGGTTTCCAGACAAGGAAAAAAGGTAGACAAAAGTGCTGGAGAAACTCAGCGGGTGAGGCAGCATCTATGAAGTGAAGGAAATAGGCAACGTTTCGGGCCGAAACCCTTCTTCAGACAATAAGGTGATAGTCCAGTTGCCAGAAGGAGTCACATTCGACAGAAACGTGGTATATGGGAAAAAGTATTACCGTTGTGCTAACCCAGAGATAGCGCAGCCTGACATTGAGACTGTGAGGGCACAGACCCAAGACTATGAACTTGATGAGCTAGGAATGCACCAGTTTGAGGTGGAGACTACACTAAACCAGGATCAAGATGGTGAACTGGTGGATCAGAATACAGTATCAGCGTAAACTGCGGCAGGGGCCAGAGAAGACCATCCAAGAGATATGAGGATTATGAGATCCATTGACATGTGGTAGTGCTGCATTATCAATGGAATGAACAACATATCCTGAATGGTGTTGGAATGTTCATTTCACAATATGATGATGGGGAAATCCTTTGTGGTTGATAAGGGAGGGAGGTCATGGTAACTGATATTGTATTGAAATGTTACACTGAGTCAGGAAAGTCACAAATTAACAATCAAGGTCAGATAGCACATATTGGGGAGAGATAACAAAAATGGTAGAATAAAGGAAAATATTTGTATTTAGTGGTGTCAAATACTGTTATATTATTATAAGATCAAGGTAAAGGTCTTACAGTATAAAGGGCCTGTCCCACTGTACGAGCTAATTCAAGAGTTCTCCCGAGTTTCCCCTGATTCGAACTCGGAGAATTACGGTAATAGCCGCTCGTAGGTACTTGGGGCTCTCGTGGACATTTTTCAACATGTTGAAAAATCTTCACGAGTCTTCTCGAGCTTACCGTGTTTCCCAAGTACCTGCCGTTAGCGTTACGAGCCGCTAAGAGACGTCCCGAGCTCCAAAGTACCCGCTACATACATTCTACTTGCTTACTACGAGTTTGATTTTTTGAAAACTCGGGAGAGCTCTTGAATTAGCTCGTACAGTGGGACAGCCCCTTAAGGCACAGGATTATAGGGGTTTAAAAAAGGGAGTTGGACTGATACGATTGTTCTGCTGGGAGTTGGAATGGACTTGACTGCCTGTAAGGCCTTCAGTGTTGTTATAAATATGTGGTATTGAAGGAATTGAATAGTAATAAATTAAAATAAAAGGTTTACATTGTTTTCAAACATCAGTGAACAGTGCATGGGCTATATTCCAGGATTCTAAAATAAGTAGCTGCAGAGATAGTGAATGTATTTGTTTTGATCTTTCAGATCTTGGATCAATGTTTAAGTTTTCTGTGTGGATGTTTAAATCCACAAGAGGCACAGATGCAGCAGCATTGCTCAAGACAGGAAGGAGAGGCAAATGTATAGGCCAATTAGTCTGATATCAATGGTGTGGAAATGCTGACATCTATTATTAAGCAAGTAGTAATAGGGCACTTGGAGAGTCAAAATGATCAGGCAGATCTGACAGGAATTAGGAATAGGAAGGCATATTTGACAAATTAGAGTATTTTTTGAGGATGCGACAGGTGCAGCAGAATAAACAGTTGATGCACTGTGGTTTGATTTTCAGGGTTCAATATTGCTGATATGCGTCAGTGCTGGATCTTCCGCTCTTCACAATCTACAGAAATTACTTAGCTGAGCAAGTGAACGAAATCCAAGGTTCTAATAACATAGTATAAAGTGGGAAAAGTAAATTCTTTTAAAAAAAAATTTAAATATTTTAATTTTATTAGAAGTACAATTGTATACAATCATATTTTCATAATACATTTTATTATTATAAAAAATATAAAAGAAGCTGTACATTTTATGTACAGCTTCTAATTTTTTAATTTTTATAATAAAGAAGAAAAAGAAAAAGAAGTTAGATAATGAAAAATAGAAAAATGTGAGATATATAGTGTGTGGAAAAGAAAAATAGAGAGTGAAAGAAGAAAGTTAAAGAATAGAAAATAGGAAAAAGAGAATAAAAGAAGAAAAGGGAAGAAAAAGAAAAAAAGAAGTAAGGAGATCTTATTTATAATCTTGACCATCCCTCGCCCAGTCACGAGTTAGCTTTTACAATTGTGTTGCACCATATGATTCCAAAAAGACGACAAAATGGAGACCAACTCGTTGTGAATTGGTCAAATTTATCTATTAGGAGGAGGGAAAAGTAAATTCAAGGGTGGCTGCACAGCAGCTCCAAAGGGTTGTGCGGGAAGGTAACCAATTAATATATTGACAAAGTACTGATTTATTTACTTATAAAACTATTTGGTTTACTAAAAATGTTTACCTTAAAAATCCTGCTATTAAAAAGACGATGTTCAAAAGAGCATTCTTTGCCCTCACTGAGCATGATTGCATGGAACCTCAATTACTGCCTCACAGGTGCCCATGGATATCAAGATCACAGACAGTCTCAGCTTCCTCGCCTCAGGATCATTCCAGTTTGCCGATGCTGATTTCTGCCACATCTCATAGAGTCTGAAGAAGAGACTGGCCTGAACGGCACCCCTCCTTTTTCTCCAGAGGTGCTGCCTGGCCTGCTGTTACTCCAGCACTTTGTGTTTAAGAAAGAACTGCAGATGCTGGTTTCTGCCACATCTCATAGTCTGAAGAAGGGTCTCGACCCAAAACATCACCTATTCCTTCACTCCATTGATGCTGCCTCACCCGCTGAGTTTCTCCAGCATTTTTGTCTACCAGTATTTTGTGTCTACCTTCGGTATAAACCAGCATCTGCAGTTCCTTTCTATACATCTCATAGTTTATTGGAAAACTATACATCTCATAGTTTATTGCCCAAACTCCAATCACAAGGACAGAAAACATCACTCCATTTCCTTATCCCACAGGAGCAGGTGGAGTTGACATTGCCAATTACCTGCATTACAACCTTCCCTAAGGTGCAGGCATTCATGGACTGCATGCAGCACCTTCCTTGGTGTCTCTTCCCAGGAGCAGCTGGCTTCAGCCATGGAGGTTATAGAGTCATTGTGTTGTGCAGCACGGAATCGGGCCAATCGGCCTATCTTATCCATGCCAACCTTTTTGCTCACCTACACTAATCCCATTTGCCTACATTAGGACTGTATCTTTCAATGCCCCACTTTCTGTGTTGCCTTTGTACAGATAACATGCTTTCGATTGCCAATGTTCATCAGTCTTAAACCAAACCTTCCCACAGCTTAGCCATCTTAAGAATGAAGGAAGATGGTTGCCGAGAAACTTGATATCACTATTTTGGTGCACTAACGTGTGCTGTGAACACTGCCTGCTCTCAGTTGTGTGATTCATAAGTTGTCAGGTAAGTGGTTAAAAAAAACTAGGTTAAAATATTGTTCGGGTTCTTTTCACCTCAAATCTCCTTTACCTGTGCAATTACCAGTAGAAGCTGCTGACAAAGATTGCAGATGGGACCAGGGGTGGTGGTTCTATGAGAAATAGTTAGCCTGCTGGGACTATACTGTCTGAAGCTGAGAAGACTGAGATTTTTTTTTTTTTTTTTTTTTTTTTAAATTTTTATTTATTAGAAGTACATTACATCACAGCCACATACATTAATACTCGTCATTTATATCTTCTTACAATTAATGTACTCCCTTTATTTATTTTTTTACACTAAAGAAAGAAAAGATTGAAAGAGAGAAGAAAGTGAAGGAAAAAGTGCAAGTGTAGAAAAGTGTAGAAAATGTAACAACAAAAAAGGACGAAGACCCTATGAGAGCGAAATTAAAAACAAAAAGAAAAAGAGTTAAGAAATAGGCCCTAAGAAAAGAAAAGAGAAAGAGAAAAAAAGAAAAACAAATGTTTTTTTTTGAGCATCACGTAAATAGGACATACCAACTCTTCAACTATCATCCCCCCTTACCCGACCTCAATTTTTTATTTTTTTAAAGTACTTTTGCACCCTATGTTTGTAATAATTCTATAAATGCAGACCACGTCAGGTGGAAGTGATCTGGTTTACCTGCTAGGAGGAGTCTTATCTCTTCAAGGTGTAGTGTTTCAAACATATTTGAAATCCACATATTTATAGTTGGTATTGGAGCCTTCTTCCAAAATTTTAGAATTAGCTTTTTTCCAGTTATTAACCCATAATCCATTAATTTCTTTTGAAACACATTTAGTTCTGGATCATCTTCCGTTATTCCGAAGATAATCCATTCTGCTTTGGGTATCAGTCTTGTTTTAAATAACTTTGTAAAGATTTCAAAAATTTCATTCCAAAATTTTTGAATTTTTGTACAGAAGACAAATGAGTGCGCTATAGTTGCTTCTTGGGATTGACATTTATCACAAATAGATGATACGTTTGGGAAAATTTTATGAATTTTAGTTTTCGAATAATATAATCTATGTAAAATTTTAAATTGTATTAAAGTGTGTCTTACATTAATCGAGCATTTATGTACTTTTAATGTATTCATTCCAACTTTCCTTTGAAATTTTAATAGCTAACTCTTGTTCCCAGTCTCTTCTGATACCCTCCGTAGATGGTATTTGTACATTTAAGATAATATTGTACAAATATGATATTAAGTTTGCTGATTCCGCTTTTATCTGCATTGCCTCGTCCAGTACATCTGCTGGGTTATTATGATGATCTTTTATATATTTTTTCAAATAGTCGCATATTTGAAAGTATTTAAAATATTGATTATTTCCGAGTTTATATTTTATTTGTAATTGTTGAAATGAAAGTAATTTTCCAGTTTCATACAAGTCACCAAGCGTTTTAATTCCTAGTCTATCCCATTGTGTATAAGCTTTATCTATAATAGAAGGACTAAACGAAGGGTTATTGACTATAGGTAATAAAAGTGATAAGTTTCTTAATTTTAAATTTTGTTTTATTTGTTTCCAAATACGGATTGTACTATGAATAATTGGGTTCTTATTATAGTTTATGTTATTCAATTTCATTGGAGAGAGGAGGATCGCTCCAATGTTTCTAGAGGAGCAATCCTCTTTCTCCATTACAATCCAGTCTACTTGCTGGGCGGAGTTATCCATCAGTTGAATCATGTTTTTAATATTTACTGACCAATAATAATACATAAAATTGGGTAGTGCTAGACCCCCCAATACTTTAGATTTATTCAGATGGGTTTTTTGTATTCTATGTGATTTATAGTCCCATATAAAATTAGTGATATCTGAGTCGAGTTTTTTAAAAAACTTCTTAGGTAAGTATATAGGAATTGATTGAAATAGGTATAAAATTTGTGGTAAAAAGATCATTTTTATTGCGTTTATTCGGCCTATTAAAGACATCGGAAGCGTTTTCCAGAATTTAATTAATGTATTCAGTTTATTAAGTAGGGGGTCAAAATTTGCCCTGAGCATACCTTGATATGCTCTGGTAATTTCGATTCCCAAATATTTAAATTTTTCTGTAGCTATTTTAAAAGGGAATTTTAAAAGATGTGTTGAATCTTTCGGTTTTATTGACATAATTTCACTTTTATTCCAATTTATTCTATATCCAGAAAAAGATCCGAAGTCTTCAATTAAATTTAATATATTTGGTATAGTGATTTGAGGTTTTGTAATATACAATAATATATCATCCGCGTATAAAGATATTTTATTATATGAGTCTTTAGTATTATATCCATGAATATCAGGGTGTATTCTAATTTTTTCTGCTAGCGGTTCAATAATGAGAGCAAACAGCTGTGGTGATAATGAGCATCCTTGTCTATTTCCCCTTGATAGTTGAAATTTCGAGGATAATATGTTATTAGTAAGTATTCTAGCTGTAGGTTTGTTATATAGTAACTTAATCCATAAAATAAAATTCTCTCCCAGTTGAAATTTTTGTAATACTTTATCCATATAATTCCATTCTACCTGATCAAATGCTTTCTCTGCGTCCAGAGAAATAATTGATAATTCTTGCTCTCAGCTTTATGTGAGTAGCATTATAGTAGAGCTAGCGTCTCATATTATGGTTCATACTCGGGATGGCAACCGGTAACTAGCGGGGTTCCGCAAGGGTCGGTGCTGGGACCCCAGTTGTTCACAATTTATATAAATGATTTGGAGGAGGGAACCAAGTGTAATATATCAAAATTTGCGGACGATACAAAAATGGGAGGAAAAGTAGGGGATGAGGAGGATAGGAAGAGTCTGCAAAAGGATATAGATAAGCTAGGTGAGTGGGCAACAACTTGGCAGATGAAATTTAATACTAATAAATGTGAAGTCATTCACTTTGGGAAAAAAAATGATAGGGCAAGTTATTTTCTAAATGAGGTGGAGCTGCGTTGTTTTTTAGTGAGTTTATTGTATCTTCTAATTCCTTAATTGAGATTTGTGCACCCAGTTCCTCTTGTTCCTTCAGCTCTAACTTTGGAAGATTACAGGTATCCAAGAACTTTGTGATATTATTGGAATCAATTATCGTTTTAGATGTATACAAATTCTCGTAAAATTGCGCAAATCTTTTATTAATATCCTTCGGTGTTGTTAATAATTCCCCTTTATCTGATTTGATCTTTGGTATAGTATGTTCCTTTTCTCGTTTTTTTAGCTGGCGAGCCAAAAGTTTATGCGGTTTATCCCCTAATTCAAAGTGCTCTTGTTTTGTAATTTGAAAAAGTCTTATAAGTTTGGCAGATAATAATTTATTTAATTTAAATTTTAAAATTATTATTTTATTATGTTTATCTATTGATGGATCTTTAGCATTATCTATATCCATTTGTCTAATAAGTTCTTCTAACTGTCTTTGTTCATTCTTATTCTTTTTATTTTGAAAAGCTTGATATGAAATTATAATACCCCTAATGTATGCTTTAAAAGATTCCCAAAGTAAAGTAGGCGATATATCTGAAGTATCATTTGTTTGAAAAAAGACCTCCATTTGTTCTTTTAAATATATACTCGCTTGTGGATCTTTTAAAATTTGAGAGTTAAATCTCCAGAATGAATTATTCTTAGACAATCCTTCCAGTTTTAAAAAGAAAGTTAGTGGAGAATGGTCTGAAATTGAATTTGTATGATATATTGCATTAGATGTTTGGGGGATTAATTTTGTATCCAGCAGAAAGTAGTCTATACGTGAGTATGTCTTATGTACCATTGAGTAAAACGAATATTCCCTGCCAGTTGGATTCACAATTCTCCAAACATCTGCTATATTAGTGTTGTTTATGTAGGTATTGAGGAGTTCCCCAGTTTTCGATTTCATATTCCCTCTCTGTTTTTGACTTGATTTATCTAAGTACGGGTCTAAAACACAGTTAAAGTCTCCGCCTATTATAACATTTTGATAGTTTGACTCTGCAATTATATTGAAGATTTTATTGAAAAAGTGGGGGTTATCAAAGTTAGGGGCATATATATTTACCAAAGTAAGTGGAGTGTCATGGATTTCTCCATTAACTATTAGGTATCTCCCTTCTATATCTGTTATAATATTCTTTGCTTTAAATGGTATACCTTTTCTTATGATAATTGACGTGCCTCTAGATTTTGAAGTGAATGAAGAGTGGTATGTTTGACCTATCCATTTCGCCCTCAGCCTAACTTGGTCCTGAGGTTTTAGGTGTGTTTCTTGTAGGAAGGTAATGTCAGAATTATACATTTTTAGCTGAGCTAATATCTTACCCCTTTTGATAGGTTCATTAATACCTCTTATATTCCAACTACAAAATGAGACTCCTCCTAGGTTCTTTTGTGTGGTGTCATGCATTTTGAATAATTATAGTACCTTTGAATCTTGTGGTGCGTCCATATCCCAGGTCTTTAGGTATTGGGGGAGTTTTTGAATTATTAACTTTTGTTGGTATGTCCATATTATTCTTATCACTAAACACAAAACACAAACAAGTGATTTTATGTAATAAAAAAAAAACTAAAAAAGTGAGGCTACAGTGTCTATAGTCGGCACTGTAGCAAGTGACCCACCTGTAGGTGGGAAAAAACCTTATTTTGACTTCCATTGCGTTGTTGCTCAACTCGCTCCGCTCTCTTAGTTAATCATAACATATTAAAATATTAAAACGAGGCCTCACATTCATATATATAATACAATTTTACCCTGATATTTCCTTATAACATATATATATATCAGAGTTTAATTATTAAACCAATATTTTTGATTTCAATAAGAATCAGCTGTTGGTTGAAGGGGTTAACGAGACGTGCTCCTGGACATAAGCCAGGAGCTCGTTTCTCATCCCCTCCTCCCGCTTATAGACAAGGTTACAATTTATTAAAAATTCATATTAGTATGTTAGTTCATTATTTTTTTGTTTTTTTTGTTAGTATTCTAATCTAACCTGCATAACTTTTAAAGTTGTTAATAGGATAAGTTCTTACAATTGGTTATAACATTTTAATCAATAAGCAATTATTTTCTAATTCATATCCCGTTATAAAGTTGTTTACACGTTTTGAACAGAAAATGTCCTTGCTTCAACATTCCGGAGATAACAATGTAACTATCCCCAGACAAAACATAGCTGCGAATTATTCGGATCTGCCAAAGCTCCCTTTTATTTCTGTCTTTCAACAATCGTTTGGGCATATTTGAAAGCGTCTTCAGGCTTAACAAATGACTTTTCAAGACCATTAAAAGAAATACGCATTTTAGCGGGATAAAAAACCCCGAATCTGACCCCTTCTCTCCCTCTTAAAAGATCTTTAACCTTATCAAATTTGTTTCTTTTTTGCACAATTTCATGTGGGTAGTCCCTGAATATCTTAATAGTGTCTTTGTCCAGCCGTAATTGTACACCATATTTGATTTTTGTCATAACATATTCCAGTTCTGCAATGTCTCGAAATTTCACTATAATATGTCGTGGATAAGCTTTTCCCGCATCAAATCTTTTTCCAAATCTTGGGACACGATGAGCCACTTCGATTTTCGGTTCCTTGGGAAGATTCAACAGTTGTTTCAACAAGCCCATGGCAAATTCACGTACCTGTTCCCCTTCTGCCCCCTCTGAAACACCAAGAATCCTCAGATTCTGGCGTCTAGAACGAGCTTCCAGGTCCAGGCATTTGAATGAGACTTTCTCTAATTGAGTCCCCATTTGTAGTGATGCTTGTTCGTTTTCTCGCCTCATTTGCTCATGTTCTTGCCTCAATTTCGCCATGTCTTCAACCAGTCGTGCCGTATTTTTCTCCAATTCCGTAATTGTCTGCATACTTGCAGCTACTGTTTCAAGTACAGCCGTGAACTTATCCGTAGTAATTACATCCATCTTATCCATTTTCTCTGATAGTCCATCTTTCACCTCATCAATTCGTTTATTCATAGTGTCCAGTAAATCCGTCATATTCTTCTGGTTACCAGCATTTAAATCCTTCATCATCTTCTGCATTCCTTCCATCATTTTTGCCGAATTTTCCTTCATTTCCTTCTTATCTTCCACCCTATTATCCGAGATCTCATCTTTCAAATTTTTCATTGATTTTTTCAAGTCATCAAAGTCTTTCTTAGATCTTGTATCCATTTCTGCAGCCACTTCAGAGACTTCAGAGGTAACTTCAGTTTCGAACTGTTTCGACAGTTTATTCACAGCTCTCTGAGGGCTCACAGCTGGAGTCAATTTACTCATTTAAAGGGCTTCAAACCACCGTTTAAAACATCGCGTTTAACGATGACGTCATCAGCGCGGTAACCAGAAGCTCCGGTAAGGTTTTTAAAAACAATCCCGATTTTCGGACCCGTTTTACACGATAAATCGTGAAGTTTTTCGGGAGAGGAGCTGGGTGCACGTCTGTTAGTCTAACATGACGCCACCGGAAGTCAGAAGACTGAGAATTGATCTAATTGAAACTGATGTCATTTTTACAAGGTAGACGCAAAAAGCTGGAGTAACTCAGCAGGACAGGCAGCATCTCTGGAGAGAAGGAACGGGTGACGTTTCAGGTCAAGACTCTTCTTCAGACTTTACAGGGCTTGACAAGCCGGAAGGAGGGACGATGTTTCTCCTGGCTGGGATGTCTTGAGCCAGTGGTTCTTGTCTCAAATTAAGGTGTTGGATGTTCAGTATTAAGAAGAGAAGACATTTCTTCATCCTTTGGAGTCCTCCATGTTACTTGTCTATGGGAGCTCAGTTGGTCAATACATTCAAGACACAGATCAATAATTTTAGATATTAAGGTAAACAAGGGGTTCCTACAAAAAATGAGCATCAAAATAAAAATCAACCATGATCTTACTGAGTAGAGGCACAATGTATCTTATTATAAAGCATCTCTCTACATTTCTGGTGGGCTGAAGGGCCTGTTTTCATGCTCTACAACAATAATGTTTGGGTAAGTACATTATGAGGGCGGTGGAAGGATACAAAGGAATTCAAATTTGCTTTGTTTTGGAGGGGCATGTGTGCACATCTTTAATGTTGCAGGATAAGCATATGCATGTGTGTCCACAACATTGTTTTTTCTCAATAGTGTTTGGGTGGACTTGTGTTCCTGCCACCCCCCACCCCCCCCCCCCCCCCCCCATGAAGCGCTGTAAGCGCTGTAAGTTTGACTATATTTTTATGGTGCCCTGAAATGGGGGGACTGTATAAACACTGCTGTAATTTCTACATGGTGAAACCAAAATGTATAAAAATGGAGTGCATTGTAATTCCCTAACTTTGTCACTAAGTGCAAGTCGATTGTAAACACAAGTAAGAATAGCTTTTCAATGTGTTTGTTAATAACAAACTCAAATTTTAAGAACTTCTTTTAAAAGTCAACATGATCTGCTTGGATACAAAGCTCTACATATAATCAGGTATTGCATTTTTTACCGTAATCCTGGAAACCATGCAAGGTAACTATGCTCTGCAATGGAAATTGATGAGCTCTTGAGGCAGATCACTCAATGGTCATTACAAGACCATTTAAGCTAATAGCCCAGCTTCAACATGTCAATTATATCACAGGCATCATCAAATAAGAGTTAACAAAATACAAATCAATAATCAATACATTATATTCTGCAATAGTGAATGAACTAATAATTTTATTTTAAAAGGAATAGCTCAGTAATCCATAGCTGTGACTATCCTGTCTGTCAGAAAGTTTGAAAGAAGTCAGCACAGACATTGCAATTCAGGCTCTCTCCTAAAGGGACTGTCCCACTCACGTGTCCTTGGCATGCAAATTAGGCGACCTCGTGGTCACGTTGAGCCGCGATGGTCCCGCGAAGGTCGGGCGCGATTACATGCGTATGCACAGCCGTCTGGAGCGCGTGACGTTATTTGAAGATGGACACAAAGCTGGAGTAACTCAGCGGGACCGACAGCATCTCTGGAGAGAACCAATGGGTGATGTTTCGTGTCGAGACTCTTCTTCAGTCTGAAAAGAAGGGTCTTGACCCGAAACATCACCCATTACTTCTCTCCAGAGATGCTGCCGGACCCGCTGAGTTACTCCAGCATTTTGTGACTATCTTCAATTTTCTTGGCCCCGCTCTGGGAGTAGAAGTGGGGGCGGATCCGGACCGCAACGGCCGTGAGCCCCAGGCCGAGCTCGATGATCGTTTGCCTGCTTCTGCTGCTGTTGAAGGTGAGACATTGCGTCGCGCCAGGGTCTTGGGCCCGTCCCACTTTGGCCGTCAGTTCCGCGACAGGCCGTTGGCGTGCGAAGATTTCGTTCATTACAAAAATTTCGGAGCCCCGCGCAATGTCACGCACAACTACATACCCCTCCGCGCTTCTAAGTGGGACCAGCCCCGTGCGGCCATACGATGCCCGTGCGCCTCAACGCGACCGCGAGGTCGCGTAATTTGCGTGCCAAGGACACATAGGTGGGACAGGCCCTTAACTCTCTTAATTCATCTATGCAGCAATTTAAAGAAAACTGGACCTGAATTTACCAGCATCACACACTTACTCTCCGGTTTGTCTGTGAACAGGAGTACCAGTGCATTTTTTGTCAGATGATTCAAAAGAGTTGCCAACCATCCTGTTAGGAAGTACTAAAGGATGCTGTGAGACTAAAGCTACATGACACACTTATTTCCAAGCAGTTAGGTTAGAATTACAATTCGGGTCGACATATATCCTCAGCTACACGGTCTCGAGTAACGTATTAACATTGTAGAAAGTTTTCAACATCTAGTTTTTGGAAGCGGACTATAATATTCTTATGTTACCCTGCCATGTGTTCAGTGCACACAACAATCATAAATTCTTCCTTGTCGTTGATACAGCAGGACACTGACAAATTGAATCTTTCCAACAAATAATAAAGAATCAAAGAATGTTTTAACCCGTAGGAGCTCCAAATTCATTTCTTCAAAATAACTGATTCTTCAGTGTGATATTTTAAACTGAGCAACATGAATCTTCCTGCCTTCCACATGCAGCTTGAACACCCCAAATATGCACATGACACACTGATGTTTACATAATATTCTCTCTCCTTCAACAAGCCTCTGAATGAAAAACTATCAGCTATGGTAGGAAATGTTTACATTCAATGTAAATAAACAGCTGACATCCACACTCCTCTCTACAGAAACAAGCAACTGCAGATGCTGGTTAGTACACATAGATAACTCAGCAGGTCAGGCAACATCTCTAGAGAACAATAGTTGATGCTTTGGGTCAAGATCCTTCTTTGGACTGATTGTAGGGGCAATAAGAAAGTTGGAAAAGAGGAGAGGCAGGACACAGGTGAGGGAGGGTTTTGAAGGCAGATGGTTGAAACAAAGGCCAAAGATAAAAACAGAAGGTATGTGGCAGGATTCGATAGTTGCGAATTGTGAAGCCAAAGGGAGGAAAGTAGCAGGGATGGGTTGGGTGGGGGTGAGAGCAGAGGGAAGGGGGAGGGGCAGGGTTGGGCATGTCTATTTACGTGTGTAGACAATAGTCATAGTCATTTAGTATGGAAACAAGCCCTTCAATATGATCATTGCTGATCATCCAAAATCAGTAGCCCGTTCCTGCTTTTTCCCCATATCCCTTGATTCCCTTAGCCCCAAGAGCTATATCTAATGGCCCTGTCTCACGGTGCGAGTCCACCCACGAGTGATCCCGAGTTTAAAACAAATCAAACTCGTGGTAATCACGTAGAATTAACGTAGCAGGAACGTCGGAACTCGTAACGCTAACGGCAGGTACTCGGGAAACTTATTAACTCGTGAAAATCTTTCAACATGATGAAAGATTTCCACGAGTCAAATTTACTCTAGAAGTAAACATTTTAAACTTTTAAACTCATTGTAAGAACGCAGTAGCCCGTGAGTTTACCGTAGTGACTCGTGAGTCTACCGTGGGCACTCTTTAACTCAGTGGGACAGGCAGCATCGTTGGAGAGAAGGAATGGGTGACGGGATGACGTTTCCAAAATTATGCTGCGTCTTTGTGTTACTCCAGCACTGTGTGTTCACTTTTTGTCAACCAGCATCTGCCCTTTCTTGTGTATGACATTATTTGTATCTGTGGCAGTTGATTGTCGCTCACTTTAGTTCCCAGGGGGTCGGGACGGGGGGGGGAGGGGGGAGATGCTGCCTAGTGAATATCTCATTTATCCAATGAGTTACGCTCTCTTTAAGGATTAATTTCGAAATAACCCGCCAATTTCTCTTCATTCGCTGTTATATCCGAGAACTGCTCCAGATGAACTCCTGGATTTGATATTTTTTCCTCCCGGGGGTAAAAGAAAAAACAAATGCACTTAAAGCACCAGGGGTGGGGTAGAGGCGTACGACCAACGAATGGGGCGATATTATCCAGAATTAGTCAAATAAAGCAAAAATTGGAGTACTGAATAATGGCACAGATTTGAGAGGTGCAGGAAGGAACTGCATATGCTGGTTTAAACTGAAGATAGGCTCAAAAAGCTGTGGTAACTCAGCGGGACAGGCAGCATCTCTGGAGAAAAGGAATGGGTGAGATTTCGGGTCAAGACCCTTCTTCAGACTGCAGTCTGCAGTCAACCTTGTCCATTTCTCCAGAGATGCTGTCTGACCCGCTGAGTTACTCCAGCTTTTCGTGTCTCTCTACGGATTTGAGAGAGTGAGATTCACTGCCAGACATCGTCGCTACAATAATCGGACTATTGGTACGTTGCTGTTTCCTTGACTACGGTCATGTGAAACGACTCTTGTACATTTAATATACCGATGATGTCTGGCAGTGAATCTCACTCTCTCAAATCCGTAGTGAGACACGAAAAGCTGGAGTAACTCAGCGGGTCAGACAGCATCTCTGGAGAAATGGACTAGGCGACAGCAAACTGCAGTCTGAAGAAGGGTCTTGACCCAAAATCTTTTTTTCCTGCATCTAGCCTATCCAATCACTTAAGAATGTTATATGTTTCTATAAGATATCCTCTCATCCTTCTGAATTTCAGTGAATATAAGCCCAGTCGATGCATTCTTTAATCAGTCAGTCCCGCCATCCCGGAAATTAACCTCGTGAACCTCAATAGCAATAATGTCCTTCCTCAAATTAGGAGACCAAAACTGCACACAATACTCAAGGTGCAGTCTCACCAGGGCCCCTGTACAACTGCAGTAGGACCTCCTCGCTCCTAAACTCAAATCCGCTCGCTATGAAGGCCAACATGCCATTTGCTTTCTTCACTGCCTGCCGTACCTGCATGTTTACTTTCAGTGACTGATGTACAAGGACACCCAGGTCTCATTGTACCTCCCCTTTTCCTAATCTGACACCATTCAGATAATAATCTGCCTTCTTGTTCTTGCCACCAAAGTGGATGACATCACATTTATCCACAATATACTGCATCTGCCATGCATTTGCTCACTCACCCAACCTTTTCAAGTCACCCTGCAGCTTCATAGCATCTTCCTCGCAGCTCACACTGACATCCAGCTTTGTGTTGTCAGCAAATGGAGATTTTACATTTAATTCCTTCATCTAAATCATTAATATATATTGTAAATAACTGGGGTTCCAGCACTGAGCCTTGTGGCACCCCACTAGTCACTGCCTGCCATTCTGAAAAGGACCAGTTAATTCCTATTCTTTCCTTCCTGTTTGCCAACAGTTCTCTATCCATGTCAATACCCTACCCCCAATACCATGTGCTCTAATTTTGCACACTAATCGCTTGTGTGGGACCTTGTCAAATGCTTTTTAAAGTCCAGATACACCACATCCACTGGCTCTTCCTTATCCATTCTACTTGTTACATCCTCAAAAAATTCCAGAAGATTAGTTAAGCATAATTTCCCCTTCATAAATCCATGCTGACTTTGACCGACCCTGTCACTACTTTCCAAATGCGCTGCTATTACATCTTTAACAATCGATTCAAGCATCTTCCCCTCTACAGATGTAAAGCTAACTGGTCTATAATTCCCCGCTTTCTCTCTCCCTCCTTTCTTAAGAAGTGGGGTTACATTAGCTTCCTTCCAGTCTACAGGAACTGATCCAGACTCTATAGAACATTGGAAAATGATCACCAATGCATCAACGATTTCTAGGGCCTATCCATGCCTTGAGTTCATCCACCTTACCCATCAGGCCTCTTATATTAAAATAAATGCAACTCAATCCAACAGTCCTTCTTTGCACTCCTGCTTATTCTGTCCACTGGACTTTCTTGCATCACCTTCTGCACCGACTTCCAGACTCTCACCTGTCTCAATCCTGCATTGGATCCCACCCCCTCCCCCCGCCAATCTATTTTAAACCCGCCATTTAGCATTAGCAAACCTGGTTGCCAGTTCAGGTGCAACCCATCTCTCTTCTACAGGTCACTTCTGCCGAGAAAAGATCCAAGTGGTCCAAAAATCTGAATCACTGCCCCCCTGCCCCAACTCCTCAGTCACGCATTCATCTGTCACGTGTTCCTACTCTCAGTAGCACGTGACATCGGGAATAATCACTACCCTGGAGGTCCTGCTTTTTAACCATTTGCCTAACTACCTAGACACATTTTGCGAGAGCTCATCCCTTTTCCTGCCTGTGTCATTTGTGCCAACATGAACAACATCGGCTGCTCCCCCTCCCCCTTGAGAATGTCATGCGGTTGCACGGAGACATCCTGGACCCTGGCACCAGGGAGGTAACACACCATCCAGGAATCTTGATTGCTGGCACAGAGTCTCTGATCTGCCACCCCCCCCCTAAATTTTTGTATTACATGTTTAGAACATCACCCAAGCAGATTCGTTTTTTAAATTAAAGCTTTTTTCAAATGGCTCAGCCATTAAAGGTGATGATCATATCCCTTAGTGTGATTTGTCAAGTCCAATGGCAATGGAACTATTCATTAAAAACCTGCCTGATTAAAATTTATAAATTAAACATCTACTGTCCTTTAAAAGATCAATAATTTAATTGGGCTGAGTCCAACAACCTGATAGCCTAATTGGGCTGAGTCCAACAACCTGATAGCCTAATTGGGCTGAGTCCAACAACCTGATAGCCTAATTGGGCTGAGTCCAACAACCTGATAGCCTAATTGAATTCCTTTCATTATTCATAAAATAAGCTTTCTTGTCAACTTGCTTAAGCTTCATTATAAATCCTTATTATGTTAGTCTAGTTATAATTTTACCACAATGAATAAGTTAAAGTGCAGACACCATCACATAAATGTTCAATTGTTGTACCCCTCACAGATATAAGGGTTACAATCCTGCAACTTGTACTCTCTGACCCAAGTCACCCAAGCAGGGATTGGTCAATCATTCATTTATTTTGTGTTGTGAATCAGAATAGACTGTGGTTCATCATAAGACCCTGTAAGTCCAGGATAAAGCATGGATCCTGTCATCATGCTCTTGTAGATCAGTTTCACATACAATATTCCTTTATATTTAGATTGGAGGAAACTAATAGGCTCCTTTTAAATATCTGAAAGAAATTTCAAAACACAGTCTATTTTCTCCTGCCCTTGAATGTTTAATGCAATGACATTATTTATAATTGCCTGCTCAGTATGTATACCTCAGTGACATTTTCAAAGTTCATTAGAATTTGATTATATCCCAGGAGATTGGACTGTAATGATTGTGGCTCTCTCTTTAAAAAAGAGGCAATGATCTGGAGAGGCAAGTTCAAATCTTACTGCATCAGCAAGGCCATGGATGTAAATAATAAATAAGTCTGGAAATAAAAAGCTTGCATCACTAATGGTGACACAAATTAATCAAATTGTCATAAAATCTGCATCAGGTTCACCAATGTCCTTTTGGAACAGAAATGTACTATCCCATTGCAGTAAGTCCCCTATGACTGCAAGCCCATAGCTGTGTGGTTGACTGAAATGCTTTCTGAAATGGCTTGACCAAGCCACACAAATCAAGGACAATTAGGATCAAATAATGTTGGCATTGTCAAAGTCTGTGAATTAATAAAATAAATGAGACAAACTCTCAAATCATGTTTAAGAAAGAACTGCAGATGCTGGAAAAATCAAAGGTAGACAAAAATGCTGGAGAAACTCAGCGGGTGAGGCAGCATCTATGGAGAGAAGGAATAGGTGACGTTTCGGGTCGAGTCTGAAGGTGTCTCGACCCGAACGTCGCCTGTTCCTTCTCTCCATAGATGCTGCCTCACCCGCTGAGTTTCTCCATCATTTTTGACAACTCTCAGATCATGATGCATGGAAAGAATTTAAGCTTTTGATGATGGAAAGAATAAGAGACTCGGCATAATTAGAGAAAGCGAGCATTGTAAATGCAGCAGATAATAACATCTAGGTGGCGGCGTAAATGGCAGCCTGTCTCGTCTTTTTCTTCTTTTGCTGTTTTGGTCATTGTTTACTTGTATGTTTTTAGTGTACCTTTAGTTTTACTATTATGTGGGGGTGGGTTGGGGAAACCTATTTTTATCTCTTTCCTCGACGGAGATGCGACTTTTTCATTCTATCTCCGTCTGCACTGTGGCTTTAACACCATGAGGCTGGAAGTCCCTTTGTTAGGGATCGACTAGGGGAGCTCCAACCGCAGGAGCGTCGAGCGCCCCGATCGCGGGAGCCTCGATCACCATGATGCGGGGGCTTCGATTGCTGAATGCGGGAGCTTCGATCGCCCTGACTGCGGAAGTTTCCATTGCCCCGACTGCAGGAGAAAAGGAGGAAAGAAGGTATGTTATTTGCCATCCATCACAGTGGGGAATGTGAGGTTGCCTAAAAAACAAGTTGGACGTGCTGCCTGCACTGGTGCGGACTCGGAGGGAGTGTCATGAGTGCAGTGATCTCGGTATTTTGCGGGGACATGGCTCCATGAGGATATCCCGGAGTCTAGTGGGAGTGTGGACGGCTTTCTGACTGTTCGGGCGGACAGGGACTGTAGAGAGAATGACAACTCTGGTCACATCACGGTGAAGGAGCTTGTGTGTGGCCCGGACATTGAACTGGTGGCTGTGGGTCTCCGTTTATGCTGTGTGTCCTGGGGATTCTCACACACCGTTGTGGTGGCTGTTTTAGTCTATGTTTCATTTTATGTGCTTATGTATCTTGTTGCTTTTTTGTATGACTGTTGACAAATCAAATTCCTTGTATGTTCACATACTTGGCTAATAAATTCATTACAATTACAATTACAATAATATCTGATTAATTCATTGGAGTATTCTGGAGGGACTGTACATTTGGTGGATCTAATCATAATAATAGCTGTTACATATATGGATTTCAGGCACCATCCTTTAAAATTTATATTTTTTACAAGATGGTCACCGATTATACAGATACCAAATGTTAACCAGGAATGATACATGGCTGAAATCATACAGCTGAGGGTGACAATGAATGTGGCGATATGCACTGCCAGTAAATTTCAGTTAAGTTAAACATTGGGTGTGATTGTTTGATAAAATATCTTAAATGTTACTCAAGATCTGAACTTCTCAGAAAGTAATGACTAGGCTGCAAAAGTGATCTGGACAGACCCAGTCAATAGTTGGAGATATCAGGATGAGTTTACCAGAGATAAGCCCCATTCTATCAACAAAGTGAGAAGATGGATTAAATATGAATGTACCTAACTTTAAAGAGCAAGAAAAATACAATTTTCTTGGTGGTTACAGGCTTCACCATATTTGCAGGCATTAAGAAAACAAATAAAATGTTGGGATGTAAATTTAAGCCTGTGTTTAAGGTAATAATTTTGATCTTGGTGAAGCCACATCAGCCAAATATGTTCAAATATATTTTTGCATCTCAGCACATATGTAACTGTATCAGTTAGATAAGGAAGCCTGCAAGGCTTTAAAAAAATAAAATTTAGAAGGCTGTGCTAACGGGAGAGACCATGTTATACATCAAAGATGACAGTATTCCTAATAAAAAACTAAGGAATACACAAGGAAAATCTGCTGCCTTCGTTCCCTGAAGATGTCAAAAATTATTGTTTGACTTTATTTCCAAATTCTAATTCCATTGCTCAAAGCAATCCTATTAAAACCACTGAATTTTCTTATGCTCATTCTAAACATTATAATCATTATTACAGGCGGCTCCCAAGTTACGGTTCTTCGGATAGTGGAAAATGGCCTTTACAGAATTCACAAATCACCATCCAGAAATGTGAGATACGGAATTAAATTTGTTCTCACGGAATTTGTGAAAAATGTAAATAAATAAAAATAATTTTACCAACTCACATTTCTTGATGCATGCACAGATTATGTGGCATAACAATTGACAATAGACAATAGACAATAGGTGCAGGAGTAGGCCATTCGGCCCTTCGAGCCAGCACCGCCATTCAATGTGGTCATGGCTGATCATCCACAATCAGTACCCTATTCCTACCTTCTTCCCATATCCCTTGACTCCGCTATCTTTAAGAGCTCTATCTAGCTCTCTCTTGAAAGCATCCAGAGAACCGGCTTCCACCACCCTCTGAGGCAGAGAATTCCACAGACTCACGATTTCCTCATCTCCGTTCTAAATGGCTTACCCCTTATTCTTAAACAATGACCCCTGGTTCTGGACTCTCGCAACATTAGGAACATGTTTCCTGCCTCTAGCGTGTCCAAACCCTTGATAATCTTATATGTTTCAATAAGATCTCTCTCATCCTTCTAAATTCCAGAATATACAAGCCCAGCCACTCCATTCTATCAACATATGACAGTCCTGCCATCCCGGGAATTAACCTTGTGAACCTACGCTGCATTCCCTCAATAGCAAGAATGTCCTTCCTCAAATTGGGAGACCAAAACTGCACACAGTACTCCAGGTGTGGTCTCACTAGGGCCATGTATAACTGCAGAAGTACCTCTTTGCTCCTCTACTCAACTCCTCTTGTTATAAAGGCCAACATGCCATTCGCTTTCTTCACTGCCTGCTGTACGTGCATGCTTACTTTCAGTGACTGATGAACAAGGATCCCCAAATCCCATTGTACTTCCCCTTTTCCCAACTTGACACCATTTAGATAATAATCTGCCTTCCTGTTTTTGTCACCAGTGGATAACCTCACATTTATCCACATTAAACTGCATCTGCCATGCATCTGCCCACTCACCCAACCTGTCCAAGTCACCCTGCATCCTCATAGCATCCTTCTCACAGTTCACACTGCCACCCAGCTTTGTGACATCTGCAAGTTTGCTAATGTTACTTTTAATCCCTTCATCTAAATCATTAATATATATTGTAAATAGCTGCGTTCCCAGCACCGAGCCTTGCGGTACCCCATTAGTCACTGCCTGCCATTCTGAAAGCAACCCGTTAATCCCTACTCTTTGTTTCCTGTCTGCCAACCAATTTTCTATCCATGTCAGCACCCTACCCCCAATACCATGTGCTCTAATTTTGCCCACTAATCTCCTATGTGGGACCTTATCAAATGCTTTCTGAAAGTCCAGGTACACTACATCCACTGGCTCTCCCTTGTCCATTTTCCCAGTTACAGCCTCAAAAAATTCCAGATGATTAGTCAAGCATGATTTCCCCTTCGTAAATCCATGCCGACTCGGACTGATCCTGCTACTGCTGTCCAAATGTGCCGCTATTTCATATTTTATAATTGACTCCAGCATCTTCCCCACCACCGATGTCAGGCTAACTGGTCTATAATTCCCTGTTTTCCCTCTCCCGCCTTTCTTAAAAAGTGGGATAGCATTAGCTACCCTCCAATCCACAGGAACTGTTCCTGAATCTATAGAACATTGGAAAATGATCACCAATGCTGAACGTTACTGAAAGTCACAGTACGGACTATTTTCTAGGAACATGACCCACTTCCCTCTCCTACGCCGTAACATGGGGGTCATCTGTACTTTGTACAGGTTACAAAAAAAACACAGATCCGAAAAGTGCAAAAGGTGCAGAGAATTATGGGATAGAAATGTGTGAAAGCTGGCAGGAAGAAATTATGCCTCAAGAGTTGCTTTTGTTTAAAAAAAAGAAAATCTCAATCAGCTGCTGCCAAGAATCAGGTTTTTCTCCAGAAGATTTTTACAGCTACTGGCACAAAATCAAGCAAAGACCATGTTAACACATTAAATGTGACATGTATTGCAAATATAGCACCGATGTTCAGTTTTTAAGGCAAAGAACTCCAAGGCCTCAAACACTCAAAGGGATCCTAAATCGAGCTCTGAGGACTAAATCTCCAGCATGTGAAATGTAAGCACAAAACTTTAAGACTGATGGAGCTGGAAAGCAGCCAAACATTTAGCCTGAACATCTGGCTCATAATTAGAAAAGCATTCTGCCATAAGTAACTGAAGACATCTATTTAAAGATCTTCAATTCTGGTAGGAGTTCAAATTATACTTCACTTGTCAGCCTTCCATGTCACTGAAACATGACTTGTACAGATTCCAAAGGAACACACAAACTGATCAAAAAACAATCTGCTGGAGCAACACAGAGAGTTGAGCTGAATCTGTGGGAAGGAAAAGAATTGTCCACGATTTGGGTCAAGTTCTTGCATCAGGATTGAGAATGGAGAGGGAAGGTAGCCAGTTGACCAGTCGACCACTCATCACCCCCCCCCCCCCCCACCCAACAGATGCTGTCCAACCCACTGAGTTCCTCCAGCAAAATGGAGACACAAGGAACTGCAGATGCTGGAATCTCGAACAAAACACAAAGCGTTGGAGGAACTCAGCGAGTCAGAAGAAAACATGTGCAGGAAATGTGGAGTTCTTTCAGTAGATTGTATTTTGCTCCAAATTCCAGTATCTGCAGACTCTTATATCTAAAATTTTCATGTAGTGATTTGTGAATTCTATATGAGTGAAATGTTGGGATTCAAATGGCCAAGTAGGGGTCATCTGTATTCATTCTGCAACTCGAGCATGAACCTTTGGGCTCCATTTTCACCTGTTTACTTGCTCGGCATGAACATTTTATGGTGCACTCCTCAAAGTTCAATTTCCTGTCATACTAAAGAAAAAATACTGTAAGGAAGCCAATTAAGAACTGTTGATGTCAAATCTTTCTGAGAAGTGCAGAAAATTGATAAGGATTGCTCATCTAGAGGCAAACATGACTGAAGACCCATTTGAAAGAAAACCAGGTTCCACTGTTCACGGCCCGGGATAATTTTATAGAGCTGTATAAAATAATGAATGCAAGAAAATCAACAAATCAAGCCTATTGGTCAAGCCGCAATCCATTCTACTTGTATCAACGTTCCATAGTTCATAGACATGATCCCTATAAAGCTTTAAGGGGCTGTCCCACTGCGGCGATCTAATTGGCGAGTTTAGAAGAGTTTAGGAGAGTTTGAAAAAGTGTCATGTTGAAGACCTCCTTTGACTATGTAGAAGACCTTCTTTGACCTCCTTCGACTATGTTGAAGACTAGCTTCGACTAGCTTTGGGAAAATTGGACACCGAATAGTGGAGAGTGAAGACGACCTCGTTCGATCTCCTTCGACCTCCCTTCGACTATGTTGAAGACTATCTACGACTACTTTCGACTACCTTCGATTACCTTTGACTACCCTCGATTACCTACGAATAACATGCTGACCTACTATGACCTACTTCGACTAAACTTACGAGTAAAAAAAAAAAAGATTTTTTTACATGGCGACCTTTTTTTACTCGCGGGCATTTTTCTGCATGTTGAAAAATACGCCGCAACCTAGCTGAGGCCTTGAGAATGCAGGGACTACTCTCGAGCATGAAGGAGAGTTACAAAGACCTCCTAGGACCTCGTGTCGACCATGCTGCGAGTATGAGTCGAGGGCAAACTCTTCTAAACTCGCCAATTAGGTCGCCACAGTGGGACAGCCCCTTTCCACTCTGCTGCTGCACTTTCACCATGATCTTGATGGAATCCTGATCAAAAGACTTCATGTACAATATCCATTGCAGGTGAAGCCCAGATCCGCACCCTCCAGGGAACTCACAGAAATCACAGACCAATAGAAAATAGGGCAAAGTGCCTATCCCTTCATTTGACCGTTGCGACAGGGAATGATATTTCCTGCAGGACAAAGAAATATTATTCCCAATATGCACATTTTAGGCACAAAGCAGGTGCTTACATGTTCAGTGCAGTTGGGCAAGTGCACTCCTCATATTCAGGAAGTACGCACCGGAAGTATTGATGAAGACAAATAAGTAAACATTCATGGCCGGTGTACAGTCAAATATATCTCTTGCAACATTGGAGCAGCCTATCTAGTCCATCACAGCTCTCAGAGCAATCCCATCAATCCTATTCCCGCACCCATTTCCTGCTATAAGCTGTTTTCACTCATCAACTCCACCCTGATTCGCCAACTGCTCAACTACTCTTGGAGCAATTTTGCACAAAATATTTAACCTAACAATCAGCACACGTTTGAGATGTGGGAGGAAACAGAAGCACCTGGGGGGATATCCATGGGATCATTGGGAGAAGATGCAAACTCCACATAGACAAATCCAAGATCAGGATTGAACTTGGTTGAGCATGTGGGGCAGCAGCACTAACCCCTGCACCACCATGGCACTTAATAACTATTTTGTTTATTTATTAATGTTTTGGGATGCCTGTATCACTATTAAGGGCAAAACTTTGTTGCTCATCCCTAGCTGGTCCCACAAGTCTGCTGTCCTTGATGTTCTTGGTGGGGTTGCTAGTTTGGAGCTATAGTCAAACTAGTTTCAGTACATTACTGTTGGTCTAAGGAAACAGATGAGATGCTTTGAGACTGCTTTGAGTCAGCAGACTCGTCCATATTCAAAGACTCCGCGGCTAACCTAGGTGAATATGTCACAGCTGTCACAGACTTCATTAGAAGGTATATGGAGGACTGAGTACCAAAGATGATGAAAATCAAGTCAAACAACCCCATATGGCACAAGAATTCCATCAACAACCTTCGCAGAGCCATTAAGGACGCCAAGATGAAATTCCGGACCAAGCTGGAGTCCCGAGGCAAAGGCATTGATACCTGTAGATTGTGGCAAGGCTTGCATGCTACAATGGGTTACAAAGCGGTCAGACAGTATCAATGACAACAACAGGTCCCTCCCCAATGAGCTCAATGCATTCTATGCCCGCATTAAACAGAAGGTCAGTGAAAGGATGTCACCCACCCCACCAGTCTCAGGCGCCTGTACCAACAGTTACTGTGGTAGACATAAGATTGGCCTTCCTGAGAGTGAATCTACAGTAAGCAACTGGTCCATAGGAATGCCCTTGAAGACAGCAACAGGTGAATTTATTATGGGGAACAAGGAAATGGCAGACGAGTTGAACAGGTACTTTGGATCTATCTTCATCGCGAGGCCTCACCGCTGCGGTCTCGATGCCTCCTTGATGATCACGTAAAACCCCAGCCGGGGCATCGCAGGTAGAAGCCCAGGTCGGAAAAAGTGGAATGAAAGCAACGTTAAGTGAAATCGCGAAGAATTATTCAAAGAAGTCAAAAATCGCGAAGTCTTCTAACAACAGTGGAAACTATGTGATTGAAAGCAACGTTAATATTTTCAAATAAGTAAAAAATCGCAAAGTCTTTTAACAACAGCGGAAACGATGTGAATGAAAGCAACGTTAATATTTTTTTCAAGAAATTACTTAATAAGAATCAGTAGCCCCATAGCAGAAGCGTCCACGTTGTGGGGCTGGAAACTGGAAATATCCTGAGCTAATTCTGCTACCACCATCATCTATTGCAACAAGAGAAGGCTTCCACTGATTGTCGACAGAAGCTTGCGTCCTTTTTCAGGACGGACGATGACAGCGAAGTCAACATTTGTAAAAAGATGGACATGAAAATAAGAAGAGGTGTAAAAATCGCGAAGTCGTATCTATAAAGATCGCAAAGTCAGAATGAAGCATCAAGGAGTGAATCAGAATATGTACAAATCTTGTAAAAGTTGGCATTTTTAAAGCTTTAATCGTGAATAATGTGAAATATAGGATGAAATCTTCAATGAAGCTGATCACTGCTAGCCAAGCCATTGTGCTCCCCAATGCACCCATTCCCTACCGGTAGCCCCCATTAGAGGCGTGGTCCTCCAACTCTAGCCGTTCCCGAACGTAAGATTCCAGCACTCCCCTGCCTCCCTCAGCAGTGGGCTTGAAAAAAAATTCCAATTGCACTTGCCCTGCGTGTTGCAATGGCAATTCGCCCTCCCCCTCCTGTGAGGTGAAAAGTTCAGAGTGTTACTGTGTCGCAACATTTTATCGAAGTGTGTTGGAAGCTGGCAGGAATGATTTTAACAGTAAAAATCTTGTGAAAGTTGGCATTTTTAAAGCTTTAATCATGAATAACTTGAAATATAGGATGAAATCTTCAGTGAAGCTGATCACTGCATGTCTAGCCATTGTGACGTCGCCAGTTGAAGCTGGTCGTTTTAAATTCAAAGTCTTTTGATTTTTTAAAACTTTAATCAGTAATAAGTCGAGAAATATAGCATAACATGTTCAGTGAAGGTGATTTCTGCCTAGAGGGGAAAATGTTAATCATAATATGTAAAAAAGTAATCGTTAGCGCATAGTGCTTTTGCGAAGATGTAAAGACAACCACATATACACACACATATACACGTACAAGATCAGAGTTTTAATAAGTATATGATATGATGATATGATATGATATAGATGAAATAGCGGCACATTTGGATAGCAGTAACAGGATCGGGTCTGAGTCAGCATGGATTTATGAAAGAGAAATCATGCTTGACTAATCTTCTGGAATTTTTTGAGGATGTAACTAGGAAAATGGACAAGGGAGAGCCAGTGGATGTAGTGTACCTGGACTTTCAGAAAGCCTTTGATAAGGTCCCAAATAGGAGATTAGTGGGCAAATTAGAGCACATGGTATTGGGGGTAGGGTACTGACATGGATAGAAAATTGGTTGGCAGACAGGAAACAAAGAGTAGGGATTAACAGGTCCCTTTCAGAATGACAGGCAGAGACTAGTGGGATACTACATGGCTCGGTGCTGGGACCGCAGCTATTTACAATATATATTAATGATTTAGATGAAGGGATTAAAATTAACATTAGCAAATTTGCAGATGAAACAAAGCTGGGTGCAGTGTGAATTGTGAGGAAGATGTTATGAGGATGCAGGGTGACTTGGACAGGTTGGGTGAGTGGGCAGATGCATGGCAGATGCAGTTTAATGTGGATAAATGTGAGGTTATCCACTTTGGTGGCAAAAACAAGAAGGCAGATTATTATCTGAATTGTGTCAAGTTAGGAAAAGGGGAAGT
The DNA here is from genome assembly GCA_038087875.1 of Malacoraja senta. Classification (NCBI taxonomy): domain Eukaryota; kingdom Metazoa; phylum Chordata; class Chondrichthyes; order Rajiformes; family Rajidae; genus Malacoraja; species Malacoraja senta. The sequence goes on along the minus strand of CM075977.1, from coordinate 338,826,926 downwards.
ACAACGAGATCTGGGTTTCCTCGTTAATCAGTCACTGAAAGTAAGCATGCAGGTACAGCAGGCATAGAAGAAAGCTAATGGCATGTTGGACTTCATAACAAGAGGAGTTGAGTATAGGAGCAAAGAGGTCCTTCTGCAGTTGTACAGGGCCCTGATGAGACCACACCTGGAGTATTGTGTGCAGTTTTGGTCTCCTAATTTGAGAAAGAACATTCTTGCTATTGAGGGAGTGCAGCGTAGATTCACGAGGTTAATTCCCGGGATGGCTGGACTGTCATATGTTGAAAGAATAGAGCATTGGGCTTGTATACACCGGAATTTAGAAGGATGAGAGGGAATCTTATTGAAACATATAAGATTAATAAGGGATTGGCCATGCTAGAGGCAGGAAACATGTTCGCTATGTTGGGGGAGACCAGAAACAAGGGCCACAGTTTAAGAATAAGGGTTAAGCCATTTAGAACGGAGATGAGGAAATACTTTTTCACACAGAGAGTTGTGAATCTGTGGAATTCTCTGCCTCAGAAGGCAGTGTAGGCCGATTCTCTGGATGCTTTCAAGAGAGAGTTAGATAGAGCTCTTAAAGATAGCGGAGTCAAGGGATAATGGGGGGGGCAGGAACGGGGTACTGATTGTGGATGATCAGCCATGATCACATGAATGGCGACGCTGGCTCGAAGGGCCAAATGGCCTACTCCTGCACCTTTTGTCTATTGTCTATTGCCCTGACTATGTCCTCAGGACCTGTGCGGACCAGCTGACAGAGGTTTCACAAACATCTATAGCCTCTCATGACTCTATTCTGAGGTCCTCGAGAAGAACCATCCTGCTTTAAGAAGATTACTGTCTGTCCATGGAACTGTTGTGCTATAAAACTGATAACTATATTTCACACTCTGCATCTTCACTGTTGCTCTATCTATTGAACTTTAGTTTCACTTAATTGTAGTTATGTAGATAGGCACCATTCTACACATCAGAAGCATGGCAACTCTCAGGGATGTAATCCTACTTGTCCCTTCCCTCTCTGCTTATTTTCCTGTACTCCTGTAACGTATTTGCTCTCTTATGTGCCCCTTTTGACACTTTTGACTATTAACCTACATAAAAGGTGATTTATAGTAAACATTTAACCTACCAACACATACTTGGGATGTGGGAAAGATCCGGAACACCTGAAGGAAACCCAAGCAGTTACAGAGGGAGCCAGCAAACACTCCAGATAGCATCCATATTCAGTCTCTGGAGCTGTGAGACAGCGGCACTAACTGATGCACCAGCTTGGCCAACTTTCTGAATGCAGATTACAGAGTTTACAAGTGCTTCATCCAGTTCCATTGTGGTGCTACGGTTATTCTTAGCGCCGAAATAGCTGCAAGCTCTTGTTCACTGTGATCAATCTTCCTGATTGCCCTGACACAGCAAAGGGAGTTTGAGCAGCTTCAGCAGCTTGTCAAGACATAATAAGGCCCTAAGATCAGGTTTGGTTTTGTGGACCACGACTCTAGCCCTCGTTATAGCAAGTGTTACGCATATAATATTTTTGTCAACTAGAACCGGTGGTACTGATACAGCTCGGAGATCTCTGCTTCAACACTTACAGCTGCCTCATGTTTTTGCTCCACTGTTTACAGTTTATTTGGTCAGGGAATGGTGTATTTGCAGCAGTCCCTTTCTTTCTCGTGAACTGCAGTGCAAAAAAGTAGGACAGCAAATTTCGCAAGTGTAGCTGTATCAGTTTCAGTTTCAGCTGTGGTTTACATGGTTGAAGTCAACATCTCACAGTGTAAAAGGTCTCTGTAAATTTTTCAGGGCTCGAAATTAGCGCTTGCCCGGGTGCCAATGGCAATCTACAGTCCCGCCGGGCAACCTAAAAACCATGCCATTTTGCCCGGCTTGGCAAGCACCCGGGACACCTATCATTTAATTCTGAGCGGGCCCCCTCTCTATCTCTCTCTCTCTGTCACTCTCCGACTCTGCCCGCCATCCGTGTCCGGCTCTCGGCTCTCGGCTCTCGGGTCTCAGCTCGGCACGGCAGGCCGCCTTAAACAGGTGCACTGCCATGGCCTGCACATGCTCCCCCTGCACATGCGCACAACCACGGGCAGCACATCATCGGCCGTGGTTGTGCGCATGTGCCGCCCTGCACATGCGCACTGCCACGGCAACTGGTTGGCATCGGCCACTTTCTCCCTCCCTTTACATTGTGGGAGATCTAGCCGCCATTGCTGTCCGGTTGCCGCCTCGCCGCGACCACTGAAAACCAACGCAGAATCACTGCCTGGAGCTGGAGTAACTCCCTGGAGTAACTCTTGCTTCTTGGTTTCCTGGCCCTCCAAAAATATTCCAAATGGAATTCAAACTGGTGGACCCACCACCACCAAACTCCAAATTCTGAAAAATAACAGCCTATTGCATTGTATCTGTTTATTTATTGTGTATATATATGGTCTATGGTATATAAACACACTGAACTTTTATCTCCTGTTCTGTATTATGTTTACATATTCTGTTGTGCTGCATCAAGCAAGAATTTCATTGTCCTATCTGGGACACATGACAGTAAAACTCTCTTGACTCTTGACTTGGACTTAAGCAAAAAAGGGTTCTTGGGGAAAAAGAGCCACCTTAAATTTAGTTGCGTCTGGTTGGGTATCTTTGGTAGGGTGAAGACTATTCCATGCTTTAATTGTGCGGGGGAACTCCATGGAGCAGCCAGCATCTCTGGATAGAAGAAATCGGGTGACGTTTCGGGTAGAGACCCTTCTTTAGATTTTAGTGTTTTTGGTTTAATTTAAAGATACAGCGTGGAAACAGGCCCTTCAGCCCACCTAGTCCACGCCGACCACCGACCACCCATACACTAGTTCTATCCCACACATTAGCGGAGTAAGTCAAGAGTCAAGAGTGTGTTATTCTCTCACGTTCCAGTTAGAACAATGAAATCCTTACTTGCAGCAGCACAACAGAATATGTAAACATAGTACTCTGTAAACAATGTTATAAATGAGAAAACAAAACTCCATACAGCAGCACCCATATTCAGGATCAATTCCAGGTCTCTGGCAATTTTAGGCAGCAACTTTATGGACAATGTACTGCCCCATAGTCTTGAACTGAATTAAAACATACAGTAGCTGTAAAGGGGGACATAGCGTCACTTAGAGATTTAAGACTGAAAATGGATAGTTTCTTTTTTTTTAGTAACCAAAGTTATCAACGTATAATTTTTTGTGTGTTGGAAAATAAAATATAGTGGCACAGCTGGTGGACTTGCTGCCTCACACGCCAGAGATCAGAGATCCTGTTCTCGGGCACTGTGTTGAATTTGCACATTCTCCCTGCAAGCATGTGGGTTTCCTCCCACATCCCAAAGACGCATTGGCTTTGTAGGTTAAATTATCTCTGTAAAATTGCCCCTAATGTGCAGGGAGTGGGTGAGGAAAGTGGGATAACAGAACTTGTGTGAATGGGTAGACAAAAATGCTGGAGAAACTCAGCAGGTGAGGCAGCATCTATGGAGCGAAGGAAATAGGTGACGTTTCGGGTCGAGACCCTTCTTCAGACTGATGTGAGGGTGCGGGAAGAAAAAAGGAAGAGGCAGAGACAGTGGGCCGAGGGAGACCTGGGAAGCGGAGGAGAAAGCAGGGACTACTTGAAATTGGAGGTCAATGTTCATACAGCTGGGGTGTAAACTACCCAAGCAAAATATGAGGTGCTGCTCTATTGCGAACTGAGTGGAGGTGTTGTGTGAAGTGATTGCCAAGCCTGCACTTGATCTCACCGAGGTTGATCATACGCTGAATAATCCAACCAGATTTTTGTTTGGAAGTGGAAAGAGATAATAGAAATTGCATTAATTGCAACGTGTAAAAAGGGTTGAGATACTGGATTATAATTTTGCTGCATGTCATTGTGGTATATATCATGTCTTGATCGGTGAATATGATTAGTTTGCGATTTAATTTGAAGCAGAAATAATATGTGAATGCTTCATTGACCATAATTCCGACTGGTAACTACGCACTTCGTCCGAGCACATTATCGCACGCGTCATGCAAGCCGTCTTAAATGACCACCTAAACTGTCATTTGGCAACCTAAAAAGCTGCCGAGGTTACACAAAAATGCTGGAGAAACTCAGCGGGTGCAGCAGCATCTATGGAGCGAAGGAAATAGGCAACGTTTCGGGCCGAAACCCTTCTTCTGAGCATTCTGAAGTTCTGAGCATTCATCCTTTGCTCCATAGATGCTGCTGCACCCGCTGAGTTTCTCCAGCATTTTTGTGTACCTTCGATTTTCCAGCATCTGCAGTTCCTTCTTTAACAACAAGCTGCCAAGGTTGCCCGGCTGGCAACAGGGAAAAAAAGTTAAGTGAGAGCCCTGTTTATATTCAATCCGTACGCAATTCTCTGGCTCTGGAGAGGGTCCAGAGGAGGTTTACAAGAATGATCGCAGTAATCAGTAGGTTAACATATGATGAGCGTTTGATGGCACTGGGCCTATATCTGCTGGAGCTTAGAAGAATGATGGAGAACCTCATTGAAATGTACACAAAAGTGAAAGGCTTGGATAGAGTGGATGTGGAGAGGATGTTTCCACTAGTGGGAGAGTCTAGGACTAGAAGTTAAAGCCCCAGAATTAAAGGATGTTCTTTTAGGAAGGAGATGAAAAGGAATTTCTTTAGAGGGTGGTGAATCTGTGGAGGCAAGGTCAGTGGATATATTTAACACAGAGGTAGATAGATTCTTGTAGTACTGGTGTCAGAGGTTATGGGGAGAAGGCAGGAGAAGGGAGAGATAGATCAGCCATGATTGAATGGCGGAGTAGACTTAGTGGGCCGAATGGCCTAATTCTACTACTATCACTTATGATCTTATGATCTTTTATGTAGTTCAAAATTTATGCCGTTTGATATTAATTGACCAACAGAAATAATCAACTGAAAATTATGCTCTCAATGGCTTAGAGAAATATGAATATCTAATAAATTTTCCTTAACCTCCTTTACGGTAATTTATGTGCCTTATTTCTGTAAATCTCTCATCAATTTAATGGACTTGAAACTCAGTAGTACAGAGATAATGCATGAAAGTACTGCTGCTGATTTATCCCAATGATGTTAGTGCGTGATTTCTGAGCATTCACCCTGTTCAAAGTCTGAGTGGTTAGAGACACCAATCATGAAGTTCTCCTTATTTGTCCAGGAGTAATTTCAGGATTGCTGTGCACCTGCTGAAGCAGATCTGAGTACGGCTCTAAAATATACCAGTGGTTGTTTAGTCTTCCTACACACTCGGACAAGGTGAAATAATTATAGATGCTTGTTCCCATTTTTTTTGTTCTTATGACTACTCATATCCAATTATTTCTAACCAGCCAGCTCCACAGAAATAGCTCTGTTTCATTATACCAGATGTTAAAGAAAAGTCTCATTGCCTTTGGCATTAAATACATATTGCACAAAGATTTGATCAAGTCTTCTCATACAGTGTACAAATGCAAAATAAGATCCACAGTAATACGATGAATCTCCTACATATAAAATCAGAGGTATGATTTCATTTACACAACATGGTACAACATAAGGCATTGGTTTATATTCAATAAATAACCATTCCAATAATAACAATCCAGTGTCATTTCTGATACTCTGCATGTTATGGTAAAGAGTGTAATATGTCAAATTAAGTGGGAGGCTGCTGCCACATTGCTCCAGTGACCCTGGTTCAACTCTGACCACCAGTGCTGTTTGTGTGAAGTTTACATGCTTTCCCTGGTGTTCTGGTTTCTTCCCACATCCAAAAGATATGCTGGATGCTACGGTAATTGGCTACGGTAACTGGCTATCACGTGTCCAGTTTGGCAGGAGTGGTGGCCTGTGGCTAATGGGCAAGAGAAGGAGAATAGTTTGTATAGAAACAGGTTTGGAAACAAGATTGATGGAATTGCTCTGAGAACTAGCATGGACATTTTGGGGTGACTGGCCTCCTTCAAAGTTGTAAGCAAATATAAGACGCATGAGAACATAGTGACCACGTTAATAGTGCGCCTTTGGTTTCACTGATACTTGGCTTTAGTAAAGCTAAAACAGATTATTTTGTTAACATTACATTGCTCTTTGTATAAATTTGCAGAGCATGATTTTGCTAAGGTGTTTACAACATTAGAACCCTTCATCAAGTACCCATTTGGCTGTGAACTAATTTGGGGTGTCCTGTGATCAAGGCAGGCTCTTTAAAAATCCATGAATTTAAGTTCTCTTCGATGTGATGCTAAAATTGTGGAATGAATCTAGAATCAAAATTTGATAATCCATATGCAGGGAATAGTTAAATATTCTATCAGTAAGTGGTTTCACACTCTCATGGGGTTGACAATGTATGATGTGTGAAATCGGTTTAATATTACACCTAGGGTTTCAAGGACTTTTTACTCTTTCAGTGAGCCAAATAGGGTGATAGAATTCACAACGAATTTTGCCCCAAATCAGTCTGTATCTGAGAAAGGAAGATATTTTGGTTGTAATCCTTCATCTGAACTGATATAATAAGTTGGAATGTCTCTGAGAACAAGTAATGTAATTTAATTGGCTATTTCTATCACTTGTACTTTCACTTTGTTATTACTGGGCATATGGTCATTATTCAGAATGATAAAATCTACTGACCTTTTAACAATTACAAGACCTTTAAGTCAAATTCAATCTTCCTCATGATTTATCTCTAGAAAAAGTGTCTCACGATTAATACTCATAAATTATAACAGAGCTTCAAAGTATTATGATTAAATTCAACAACATTTTCTATTCTCCAATTATTTCTGCTGAATTCTAGACACAGATAATTTTTCAGATTTCATATTCTCCAAATCACACTGCAACAACAATGTAAGAACAGATAAATATATGTATATTTATTGTGAAAGAGTGTCACTTTTTAAAAACTATTTTCATTATTTTCCTGCCAAGCGTACGATAAACTTTAAAAATCTGTGTTTCTGGACCATCGCTTCCTTGTACATCAGGCCAGCAAAGACTACAGGATGACCACAAAGTCTGACCCGCACATTTTGTATATGACTACTTCAGTTCAGTTTCTGGTCAATGGTATCCCCCAGGAAAATAGTAGCGGGGGATTCATTATTACAATTGAATGCCTGGTGATAAAAGCTGGAATTTGTCCTGTTGAATAAATCATTGCCAGGCACATGTGTGGCACAAATGTTACTTGCCACCAATCATCCCCAGCCTGGATATTATCCAGGTCTTGCTGTGTTTGGATGTGAACTGCTTCATTCTCTGAGGAGTTGCAAAGGGTGTTAAACATCAGTGACCATCCACATTCTGGCCTTACAATTGAAGGAAGGTCCTAAATGAAGCAGCTAAAAATGGCTGTGCCTAGAGCACTACCTTGAGGAACACCTGCAGAGATGACCTGTAGCTGAAATGATCCAACCACTACCGACATCTTCCTTCTGCAAGGTAGGATTAAAACAGCAGATTCCCATTGATTACAGTTTAGGAAGGGCTCCTTGTTGCCATGCTTGATCAAATAATGCCTTGATGTAGTAGTAGGCCCCTCTCGGTCATGACTGACCATGGGTGATGCATCCTGGTCGGATGCAAGCCTGGGCGATGTCATATGGAGGATAGGCTGTTGCCCATGCAGCATGCCCCCCCTCTCCAAGTTGCTGATCGATCCAAAGGAACAGCAGGGCCATTACAGTTTGGCACCAGTGCAGTCGCAGGGGCTGCCAGAGCGAGGTTGTAGACAACGACGAACTGCCTTAGGGGCTCCGACTCCGGATTTTCTTGAGGTTTACTCCTGGAGCCTTTTCCATGACTGGATATGGCCACAAGGCAGTGGAGGTTTTAAATCAGAGTTTTCCCCATCCTTGATGGATAGCCTTCCCAGGCTGACGAGCCCCATCTGCCCAAAACTCGTGGGGGCAGGAGCGTCTACCTTCCCGTGTAGGTCTATAGCACCTGCCCAATGCCTTGATGACAAGGGCAGATACTCTCACTTCACCTCTGGAGTTCATGTTCCATTATCAGCTCCTGACCTCATTACAGTCTACGGCTGCAATGTCAGGAGCTGAGTGGCTATGGTGGAACCCAAAATGAGCTTCTGTGAGCAGGTTATTGCTGAGCAAGTGCCACTTGTTAGTACTTTTGAAATGAGAAAGGAATATACTTCCATCAGGAGGAATATGAACATAATTATATTCCTTAATATTCTTTACACTTCTTGTGTGGCAATTAAGCATGTTACAGATATAAATCGAGAACTCTGCATTCTCCAAAAAGTATTATTTAAACCAATGTAAAAACTATTACCCTTTTGTATTTTCAGCGTTGTTCTATTCATCTCAAGAAGAATATGACAACTGAGAAACTGGAAAAATGCTGGAATATTCTCTTTATGCTGATTATCTGCCATCAGAGGTTTTATAATGTGGCTAACAGGCAAGAATACAGGCAGTAGAAATGATTCTTAAGGAAATAGATGGGTTTGTGCAAATTTAATGCAGATAGCAATAAATGAGTTTCTTGAGTTATCCTGCATTTTCATTAATTTACATTACAAAGTTCCATATGCAAAAATAATGCTAGATATATAGGATGCAATTCTCATTACTTTGACCATAAATAAAAGATAACATTCTCATCATGACAACAATCCCATAATGTTATGTCACTTCATCCATACAGAAAATCACTCTGCGACCTGAAGCTCCATTACTGAAAGAAATATTGACTATTTCTGTTGAAAGAAGTTCAAAATTAGCCATTTATAATTTTTCTTTCAACTTGCAAGAGTCCTGTGCAATTTGATTACTGCAATTTCTCAATTGCACAATAACATGCAATTACATAATTGTCAACTTCAAATTGATTTGGTATTAGGAAAACTGATGAAGAAGCATGCTATCTCGCACAAGTGGATTAAAACTTCATTTTGGGATTAATTTGCAAAAATCAGTGCAAACAGGAATAAAATATTTGTCCTTATTTGTGTTTTGAAACTGTATCGTTGATGGCTGTCACTGCCGGCATGCAAGATCCTCATTTCAAATGGCTTCCCCCTAACACTGATGCTATTGCTGTGAGATTACACAAAATATTTGCCCTCGTGTGCCTCCGTTGGCTATATGTTTAGTAATGAAAAGCTTGGTTTCTCTTCCTTCTTTTTATTAGAATTTTGAGATTAGTTCCTGAAATGGTAGACCTTGTATTTCATTTTGCATGCGCCTAAAGTGCACTACTGCTTGATCTATTATTTGGGCTGGTTTTATGCTGCAGGAGCAAAATACTAACAGACAGCTCCTTCATTTACACCAACTACTGCCATATCCCGGTTGCTGGGCAGTCTCTGGGGAAACAAACCTACAGGGAATCCTGATAAACCAAAAAAAGTCCTGAGATTAATTTTTTTTAATTTCCCTGTGTCAAAAGTGGTCAAGATGCACTTAACTCTAAAAGCCAGAATGTCCACATGCAAGAACATACTGGACTTATCTCCGTACAAATCCCTCTGTCTTGGAAGTGGGAGGTTCGCTATAAATCAGTGATCAGTTTAGAAGAACCCTTCTATTATCATGAGGATTATCCCAAGGGATTCCTGGAATGAGGAGAATGCCTTCAGACAGAATATGTGAGATAACCAGGGGCTGGAGAACGTAGAAATATGTGTAATCATAACTTCTACCCAGACTTCCTCCAGACCTCTACTCAGAGGATACTGGGATAATATAAATCTCAACTGTACTACATAAATATCATAATGGAGATTTGATTTGAATGTAGATGGACTAGTACAGCACAGGAGCAGGCCCTTCGGCCTAAATTGTCCTTCCTGATGCCGTTAAATGAATCTCCTCTGCCTGAAAATGGACATGGGAGAGCCAGTGGATGTAGTGTACCTGGACTTTCAGAAAGCATTTGATAAGGTCCCACATAGGAGATTAGTGGGAAAAATTAGGGCACATGGTATTGGGGGTAGAGTGCTGACATGGATAGAAAATTGGTTGGCAGACAGGAAACAAAGAGTAGGGATTAACGGGTCCCTTTCAGAATGGCAGGCAGTGACTAGTGGGGTACTGCAAAGCTCGGTGCTGGGACCACAGCTATTTACAATATATATTCATGATTCAGATGAAGGGATTAAAAGTAACATTAGCAAATTTGCAGATGTCACAAAGCTGGGTGGCAGTGTGAACTGTGAGGAGGATGCTATGAGGATGCAGGGTGACTTGGACAGGTTGGGTGAGTGGGCAGATGCATGGCAGATGCAGTTTAATGTAGCTAAATGTGGGGTTATCCACTTTGGTAGCAAAAACATGAAGGAAGATTATTATCTAAATGGTGTTGGGAAAAGGGGAAGTACAACGGGATCTGGGGGTCCTTGTTCATCAGTCAATGAAAGTAAGCATGCAGGTACAGCAGGCAGTGAAGAAAGCGAATGGCATGTCGGCCTTCATAAAATGAGGAGTTGAATATAGGAGCAAAGAGGTCCTTCTGCAGTTATACAGGGCCCTAGTGAGACCACACCTGGAGTATTGTGTTTTGGTCTCCAAATTTGAGGAAGGACATTCTTGCTATTGAGGGAGTGCAGCGTAGATTCACAAAGTTAATTCCCGGGATGGCGGGACTGTCATATGCTGAGAATGGAGGGGCTGGGCTTGTATACTCTGGAATTTAGAAGGATGAGAGGGAATCTTATTGAAACATATAAGATTGTTAAGGGCTTGGACACACTAGAGGCAGGAAACATGTTCCCGATGTTGGGGGAGTCCAGAACCAGGGGCCACAGTTTAAGAATAAGGGGTAAGCCATTTAGAACGGAGATGAGGAAACACTTTTTCACACAAAGACTTGTGAGTCTGTGGAATTCTCTGCCTCAGAGGGCGGTGGAGGCCGGTTCTCTGGATACTTTTAAGAGAGAGTTAGATAGGGCTCTTAAAGATAGCAGAATCAGGGGATATGGGGAGAAGGCAGGAACAGGGTACTGATTGGGGATGATCTGCCATGATCACATTGAATGGCGGTGCTGGCTCGAAGGGCTGAATGGATACTTTCAAGAGAGAGCTAGATAGGGCTCTTGAAGATCTGCCATGATCACATTGAATGGTGGCTTGAAGGACCGAATGGCCTACTCCTGCACCTATTGTCTCTTGTTTATTGCACATAATCCTTATCCCACCATTCCCTGCATGTCCATGTGCCTATCTGGAAAACTTTTAAGTGCTACTACCTCATCTGCCTGTACCACCATCCCTGGCAGCATGTGCCAGACACCCATCATTCTCTGTGTAAAAACACTTTCTTATCACATCTCCTTAAAATTATGCCTCTCTCATCTTAACTTTAAACCCTCTAGTCTTTGACATTTCCACCCTGGGAAAAAGAGTAGTTCCGGTGGTCTACTCTATCGTTGCTTCTCATATTTTATATATCAGATCTCTCCTCTTCCTCTGACATTCCAGAATTTTTTTTCCCAAGTTTGTTCAACCTCTCCTTTTCCTAATATCCAGACAGCATTCTGGTCATCTCTTTTGCACTCTCCTGAATTGTAAATTGATTGCTGTAAGTCTACTTAGAATATTTCTGAATCTTTTAATAAAAAATTGTACAAAATACTGAGGTAGGAACATAATTCAGTTACCAAGTGGCTGCAAGAAATAATTAGAATTTTTTTTTGCACATGATATGTAGATTCCAAAAATGTTTTAAATGTTGAAACAAAGAACTGCGGATGCTGGTTAATACACAAAAGGACACAAAGTGCAAGAGTAACTCAGCAGGTCAGGCAGAATTTCTGGAGAAAGTGGTGATATTTCAGGTCTGAAGAAGGGTCTCGACCGGAAATTCCACTATCCATGTTTTCCAGAGATGCTGCCTGACATGTTGAGTTACTCCAGCACTTTGTGTCCTTTGAAAAAATGCCTGCCTTGTCAGATAAGCTTGCTGATAGCTCTCCATTTTAGTAGGCAAAAGAGAGGCTAATGGATGTATTACATCATGCAAAGTACTTTCATAGCACCAACCCAATCTTTGACAATAGCAGATCTGAAACCAAAAGCATTACTCCACCATGGATTGAATGCTTAGGCACCATGGATTGAAGATAATTTTGCATTTTCTATTAGAATCAAATCTATGCCAGAATCAAGCTGAGAAGCCACCATTCACAAATATATTCTAACAGCACATGACTTGCAAAATGTACATAATTGGTAGAGCTTCCACACCATGTCAGATGTCGGCGACTCCAGGGGAGAACAAGAAGGAGGTAGCGGTGCAGGGAGGAGCAGACAAAGAGATGGCTGACAGGAAGAAGCAGCAGCTGGTGCGAGAGGAGGGAGCCCCAGAGTGACCGAGCATGTCTTTTCATGGCCGCCTGAAGAAAGCGCTGTCGACCAGGGGCTACGACGTGGGCCGCAATAACAGCTGTCTCATCCAGTTGGTGCAGCAAGATTCGCTGTGGCACCTTGTGAAAGATGTCAGTTGCTCTCCACCCCCTCCCTCATTCCCGCTCACCTTCCCAGCAAGCCCGGGGTAACGCTTTTATATCATTGAATCAGATGGGAAGCCCTCGCCATCCTCCTGTTGCAATAACACAGGTCACTCAGGAAATGGGACCACCTATTGTGAATTGTTTCTGTAAGTGCGAGTTTACGTAAGTGGCCTATTATGTAAGTGCCTTATTATGTGTGCCTGCATAGCTCTGCCTTCGACACCCTAATTCCAACCAAACATCTCCAAACTCCTGGACCTAGGAGTCAACAACCCCCCCCCCCCCCCACCACCACCACTGGAGCCTCGACTTCCTGTCTCAGAGATCATAATCAGGTGACAAAGCATCCACCATGATAATTCTCAACACTGGTACCCCATAAGGCTACATTCTCAGCTTCTTACTATACTCCCCATACACTTACTATACTCCCGATACATTTAAGACTGCGTGGTCAGATTCTGCTCTAATTCTATTTACGTGTGCAGATGATGCCAGCAAAGTGGGTTAGATCTCAAACAATGACAAGATGGAGTACAGGAAGGGGATTGAGAGCCCAGTTGCATGGTGTCAAGATATCAAGATGACAAGATGGTATCTGTCCCTCAATGTCAGCAAAATGAAGGTGCCAGTCATCAACTTCCGGAAGCTGGGTGGAGTACAAGCCCCAATCCGTATCAATGAAAGCTTCAAATTCCTAGGTATAAATATCATCAACTAATTTTTTTCCTGATCCAAACACATCAACGCCACACTCAAGAATGCACACCAATGCCTCTACTCCCTCAGAAGACTAAGGAAATTCAGAATGCCAGGAATGACTCTTACCAATTTCTACAGATGTACCACATCCTATTGAGATGCATCACAGCTTGGTATGGCAATATCTCTGTCCCAGATCACAAAGAAATTGTCAAAGTTGTGAATGTAGCCCAGTCCATCACACAGTCCATCTCCAGTTGACTCCATCTACACTTAACACTGCCTTGGAAAAGTAGCCACCTAATCAAGGACCATTTTCTCCCTGGATACTCTCTCTTCTTTCCCCTTCTTTCCAAAGTTACAAAAGCTTGAAAGCATGTACCACCAGATTCAAAAATAGCTTCTTCCCCGCTGCTATCAGACTCTTGAACGGACCTCTCATAAGCTAAGGATGAATTTCCAATCTTCCAACCAATCTCATTGCACCCTTGCACTTTTATTATTTGCAGCCATAACAATATATTCTGCACTTTGTTTATTTTTTCCTTTGGCACCAGATGATGTACTCATGCAGGGTATGATTTGCCTGGATGCAAAACAAAGGTTTTCACTGTACATTTGATATTAATAAACCAACACCAATTCCAACATCATTCATCTCTTGTGTCTACAATACTCTGTGGTTGTTTTATTTTGAAGAGCTGGCTGATAATGGCTTATTTGAAGGCATTATGTATGTCTACACATCTCAATATCGTTTTTTAACTATCTCCGTGTCATTCAAGAACACTTTTGTGCCACACTAAAAGCATGATTAATGAAAAACAGACCCATCCCTAACTGAATTTTAAGAATAAGGGGTAAGCCATTTAGAACGGAGATGAGGAAACACTTTTTCACACAGTGAGTTGTGAGTCTGTAGAATTCTCTGCCTCAGAGGGCGGTGGAGGCCGGTTCTCTGGATACTTTTAAGAGAGAGTTAGATAGGGCTCTTAAAGATAGCATAGTCAGGGGATATGGGGAGAAGGCAGGAACAGGGTACTGATTGGGGATGATCTGCCATGATCACATTGAATGGCGGTGCTGGCTCGAAGGGCTGAATGGCCTATTCCTGCACCTATTGTCTATGTCTATTGAATGGAGGGTAGGCCAAGATCAATCAAAATTGACCTGAACAATATGTTGTCATCATATCTTGTGGCAGACTAATGAAAACATATCAGCGAATACACACAGGTTTGTTTGCACATATCAATTTTGGAATTGTGCACAAACTTTCCAAATTGCTGCTCTTCTCTTACCCAGGATAACCCAGCAAACTCCCACCCTCCGGAGAAATGTTGTGTTGTTATATTAAAAATTGTGAAGGAGGGGTTATTCTTTGGTTGCTGCCATTAACTCATGCATCAATGCATGCTGTGCTCATCTCCAGATATTTTATTCTGTTGATTTCACTGACTGATAACCAAAGGTAAATTCCTTCCTGCATGTACTTTAAATCATATTCAATTTACTTTTTCTTTTCAAATTTAAATGGAGAAAAAAAAAAAACATTTGGGTTCATGCATGTTTTATGTAACAAACTAAAAAAAGTATTTCCCTCAAAGCCAGCCCAAAGGCAATTCCTTCTTAGAAATGCACTTCCATGATCTCCAATCATTAGATCTGCAGTTAACCCTTCAACACTACGAGTTCACGAAAACTATTTTTGACACTACTCCCACAATGACACATATCTTCCTTCTCCCTCACATTAATTCCTAGCCTCTAATCTCTCTCCCCTTAAAGAAACTGTCCTTTCCTTACCACTTAGGTCATAAAGGATTCTGTCTCCTTTCTGGGATGTTTATAGTCAGGCTTGGCTACTATTCATACTTGGATAATGTGGCATTGCTGCTAATCCTATGCATTCAGTTCATTGCAGGCAGATAACAACAGATTCTCAATAGTAAATCTGGTGTTTCAATCCATTCTTCTGTGACTGCCTAACAGGACCTTCTGAATTCAATATTGGCAATAATGTGAGAAGAGGGGATTTCAGGTGATTATTTATCCAATAGTAGTTAATAAATGATGCTTTCTGATGTATATGTTTGTAAAAAAATATTAGATCTTGCACAATATTATTTGTATTGTAAATAGACTATGTAGAATATCTATTATCATACATTTAGAAACATAGAAAATAGGTGTAGGAGTGGGCCATTCGGTACCTTCGAGTCAGTATCGCCATTCATTATGATCATGGCAGATCATCCAAAATCCTGTTCCTGCTTTTTCCCAATATCCCTTGATTCCGTTAGCCTTAAGAGCTAAATCTAACTCTCTCTTAAATACATCCAGTGAATTGGCCTCCACTGCCATCTGTGGCAGAGAATTCCACAGATTCACAATTCTCTGGGTGAAAATGTTTTTCCCCATCTCAGTCCAAAATGGCCCACCCCTTATTTTTAAACCGTGACCCCCTGGTTCTTGGCTCCCCCAGCTTTGGAAACATTTATGCTGTATCTTGTCTGTCCAATCCCTTAAGAATTTTATATGTTTCTATAAGATCTCCTCAAATTCTTCTAAATTCCAGTGAATACAAGCCCAGTCAATCCATTCGTTCATCATATGTCAGTCCTGCCATCCCAGGAATTAACCTGGTGAACCAACGCTGCACTCCCTCAATAGCAAGAATGTCCTTCCTCAAATTAAGAGACCAAAACTGCGCACAATACTCCAGGTGTGGTCTCACCTGTGCCCTGTGCAACTGCAGTAGGACCTCCTTCATCTATACGCAAATCCTCTCGCTATGAAGGCCAACATGCCATTTGCTTTCTTCACTGCCTGCTGTAGCTGCATGATTACTTTCAGTGACTGATGTACAAGGACACCCAGGTCTCATTGCACCTCAAAAAGAAGAAGGCTGAACTTTATTACCTTCCATCACAGTAAGGAATGTGGGGAGCCGCTGTGGTGGACGTTTATGTTAACTTTTATTTCATGTGGCTGTGTGTCTTGTTGCATTTCACTTAGTGTGGCTGTGCGTCTTGTTGCATTTCACTTAGTATGGCTGTATGGTAATTCAAATTTCCCTGTACCTTAATTGAACATGAGACAATAAACTGACCTTGAAACCTTGAACTTTCCCTTTTCCTAATCTGACACCATTCAGATAATAATCTGCCTTCTTGTTCTGAACAAGAATTATGGCATTAAGCAAATGGAGGTGGGAGTGAGGAACAGAAAAAACCCCTATCATTACTGGAAAAGTACCAACAGCCTGCAGAGGTCACAGGGAGTCAGAAAACTTTGCCACTGATCAAGAAAGAAGAGAAGAGATTCAAGATTCAAGATTCAAAATTCAAGAGAGTTTATTGTCATGTGTCCCTGATAGGACAATGAAATTCTTGCTTTGCTTCAGCACAACAGAACATAATAGGCATGACTACAGAACAGATCAGTGTGTCAATATACCATTATATAAATATATACACACAAGAATAAATAAACTGATAAAGTGCAAATAAACAGATAATGGGCTATTAATGTTTAGATTTTTGTCCGAGCCAAGTTTAATAGCCTGACGGCTCACAAGGTACACAAAATTGCTGGAGAAACTCAGCGGGTGCAGAAGCATCTATGGAGCGAAGGAGATAGGCAACGTTTCGGGCCGAAAACCTTCTTCAGACAGCCTGACGGCTGTGGGGAAGTAGCTATTCCTGAACCTGGTCGTTGCAGTCTTCAGGCTCCTGTACCTTCTACCTGAAGGTAGCGGGGAGATGAGTGTGTGGCCAGGATGGTGTGGGTCCTTGATGATACTGCCAGCCTTTTTGAGGCAGCGACTGCAATAGATCCCCTCGATGGAAGGGAGGTCAGAGCCGATGATGGACTGGGCAGTGTTTACTACTTTTTGTAGTCTATTCCGCTCCAGGGCGCTCAAGTTGCCGAACCAAGCCACGATGCAACCAGTCAGCATGCTCTCTACGGTGCACCTGTAGAAGTTAGAGAGAGTCCTCCTTGACAAACCGACTCTTCGTAATCTTCTCAGGAAGTAGAGGCGCTGATGTGCTTTCTTAATAATTGCATCATTGTTCTCGGACCAGGAAAGATCTTCAAAGATGTGCACGCCCAGGAATTTGAAGCTCTTGACCCTTTCAACCATCGACCCGTTGATATAAACGGGACTGTGGGTCCCCATCCTACTCCTTCCAAAGTCCACAATCAGTTCCTTGGGTTTGCTGGTGTTGAGGCCCAGGTTATTGTGCTGGCACCATATGGACAGTCGCTCGATCTCTCTTCTATACTCTGACTCATCCCCATCAGTGATACGAAAGCAGGAAACTATAGATTGGCCTAATGTCTATCATGTAAAACAAAATTATCTCCATGGTAACTGGAGATTTAGAAAATTATATAACAAGCAGAGTCAACATGGTTTTATGAAAAGTAAATTTAACAAATTTGCTAGTGTTCTCTGAGGATGTTAAGAATAGAAAGAATGTTGGGAAATCATTAGACACTGTGCATTTGGATTTCCAGAAGGCTTTCATAAATTACTGCTACATAGTAATTTATTGCAGAAGATGGCACAAGGTTGGAGGTAACATATTGGTTGGTTAGGGGATTGACTAACAAACAGAAAGCTGAGATAAATGTTTCCTTTTCAGGGTGGCAGGCAGTAACTCGTGGATGCTGCAGGGGTCAGGGCTGGGATGCCAATTACTTACAAACTATATTAATGTCTTGGAGGTAGGTACTGAGTGTACTGCGGCCAGATTTGCTGATGATAGGTCAGTGTGTGTGGGGACAAATTAGGTTATCCGCTTTTGATGGAAAAATGAAAAAAACAAATTGGTATTTGCATGTGAAGAGGGTGCAACATGTTTTGGTACAAAAGGATCTGCAGATTCCAGTGAATGAAACACAAAGGATTGTCATAGAGGTACAATAAATAACTCGGAAGACTATTGGAATGTAGGCCTTTATTGCGAGGGGCATGGAGTATAAAAGTTGTGACGTTTTTAATGCATCTCCATAGGGTGCTGGCGAGACTGCACTTGGAATATTGTGTATGGCTTTGGTTTCCATATTTAAGGAAGTGGACACTGGAAGCAGGGCTGAGAAGGTTCACCAAGTTGATTCCTGGGATGAGAAGGCTGACATACTGTATAAAGAAAGGCTGAGCAATGGGCCCTTACTGAATGAGTTGAGGTGATCTTATTGCAATATAAAAGATGCTGAAGGGACAGAGGAAAAAATCAGAAGGTGTGAGGGATTTGATGGGGTGGATGCTGAAGGGCTGTTTCCATTAGTGGGGATAACTAAACCTAGCAGGGATAGTTTCAGAGTAAGTCATTGCCGCCTTGAGATGGAGATGAGAAGGAATTTTTCTCAGAGGGTGGTGAATCTTTGTAATTCTCTACCATTGAAAGCTATGAAGGTGGTGTTGTTGATTATATACAAGGCGGTGTGGGGAGAGGTTGGAGCCAAGACTAGATCCATCGTAATCTTTCTGCATCAAAGTGCAAGCCCCTGCTGCTTATGTTCTCAATGCACGCTTTTCATGACTGTTGTGTAAGATAAATCACCAGATTCAGACAACAGTTTGATTCACTAAGTAATTTATTACACTACTAAATAAGGCACATACACTCACGTATCCCCAAATACACCGCAGGCACGCCGCAGGATGTTTCTGTTCTCGATCACCTGGCACCGTTCGCGACACGGTCCAAGGCTGGGGCTTTCTCCACTGAAATGGTGCCCAACTCCATCCTTTATGACATTTCTTATAAGAGAAGACCGCGCCACTGCCCCCTTCCTGAGCCAATGAGCCCACCTTGTCTGCAATGTTTCCGCACTGCTAGCGGCAGGGGGTGCGGGTGGTCTACCCAACTATTGCTGTTGTGTTTTGCTCACCAACGCTACGCTGGTGTGAGAAGAGTCAGACTTGTGTCATAAGAGTCAGACCTTCTCAGGCATTGTAAGTTGCCATGCAAGGACAGGTGCAGGAAATATCTCCCACTTGTCTGGGAAACAGTGTGTTTGAATCTTGTTTTCAAGGGGCTATGGAATGCAGTGCTGCTAACTTAACTGATAACTCAATTTTACATTTTACCTGAAATAATCTGTTTAACCCTTACACTATACATGGCTGGCTTCATAACCGACAAACAATGCAGTTTATCTTTATCTAAACAGGTATGAGTTCAGTTTTTAACATTGCTTATGAGGCCAACAAGAGAATAAACTGGCAACAAAGTAACTGTTAAAAAAAAGACACAAAGTGCTGGAGTAACTCAGCAGGTCAGACAAAATTTCTGGAGAACGTGGATAGGTGATGTTTTGGGTCGGGACCCTTCTTCATGCTGATTCTGATGGGGGGAGGGGGGAAAACTGGAAGAGAGGAGGGGCAGGACAACGATTGGCAGGTAATAGGTTGATGCAGGTATGAGGAGTTTCCACTGGTAGATGGTTGGACAAAAGCCAGAGATGAAAAAAACAGGTGTGAGAAAAAAAGGATCAAAGTTGCAAATTGTGAACTCCATTTATTGTTAGAAGTAGAAATATAGGTGGAAGGGGAGGGTAGGGGAAAGAACAGAGGGTAGGGGGGAGGAAGAAGTGTGTGGGGGGGGGGGAGGGGGGGTTAGTTACCTAAAATTGGAGAATTCAATGTTTATATCGTTGAGTTGTAAGCTTCCGATGCGGATATGAGGTGTTGTTCCTCCAGTTTGCGTGTGGCCTCATTCTGGCAATAGAGGAGGCCCAGGACAGAAAGGTCAGTATGGGAATGGGAAAATAAGTAAAAATGGTTAGCAACTGGGAGATCCAGTAGGCCTCGGTGAACCGAGCACTAGTGTTTGGCAAATTAGTCCCAATTTACAGGAGGCCACCGGTAACTCCGGATGCTGTAGATGACGTTAGAGGAAATGCATGTGAGTGTCTGTCTCACCTTCCACATGCATCACCTATCCATGTTCTCCAGAGATGCTGCTTGACCTGCTGAGTTAATCCAGCACTTTCTGTGTTTTTTTGTAAACCAGCAACTGCAGTCCCTTGTTCCAACAAAGTGACTGTTAATAGATTCAACCAAAATTTGTAAGTATTTCAGACCAAACTTTGTAAATTACTGTCTAAATGTTAAGATTGTGCTAAAACAGGCTGTGGCCACATACAAGGGGTAAAACTAGTTTGAAGCCCCTTTTAAGAAAACTATTTGAAACACTTAATTTACAGTTTAGGAAAAAAGTCATGCATTGATGTGATCATCTTGAAATAAAATTGTCCAGAAATACTGCATTTATTAAAATGTTTTTAATTTTACATTGACAGCAGAATTGATGAATATGCATATTTGTCTTGTAGTAGGCTTGTCAGCTAAACTGCTGCAAGCTTATTGACCGTGTAACTTTGAAAGCAACTTAAGTTGTTTCTGAAAGCCTACTTGGATACAGTAATAACATTTGTGAACGCAGAAGGAGCATCTCCACAAGCTCACTTTGAATCAGCCATCTGCGAGGCAAATTCTCAGTGTGCATTCAAATTGCTAGATAAAGTTCTCCAGTATAAAGGGAGAGCTGGAAATGTCACTTTTATCATTCATTAAAAGAGCCACTTGTCAAAGTATGGACGGTTAAAGGCAAGAGGCCCAACTTTGCTAACAACATTATATTTTAACAGGATTGAGAAAGCATAACTAACGGATGGTGAAGTAAATGTGGATGTGATAAACAAAGCTAGTAATGAAGCTACAGCACCTGAATGGTTGTTGAATGGTTCGTGAAATGGAGGCACTGGACCAAGAGGTGGGTACCAGGTGGATTGCACTAAATGCTCTCGGGCATTAAACACTCACATCACCAATGCATGCTGGCAGCTAGATGGATAGATATTCATCCCTGGTTGCCAACACGAAAATACAATATTGTGAAGACTGTATGCTGTACTCTGCTTTCAAAATGTGGTTCCCTTCAAGGCAACAGAATGTATTTACAGAAGAGGAATCAATGGGAGGTGCCCAGTGCGAGTACATTTAATGTTTTGCATGAGGAACCTGGGATGAAAATCCATCCCATGCACTACAGGTATCAGTCTCAGGAATAGAAACAATGACAACAGCATATCAAAAAATTGTTAAATTAAGGTAAATAAACAATAGGTTTTATCAGATGGGCCAAGACAGCATTCAACTAAGTGTTGACTTGGTTCATACGTGTAGGAAGGAACTGCAAATGTTGGTCTACACCAAAGATAGACACAAAATGCTGAACTCAGTGGGACAGGCAGCATCTCTGGAGAGAAGAAGTGGGTGAAGTTTTGGGTCGAGACTTTCTTCAGACCTCTGTCTCAAGAAGAGTCTAAACCCGAAACGTCACCCATTCCTTCTCTCCAGATGCGACCCGTCCCATCTGACTTGGTTCATATGTCCTGCTCACAAATGGAAGTCCTCATACAACCTTACAACAATTTCATTGCTCGCTACACAGATCCATACTTTAGCAATAAATCCATTCAAAATGCATCTTACAAATGGAAGCTTAGGCATACACACATACTCAAAGGCATCACACATACTTCACCAATAATCTTACTACATGTGATAGGGTCACATCTGAGAAAGTCACATCAATATGGTTGTCAATGATGAGCTAGGTTCCTAATCACTAAACACAACGTGTTTTGGGTAGAATTTGATCATTCAACAACCTAAACCATGCAATATAGTTTCAAGGGCCTTGGATACTAGTTTACATGGCAAATTCTGCAGAAGTGTCTTCCATCCAATATTCTATATCTGCCCACTCCCATCCCCTCTGAACATGCAGCTCTCTGCTCAATGAGTAACAATCCCATTAGAATCTGAAGAAGATGTCGCTTGTCCATTCCCTCCGCAGATGCTCCTGACCCACTGAACTAGTCCAGCACTTTGTGGTTTGCTCAAGATTCCAATATCTATCGTTTATTGTATCTCCATTCAATAACTGTGGTACTGCTGGAGTCATCTTCCATTTTTGAAGAGGACAACATCAGGCGGCGCTGTGGCATAGCTGGTAGAGCCGTTGCTTCACAGTGCCACAGACCCTGGTTCCATCCTGACCTCAGGCGCTGTCTGTGTGGAGTTTGCACGTTCTCTCTGTGACTGCGTGGGTTTCTTCGAAGTGCCCCAGTTTCCTCCCACATCCCAAAGACATACGGGTTTGTAGGTTAAATTGGCTTCTGCAAATTGCCCCTGTTGTGTAGGGAATTAATGAGAAAATAGGATTGTATTGTAATGTTGTGAACTGGTGATTGATGGTTGGCGTGGAATCGATGGGGTGAGTGTCCATGCTGTAACTTTAAACTAAACTAAAGTTGAACAGCTACAAGGTTCCTATAGTTTATCACTCAAGTTTCCAAACACCAGCATAATTAGTTATACGGGTTCTGGAAGATGCAGTTTGTTAGTTTTACTTAGAATCAGTGAGTTACAGTATACAGATAGGGTGTACTGTGTCAGGATTGAGATGAGAAGCAGGGCTTCTGATAGTCAAATGATGCCATCAATATAATTTGGGAATGCAATAACGGGTGAAATTCAACAGCTAATTGTAGCACAGGTTATTATTCAGTGAGAAAAAGAGTTATGTAACCTATTAATATACATCAATGGTACTTTCTGGTCACATGTACCGAGGTACAGTGAAATTTCTCTTTTGCATATTGTTCAGTAAAAGTATTACTATACATAAGCACAATCTTAGTTAAGTACAAGTTGTATGAATAGTACACTGAGACAGTAGACAAGAGTTGCCATGCCTTGCTGCCAGTTTTCATGATTGAATTCCAAGTTGTTATAAATGTAGTTCTTAAGTTGTCCACAAAGGCCGAGTATATCAATGGGGATATGGGGAAATATATATATATGGGGAACAAACTAACAGTGGATTCTTAGGTCAGTCTGAATTAACTTCATTGCCACTCACAATGCAGTCTATGTAATAAAGATTACAGAGAACATTTCCTTGAATCAGATGGTACAGCTGACTTTGAGAGGATTTGTTGTATATGGAGGCATAGTCTTAGTGACTAATACACTATCTTCTGCAATCTTGTGGGAAACAAAATAAAGAACATGCCGATAAAGGGCTACTCACGCTAAAAACTGAGCAGCTCAAATTGAAGAATGGAAGGAAAGATACCAAGACAGCACTGGTCTTGAGTGGAGCATACGAGAACACAGGAAGGTAAGAGCGGAAGTTGGCTACCTGGCTCTTCAAGCCTGTCCTGCCTTTCGGTGTGATCATGGCTGATCTACGTTGGCCTCAATTCCTCATCTGTGCCAGTTCCTCTTCTGCCTCAGTTCCCCATGACTGCCGTGGATTCTCAAAGTTGATACAAAAATGAAGACACAGTGAAGAGGGCCAAGGGATAAGAAAGGATAGCATGAGAACATCAACAGTAGCAGCTGAGAAATAGAATGGAAAAGCTGATGGAAACCACCGATTAACCAGGTCCAAAAAAAGCATGGGCTCAACAAAAGGGTTTGTGCTGAAAACAGTACCATGCACTCAGGTGTGTAAGAAGGAACTGCAGATGCTGGTTTAAAACAAAGATAGACACAAAAAGCTAGAGTAACTCAGCAGAATAGGCATTATCGCTGGAGAGAAGGAATGGGTGACGTCTCGACTCGAAACATCACCCATTCCTTCTCTCCAGAGATGCTGCCTGTCCCGCTGAGTTACGCCATGCACTCAGGACTGGAAACAAATCAACACTGAAGCCATGGCGTGAAGACAGCGGATGACAGAGGCTGATGCAAACAAAAGACAGACGATGAGGAAACGAAGGATATAAAAATAATATGACCCAAGATTCCCACCTTTCAATTAATTGTCTCAAATGTCTATGTTGCTCAGGGAACTTCCGATTTAAAATCACCTACACCATAAAAGAAGCAACATGGAATATTCAGGCTGAGTATGGTTTAAGCAATGAATGATCAGGTTCTAGGCCACCAGTGGATCAGTCTGTGCTTCAGTCTGATGCAGCAGAACAGTTGGAATGTTCTGGTGCAGTGACACAATCAGTAGAGCTGCTGCCTCACAGTGTCAGTGACCCGGGTTCACCCTGTCCTCCAGTGCTGTCTATGTGGAGTTTGCGCCTTCTCTCTGTGATTGCATGGGTTTAGTCCAGGTGCTCCGTTTCCTCCACTTCCCAAAGACGTGGGTCGGTGGGTGAATCTCCTCAGGTGAGCGGTAGAATTTGAAGGTGCTGATGAGAATGTGCAGAGAGTAGATTACAGGGAAAATTAGTGGGGGGTCATGTGATTGATTTGTGAGCCAGCATTGCCTTGAATGGCTGAATGGTCTCATACTATGGGCAGCACATTGGCGAGCTGGTAGAACTGTTGCCTCACAGCGCCAGAGACCTGGGTTTGATGCTGACCTCAGGTCATGCCTGTGTGGAGTTTGCACATTCTCCCTGCGACCGCATGGGTTTCCTCCAGGCGCTCCATTTTCCTCCCATGTCCCTAGGATGTGCGGATTTGTGGGTTAATTGGCCTCTGTGAGACTGCCCCCGGTGTGTAGGGAGCAAATGAGAAAATGGGATAATTTAGAAAAAATTTGAACGCGTGATCGATAATCGGTGTGGACTTGGTGGGCCTCTCTAAACTAAACTAAACTAAACTGTACAGGTAGAGTCCAAAATATCCCCAAAAGGGAAACCTGTGAATGAATCCACAGCGATGGCTAAAAAGATGAAGAAGGAAAAGTAATAAGCGCAGTATAGGAAATGGAATGGATGAAGGAAAGTTAGGATGCAAGACAGCATGAGAACAGAGGCAGGAAGACAAAGGAGGCAACCGCATGAAAGACCAATACCATTGAACTGATGATATTCTGCAAAATGTCAAATACATTGTATCATTATATTTGCTGTAGCTATTAACTAGTTGTTGCTGTACAAGTTTGTCAGAGTTTATGCCAGCTATGTATTTTTTACAGTATCTTCAGATTTATGGTAATGATTATGTTAATAAAGTAATTATAGAGATGCTAAGTAAAGAGAACTGCAAAGGAATATGAATAAAAACTTATGCTTGGTTAGATATATAAGTGGGTTTGTATCTAAATAATTAGTGTATAATTTCATATTTGTAAATCATTATCTAATGGTATAATTTAATGTATGTAGAGGGTTGTATACTATATATTGTATATATTCTCTGTAAATATTCTGTACACACTGTAAATATATAAAAATATATAAAAACAAATATATATTTATATATATATTGTAGATATTCTCTGCAAAGAGAAGGCAGCATATCAAGCTAGTGTTATAAAAATGGAATACAGAAAATGCTGCAAACACTCAGCAACTCTGCGGAAATAGAAACAGAGTTAATGATTCAGGTCGAAGACCTTTTTTATTTCAAAGTTCCAGCATTTGCAGTTTTATAATTTTATTTTTCCATTAACTAGGTACACCTTTGAAAGCCGAGTGTACCGAGATGTGACCTTGATAAACTGTTGTACCAGACCATGCTGTTTAATATGAGAATAGAAGACATTCTGCTGTGTGCTCTCACTAGTCTGAATGATAGTATTTGCAGTAATGCCAAATAAACCAAAACACAATACATCAGAGCGCTTCTGCCCAGCTATTCTGGTCAGATCATATTTTAAAAAATGAACAGTAAGTAGTAGGCCCCCCTCGGTCATGACTGACCATGGGTGATGCATCCTAGTTTCCAGGTGATGTGTGGTTGGATGCAAGCCTGGGCGATGTCATATGGAGGACAGGCTGTTGCCCATGCAGCACGTCCCACCTCTCCACATCGCTGATCGATCCAAAGGAACAGCAGGGCCGTTACAGTTTGGCACCAGCGCCGTCGCAGGAGCTGCCAGAGCGAGGTTGTAGACAACGATGAACTGCCTTCGGGGCTCCGACTCCGGATTTTCTTGAGGTTTACTCCAGGAGCCTTTTCCATGACTGGATATGGCCACAAGGCAGTGGAGGTTTTAAATCTCCTAGATGGACTGCCTTCCCAGGCTGATGAGCCCCATCTGCCCGAGACCCATGGAGGCGGGAGCGTCTACCTTCCCGTGCCCACTGCCCATAAATAATGAGAGTGCCAAAAAGAACTGGGAGGTTTCAAAATTGAAACAAAAATGTAATTAGTTTCTTTGAAATTAAGGAGGGTCAGTCACTCGGAGCTGCTTGTATTTATGATAATACCATTAATCCATGGGTCTATTAAGGGATCATACATTGTGGAAGGTAGTTGTGTTTAAACCATGGCAAACAAATAAGGCAAAATGGTTGAAATCACCAATGGCAACATTGCCAAGAAAATCGAAGCAATGTTGGAAAATGATTCATTACTTCACTGGGAGAATAAATATAAGACTCAGTGTTTACCTATTCATGGATTTCAGCCTTACTAAAAAATGACTCCATAGAGCTCATGATTGCAATAATTAGAAATGTTGTCATGTGACAGCCAACTATATATTCAGAAAGTCTGGTGGCAAATAACAATATGCAACATAAGTGTTTTCTTAAACAATATTAAATAATTCAGATTAGAATCAAGAAACATTACACCTAGAAGAGATAAGACTCCTCCTAGCAGGTAAACCAGATCATTTCCACCTGACGTGGTCTGCATTTATAGAATTATTACAAACATAGGGTGCAAAAGTACTTAAAAAAAAAAATTTGAGGTCAGGTAAGGGGGGATGATAGTTGAAGAGTTGGTATGTCCCATTTACGTAATGCTCATAAAAATATTTGTTTCTCTCTTTTTCCTCTTTCTCTCTTTCTTTCTTTCCTAGGGTCTATTTCTTACCTCTTTTTCTTTTGTTTTTAATTTTGCTCTTATAGGGTCTTCGTCCTTTTTTGTTGTCATATTTCCTACACTTTCACTTTTTCCTTCACTTTCTTCTTTCTTTCAATCTTTTCCTTTTCTAGTGTAAAAAATAAATGGAGTACATTAATTGTAAGAAGATATAAATGACAAGTACTAATGTATGTGGTTGTAATGTAATGTACTTCTAATAAAATACAAATTAAAAAAAAAAAAAAAAAAAAAAATCAAGATATGTCCTATGCATATATTAGGTGATCGTCACACATAGTCCTTTACATAGCATAATGCCAATTAATTGTTACGCCATTGAGCGTTAACATATTCTGGTTTCAGATCAAATTGAGTTATGTGGTTTTGCTCGTTTATAGGCTAAAAAATCTGAATAACTTTCAAAGAGTCAAGAGTGTTTAATTATTATATATACCAAAATGAAACAATGAAATTCTTACTTTCAGGAGCATAACAGGTCTGTGTACACACAGTAATCCTAATAACATGGAATACTCACTGTAACATAATAAAAACAAACAAAAAAAGTTCCGTAAATGAAAAAATAATATTGGTGCAAAACAAAACAAAACAAAAACCTAAAGTCCCCAGTGCAACCAAGACAACCAAGAGTTCAGTTTAGTTGGTGTTTGTAGTGCTCAAGAGCCTGATGGTTGTTGGGAAGAATCTGTTCCTGAACCTTGAGGTCACATTTTTCAGACTCCTATATCTTCTTCCTGATGGCAGGAGTGAAATGAGAGCATGACCAGGGTGTTGTGAGTCCTTGATGATGCCTCCTGTAGATCCCTTTCATGGTGGGAGGTCAGTACCCGAGATGGACCAGGCAGTCTCCACCATTTTTTCTAATCTCTTGGGCATTCAAGTTGCTGAAATAGACCGTTATGGAACCAATCAATATGTTCTCTAGCAAACACCTGTAGAAGCTCAAATGAGTATTCGTCAACATACTACATCCGACCATGAGGGTACGGTAAGTAAGATCCTGGTTCACTCTCCTACCGGTTCTTGCTCTTGCGTACGCCATCACCAGCTCCCTCCATCCTCCTCTCCAATTCTCTGGTCCTCATGGGACGAGCAGGGGCTGGATCAGCAACTTCCCTCTCCAGGCTAGGCCCGCTTGTCCTTCCTTTCAGCCGCGTGGCCCGCCTTCCTCTTCAATAAGCAGCTCCTTGGTCTTACTGATGTTGAAAGCAAGGTTGTTGTTCTGGCACCATTTAATCAGACAATCAATCTCCCTCCTATACTCGGACTCATCACCACCCGTAAATCATCCAGCAACAGTGGTGTGGTCGGCGAATTTAAAGATGGAGTTGGAATTGTATCTGGCTACACAGTCATGGGTATTGAATGAGTCGAGCAGGGGACTGAGCACACAGCCTTGAGGTGCACCTGTGCTGATAGTTATCAAGGTAGAACTGTTGTTTCCAATTCTTATTGACTGTGGTCTGTTGATGAGGGATCCAATTGCAAAGAAAGACCCAGTTCCCTGAACTTGGTAACATGTTTGGAGGAGATGATGGTGTTGAACCTGAACAAATATTTGAAGGAAATATATTTATAGGGCAACTAATGAGACAACCTAAATCAAAGAGACATTTTGGACAGAATGGGCATTTTTTGTTCTAAATCACTCTATGATTCTATGAAAATGTGCAATTAAATATATTGTATTGAAATGGCACCAGTGAATCAAAAGTAAATGCAGCATTCGGGTCAAGTAATGTTAGAGAGTAGAGGGACAATATGGTGAGATCAGATGCAACAGGAAGAAGAACAGAGAATGAAGATAGGGGGTGGTAGGTAACAGGAAATTAATGTGGTGAGAAAGTAGAATGTTGATTTCTTTGTGAAGATGCAGCAGTGGTAACAAATGCTCTCCATTATGGTAAAATGAGGGAGATTATTGATCACAAGTCTCCAAGCTACAGACGACTAAAGTTGAAAATAACTCGGGAGGTTTGCTCATCTCCCCGTACAGCAGATATGCCTGAGGGTTCACCTGTGTAGCACTGTGGGATGGTTTTGAAGTCAAGGTCTCTGCCTGGCTGTTTAACATTGTTCACGGTTGGACGGTGGTGTTTTAAGCAGTGGGTGGTTCACTGGAGTGAAATTTATTTGCCATAATAGATTCACAAGAAAAAAACAAAAATGCTAGAAATATATTATGCTTTACTCCAGTAAAGTGTTCTGTGTGTGCAAGGAAGAATAAAGTGGATTGTAGATCATTCATAACATGCAAGATGGCAACATCTTTCACAGAAAATAGTGTTAAAGCTGGTGATATTAATGGGTTCTGATCCGGCAGGTTTAGTTTTGTTTAGTTTAGTTTAGTTTAGAGATACAGCATGGAAACAGGCCCTTCGGCCCACCGAGTCCGCACCGACCAGCGATCACCCATGCACTAGTTCTATCCGACACACTAGGGGCTATTTACAGAAGCCAATTAACCCACAAACTCACACATCTTTGGAATCCGGGAGGAAACCGGTGCACCCAGATAAAGCCCATGTGGTCACAGGGAGAACGTGCAAACTCTGTGCAGACAGCACTTGTAGACAGGAACAAACTCAGGTCTCTGGCGCTGTGAGGCAGCAACTCCAACACTGTGCTACTGTGCCGCCCCTATTTAAATTGAATATATATATTTTTAAATCCTGTCAACGATAAAGGCTGATTGCAATAAAACTGCAAAGGCAAGGTATTCTCCAAAATCTAGTGTTTCCAGAACTGTATTAGGTAGAAAGTTTCATTGTCACAGTTAAATACTTGGAAAGAGTTCTGCATCCAATAACCCAGAATATGCCGAGTTGAATAATGCTCAAATGTAGACAAAAATGCTGGAGAAACTCAGCAGGTGAGGCAGCATCTATGGAGCAAAGGAATGGGTGACATTTCGGGTCGAGACCCTTCTTCAGATTGATGCTCATGTTACTAAATGTGCAAATTTTCCAGGGTCATGTGCTGAAGAATGGTACAGAATGGACTGTGAATTGCTATAAGCTACAGGACAACTGCTAACAAATTGGCACTTGCATATGGCCCACCTATGCCTGCATTATTGTTGGTTATATTGAACAGCCCTTGTTCCAGGCATACACTGGCCCTGTCCGCCAACTCCATCTCCGCTAAATTGACAACTGCATTGGAGCTTCCTCCTGCATCCGTGCTCATTGATTTAATCAACGTTACTACTAACTCACCCTGCCCTCAAATTCACTCAGACTATCTGACATCTCTCTCCACTTTCTTGATCTCTCTCTCTTCCCCAACATTTCTGCCACCTTCAAAGTGATCCCACCACCTGTCACATCTTCCCATCTCCTCCCCCTTCTGGGGACCAGAGACCACTCCCTCGGCAATTTCTCAGTTTACTCATCCCTTCCCACCCGAACTCCCCCTCCCCAGGTTCCATCCCCTTCAGCTGCAGGAGCTGAAACACCTCCATCTCCCATCTCATATCCATCCAAGGACTCCAGCAGCCTTCCAGGTGAGAAAGAGATTAGTAAGATTAAACGAGAACTTACCAGTTTGAAGTTTGATCTTTATTTTATGAGGAGTTACGTTGGTGATTACGTGAAGAACCCCGTCAGGGCGCATGCGCGTCAATCTTCAAAGCAGCGGTATGAAATCACAGACAACACCATAATTGAAGTAACATATTAAGATGATCAACATGAGAACTACCATTATGACCTTTTTTCTATGAGAGAGGGTTGGGCGTGGCGGGCACGTAATTACCAACGTAACTCCTCATAAAATAAAGATCAAACTTCAAACTGGTAAGTTCTCATTTAATCTTACTATTTTACTTCGGAGTCACGTGAGTGACTACGTGAAGATTTTAAAGCTCTGTGATTTTTATGCCGCAGATCAAAATCCCGGCTTCTCACTGCATCGATTGACTCTGAGTATCATCAATAATGCTGTAAACATGACATTGCATATCATGCAAAAACAAAACAGTTTTATTTTTGGTCATAAAACAACCAATAAACCCTCTTAATGTAGGGGAACAAACGAAACATTATTGAAAACAGACTTTAAACAATAGCAACAGCACTTAATATTGAGTTGGCAAACAGCCCTCCATCGGCAATTGACCGATGGTAGTATTGCTGAAACACAAGTTCATTTTTCCAACCTGCGGCTTTTAATATATGGTCGATGGGAACGTCCATCGCCCTGGCCGCAGATGTTGCTACTGCGCTAGTGGAATGAGATGTAAACACATAAATGTTAATTCCTGCCTGAACCAACTCTTGCTTTAACCACCTTGAGATAGTCTGAACTGCCACTCTTTTATGTTGGCTTCTTGTAACTGAGAAATAATCCTGTTTCTTCTTGTCTTAAAGCCCTTGTGGCTTCAATGTAATGTAACAAATGTGTCCTTACACATAAACATGGAGCTGTAGGATATGCTGAGAACACAATCTTAAAACCTGTCACACCTGGCCTGCTTTGTTTGAGCAGGTCAGAAATATAAAACAGAACATTCTCTGTATTCACTTCCATTCTCTCGAACTGAAGTTTTTGGAAAGTCTGCACTCTCTGTACTGACACCAATGCCATTAGCATAGCCAATTTCATGGTTAATTTTAACAAATTTATAGACGTGACAGGGACCCAATGACGAAGTATGTTACGAACAACACTTACCTCGCAGATTACCATATACCTAGGCTTAGGCGGTTTGGAATTAAAGATTCCTTTCATCAACCTAGATATGAGAGGGTGAGAACCTATACTTTGTGTCCGTGTACCTATTACAAGATATGCCGACCAAGCACTTCTAGCTGTATTGATAGCAGTATAGCTAAGACCCTCA
The DNA here is from genome assembly GCA_038087875.1 of Malacoraja senta. Classification (NCBI taxonomy): domain Eukaryota; kingdom Metazoa; phylum Chordata; class Chondrichthyes; order Rajiformes; family Rajidae; genus Malacoraja; species Malacoraja senta. The sequence continues at coordinate 338,795,033 of CM075977.1, read as the reverse complement.
TCAGAATAAAATGTAGATAAACTCTAACACATTTTCAATAACTACAGTATCATATTGAATATTCTTTTGAACACAATATTGTTCCCATTTTTTTTCTTTTTTTTTCCACAAGTCATATACTGTTTTTGAGTACTCTTTCTCCAGGCTGCAGTGAGTATATCCACCGTTGGCCTAGAAAGTCCTCGGCCAATGTAAGGCATTCTTAAAACCTGCAAATTAACAGATCCATACCATCACATAACGGATGAACTTAATACGTTACTGGATGCTCCAGCAAATTCCTACTGTTTGGAATCAGCAAAAAGAGGTTGGATCGCTATCTGTAACATCAAAGGGAACCATGGTTGAATCAGGCAATTTGGTATCACCAAAACCCCTGAAGCGGCATCCTGCTTGATTTTCTCAAACACCGACCTATGAGGCAGAATGGTGGGAGAATGTACACAAACATATCATCCCAATTTAGTGAAAAAGCATCAAGTGCCACTGCCCCTGGATCTGGTGCCTATGAAACATATTTTGGCCTTCCATATAGAAGTACTATGTTCTTGAACACATCCTGGTTCCACATCCACTCTGTGTTATGATGGAATTTTCATGAGCTGCCATCTGGTACTACATTAAGTTTCCCTGGCAGATAGATAGCTCCAATCCAAATCTCTCTATCCCTACTCCAGGTCCAATTGTATTTGCCAACCTGTCACATGATAACGATTTGATTCCACCCATGTGATTCATATCAGCAACTGCTGTAGTGTTGTCTATTTTGCACTGCACATGCAAACTAGTTTAGTTAGTGCCATAAGCCTTGAGTCCATAAAATACTCTTGGTTAATTCCCCATGTTTGCAGAAGCAATGTTCATCTGTCTCCACCGCTGGATCTTGTATCAGTAGCACCCTACCCAAGTGCTCTGACATCTGTCTGCTAATCATGGAAGCTTGGTCCAATAACACTTTGGAACTACTAGTGGACACATGCTGAATCCACCATTGTACATCAGCAACAGCCTCTATTGATAGAAGCATAGGTCTATTATAATGACCCCAATGTATCCTCAATGCTTGTTCCTTTGACCTTTGTAATTGTAGATAATAAAGTGGCCATATTGAACTGCTGGAAATTCTGCCAGCCATTACCACAGCAGACTTGTCACCTGGCTAATTGAAGGCTGTGTGTCAGCAATTAACTTGATATAGCTCTTAATTAGCTCTACCCTTTTTTGCCTGGGCAAGGTCACAATGATGTTGATTAAGTCCATTGTGAACCCAACTAGTCAATTTGTGTCACAGGTATAAATTTAGATTTCTCTGGATAGCTTATAAAGCCCAATTAAAAAATGGTTTTTACCAACTGCCACTGATGCTTCAGCTGTTTCCTTTGATTGTACTACAATCAAGATATTATCTAGCTACGCCATGAGCACATGACCTTGACTTCTCATCATGCCTAGAATAGGTTTTAACAACTTTGTAATCCCTCTAGGAGCTGAAGAGAAACTATTAGGCAGTGGATTGTATTGGCATAATTGCCCCATCCAGCTGAATTTTAAATCTTCTATCCAGCAAATGAACAGACACTGAATCCGCATGTTTAAGATCTCCTTCACAAACGTTTCCATCTTAAAATGTCTATACCGTACAAAAGGGTTAAGACTATTCAGGTCTGTATAATTCTGCATCCACCCATCCTTTTTTGGTCTGGGAAAGATATTGGACACAAACTGATGGCTTTGGTAAGCTGCCTTAGCAATTACACCTTTATTACATAAGCTTGCAAGTTCCAGCTGAACTTCCAATTGTTCAGTAATACTGAAGTCAAACTCCTTTTTTGGAACATGTTGCATGGGTAAATCAGAATTTGCATTAAGCTTTATTCAATGCCCTTGAATAACCTTCAGTATAAACATATCTGAGGTAAACATTTAATTGTATCACATTAGATCTGTCTACATGAGGACCAGACCCTCTTACCTCCTTACCACCTGGCATTCTTCCCCGGCCTTGAGCTGGATATCTCACCTCCGTGGCGGTGCTACAGCCGAACGCCAACTGCGCTGCATCGTAGCTGGACTCGTCCCTTGCCCGGACCAGTCTGCTCCCTTATAGGGATACTTCCGCTTTGGTGAATATGTGGCTGCCGTCTTAGCCTCCTCCTCCAGCTCCTTCACCTGCTGTGCGAAATCCTCGCCAAACAGCTGTGCCGGTTGCGCTGTGCCAGGCTGGCAGAGTGAAGCATATTTAGCATTGATGGTTGGTCTAATCGTATCTTGCGGAGGCAGTTGATCTCAAAGTGGGCACTCCACAATAGCGTCTTTTGTTGTAATTTGTCATGGCCTCTCCATCCACCATCCTGGCAAAGCTCGTTATACCAGATGCCAGCAACTTTAAAAATATGCTGGAGCTTCACATGCTCCTGGGCTTTCATTAGTATGCCCATCTTGCCACAATCCTTCCTGTTCCCAACAGGAACTTTTAACAGTCCACAGTTGATTGGGGCTTTATACTTCGTTACTGTCTCATCCATTGTCAGCTCCTGTAGCTGATGTGAGACTTGGTAATTTATGCTGGTGGCAAGTTCCTCACCCAGAGGCTCACCAGCGTCCGATGCCATGGCAAACCGTGCTGCACACGGTGTCAGCTCTGACAGCTGCCTGCCCTCCCTTTGGAAGTCGTCGGACTCGGGGTCAGAGCGTATCTGCCCTTCTGCACTCACCTCTTGCAAAGAGGGTGCTTTCAAGCAGGCCTCTACTAGGCACTGCCAGCGGAGCCATCCCCACGGCCTCCCGCCTGCACAACTCCTCCTGGAGTGTGGATTTATGAAGCAGACCTCTCCTAGGCACTGCCAGCGGAGCCTTCCTTAAGGCTTCCCGCCTGCACAACTCCTCCTGGAGTGTGGCTTTATGAAGCAGACCTCTACTAGGCACTGCCAGCGGAGCCTTACCTATGGCTTACCGCCTGCACTACTCCTCCTGGAGTATGGCTTTATGAAGCAGAACCTCTCCTAGGCACTGCCAGCGGAGCCTTCTCTATGGCTTCCCGCCTGCACAACTCCCCTGGAGCGTCTCTGTGGAGCAGCCCCTGTATGAGCTGCTCCTTTTGGATTACCGCTGGGGAACGGTATCCTGTCCCCGACGGGACTCTCGTGGCCCGACTCTGCTGAGTCTATAGCCCTTACAGACTTGGCTTATGCCGACCGCCCGACTGGCGTTGGCTGTGTACCCGGCTGGGCACTTTGCCAAGTCTGTCGCCGCACCGCTACCGGCTTGCGACTCCCCCGAGGTGACAGGCTGCCTTTCAGAGACTGTTTCCCGCAGCTCTCTCTCTCCTTGTCGGCAGCAGCCTGCACCTTTTCCTTGTTCCTGTGTGTGGGGAAAAAAGAACACAGAAACACTTTCTTACTTTTTTCTAACTCCTCCAAAGTCTCCCTGACTTTGGTGGAGCTTTAATTACTCACCTGCAGCAGGAGCTCCGTGCTCCCGCTGCCGTTGTCGCCAATGCGTCAGACGTAATGACGCGCATGCGCCCTGACGGGGTTCTTCACGTAGTCACTCACGTGACTCCAAAGTAAAATCACATGCAAACTTCATACACTGCATTTGGTGCTCGCAAAGTAGCCTCCTTTGCATCAGCGAGACCAAGTGTACACTTAAAGAGCTGTCCTACTTGGGCGACCTAATCCGCGAGAAAACCACGAGCTGGATTGACCGTCCGCGTTGAAACCGTGAGCTGCATCTACCGACCGCATACACACACAAACACATCGCGAAGGCGGGGGCCAGGGAAAGCGGGGGATGAAGAGGAAGGTAAACGGCTGCACAGTAACGGTAAGTCCTTTAGAGATTGCGGAGTGGGGGGGGGAGAAGGGGGAGAGAAGGGGGAAGAAGGGGAGAGAAGGCGAGAGAAGGGGGGAGAAGGGGGGAGAAGAGGAGGAGAAGGGGGGAGAAGGAGTGGAGACACTTTTAAGAAGTACAATATAGTTTAGCGGGCATTTAACCTATCGAAAGGTTTTCCCTTGGTCCTGAAAACTCCAATGAGCCAATTAAAATGCCCGGTCAGCGAAGGAGATTGCCTACGGCTGTCCTCGACTGCCTGTAACTAAATAGCGACCCCACTACACTGCACTACGAGTCAAAAAGAGCCATGCCGACCAAATTTTACTCGCGGAAAATTTTTCCACATGCTGAAAAATTTTCCGCGACCAAGCTGAGGCCGCGAGTATTCGGGAACTTCCCTCAAGCATGAAGGGGAGTTCCAGTGACCTCATAGGACCACATGTCAACCATGTTGTGAGTTTGAAGGTCGAAGACACTCTTCTAAACGCGCAGATTAGTGGGACAGCCCCTTTACGCTTGGTCCACCAAGAGTTGCTGGATCTCCCGGTTGCCAACCATTTTAACTCCCCTTCCCATTCCCATACTCATCTTTCTATCCTTGCCTCCTCCACTTCCAGTCAGGCCACACTTGAACTAAAGGAACAGCATCTCATATTCTGCTTGGATAGCTTACAACCCATCGTTATGAACACTGAATTATCCAATTTCATGTAACAACCCCCTTCCCCTCCTCTCTTTCCTGTGTTTCCCTGCCTGACCCTTGTGCGCACCCTTTTCTTCCACTATCTTGTCCCTCTGCCCTACCCCGTTTCCGTCCCCTTCCACTTATACCTAGGAGTCAATCTAGTTGCTGGCTCGAAGGGCCGAATGGCCTACTCCTGAACCTATTGTCTATTGTCAATATCACCAATATCTCCTGGACCCCCCATATTAAAGCAATGACCAAGAAAGTACACCAACGCCTCTACTTCCTTAGAAGGCTTAGGAAGTTCGGCATGTCCCCTACAACTCTCACCAACTTCTACAGGTGCACCACAGAAAACATTTTATCAGATACATCACAGCTTGGTTTGGGAGCAGCTCCATCCAAGACAGGAAGTATAAGAAGTAAAGTAGATGAGCTTGAGGCTCAGTTAGAGCTTGGTAGATATGACATTGTGGGGATTACTGAGACGTGGCTGCAGGAGGATCGGGCCTGGGAACTTAATATTCAGGGTTATACATCCTATAGAAAGGACAGGCAGGTGGGCAGAGGAGGTGGGGGGGGGGGGGTAGCTCTGCTGGTGAGGGATGGAATTCAGTTCCTTGTGAGGGAACACATAGAGACTGACGAGGTAGAGTCACTGTGGATTGAGTTGAGGAATTGGAAAGGCAAGAAGACACTAATTGATGTTATTTACAGACCCCCAAATAGTAGCCGGGATGTAGGGTGTAAGTTGCAGCAGGCGTTAAAACTGGCATGTAACAAAGGTAATGCCACTGTGGTGATGGGGGATTTCAATATGCAGGTAGACTGGGAAAATCAGGTTGGTTCAGGACCCCAAGAAAGAGAGTTTGTAGAATGCCTCCGAGATGGATTCTTAGAGCAGCTTGTAATGGAGCCGACCAGAGAAAAGGCAATTCTGGATTTAGTGTTGTCCAATGAACCAGATATGATAAGAGAACTCGAGGTAAAGGAACCGCTTGGAGGTAGTGATCATAATATGATTAGTTTTAATCTGCAATTTGAGAAGGAGAACGTTAAATCGGAAGTGGCAGTGATGCAGTTGAACAAAGGGGACTATGAAGGCATGAGAGGGGAGTTGGCCAAAGTAGACTGGAAAGGGATCCTAGCAAGAATGACAGTGGAACAGCAATGGCAGGAATTTCTGGGCATAATCCGGAAGACGCAGGATCATTTCATTCCAAAAAGGAAGAAAGATTCTAACGGGAGTAGGAGGCAACCGTGGCTGATAAGAGAAGTTAGGGATAGAATAAAACTAAAAGAAAAGATGTATAACACAGCAAAGAGTAGCCGGAAGACAGAGGATTGGGAAACTTTCATAGGACAACAGAAGGAAACAAAACGGGCAATATGAGCTGAAAAGATGAAGTATGAAGGGAAGCTGGCCAGGAATATAAAGAAGGACAGTAAAAGCTTCTTTAGATATGTTAAGGGAAAAAGAGTAGCAAAGTCAAATGTGGGTCCCTTGAAGGCAGACGCGGGTGAAATTATTATGGGCAACAAGGAAATGGCAGAAGAGTTGAATAGGTACTCTTCACTAAGTCTTCACTAAGGAAGACACAAACAATCTCCCAGATGTACTGGAGGACAAAGGATCTAAAGGGGTAGAGGAACTGAAATAAATTTTCATTAGGCGATAAATAGTATTGGGCAGGCTAATGGGGCTGAAGGATGATAAATCCCCTGGGCCTGATGGTCTGCATCCCAGGGTCCTCGGGGAGGTGGCTCTAGAAATAGCAGACGCATTGGTGATCATTTTCCAATGTTCAATAGATTCAGGATCAGTTCCTGTGGATTGGAGGATCGCTAATGTTATCCCACTTTTCAAGAAAGGGGCGAGAGAGAAAATGGGGACTTACAGACCAGTTAGCCTGACTTTGGTGGTGGGAAAGATGCTGGAGTCAATTATTAAAGAGGTAATAATGGGGCATTTGGATAGCAGTAAAAGGATTAGTCCAAGTCAACATGGATTTATGAAAGGGAAATCATGCTTGACTAATCTTCTGGAATTTTTTGAGGATATGACAAGTAAAATGGATGAAGGGGTGCCAGTGGATGTAGTGTATTTAGACTTTCAGAAAGCCTTTGATAAGGTCCCGCACGGGAGACTGGTGACTAAAATTAGAGCACGTGGTATTGGGGGTAGGGTGTTGACATGGATAGAAAATTGGTTGGCAGACCGGAAGCAAAGAGTATGAGTGAACGGGTCCTTTTCAGAATGGCAGGCAGTGGCGAGTGGAGTGCCGCAAGGCTCGGTGTTGGGGCCGCAACTGTTTACCACATATATTAATGATTTGGAAGAGGGAATTAGGAGCAACACTAGCAAGTTTGCAGATGACACAAAGCTGGGTGGCAGTGTGAACTGTGAAGAGGATGTTAGGAGGTTGCAGGGTGATCTGGACAGGTTGAGCGAGTGGGCAGATGCGTGGCAGATGCAGTATAATTAGGTATGTTACAAAACTTACCTTTAGTCACGCTGTAATTCTGCCACTGGCCGTGTGCGCGATTTTGGCGCCTTTAAGGGGGGGCGGGGTTAAAACGGGGGTTTCTCCTCCCTTGTCCGATTTGTGTATTTTTTATTTTTATTAAATCGTCAATGTCAGCGCTGGAGTAATTTTAAAATCAGCTCCTGAAGCGTCAACGCCGATAACGGGAACGGATTTCACATGCAGGACAGGTAAACGAAAGTGGTTTCTTTAAATGTATAAAAGTGCTTCTTAAGCAGCCTTTAATTCACATTTTTTCATGCGACACGGTGATTTTATCCCCCGAATTAACGGCAGTATTTTTCATGCCAATACGGGGTTAAATTCACCGCAAATGAACGTTCCAAAAGATCGCGTTCCAGAAATCCTCACTCACAAGATGATTTAAATCCCCATTAATTTACAGGTATTAAACATTCAATTCCTTCCATTTGGCCTGTAAATTCATGAAAATGAGATTTAAAAATTATGTTATATTGTGACTTATTGTGTGAATGTTATTTGGACACTTAGGCTATTTAAAAATGTTAATCTATTCTTAAGAAATTGATAGATGTTTAGATCTAGTAATTGAATTTTGTAATTAGCTACAATTAGGTAACTAACTAATTATATGCTTTACTTTCATGTCTTCTAAGTAAGATTGTTTCATATTTGTTTCAGAATGCTTCAATCTATAATAACTGAAAATTTCTTTCAGTTATCTTAATTTTTAAGAAAATTATGGGCTTTTAACTGTCCTCGATCACAGCTTTTGTGTTAAGTCAATGGAAAAGCAATAGGGAACAAGATGCTAATTTCCAAGTATGAAAATGGCCATAACTTCTTTAATACTGAAGATATGAAAGTGAATTAGGTGTCAAATTAAACTTCTTTTTATGCTTTATCTGATGGGATAAATTGCAGACTTTATTTTTAAAATCTCAAAATTTTGTAACATTGCTAGTATAATATAGATAAATGTGAGGTTATCCACTTTGGCGGCAAAAACAAGGGGGAAGATTATTATCTCAATGGGGTTAGGTTAGGTAAGGGGGAGGTGCAGCGAGTCCTGGGCATCCTCGTACACCGGTCACTGAAAGTTGGCTTACAGGGCCAGCAGGCAGTGAAGAAAGCTAATGGAATGTTTGCCTTCATAACAAGAGGATTTCAGTATAGGAGTAAAGAAGTTCTTCTGCAGTTGTATAGGGCTCTGGTGAGACCACAGCTGTCATATGAGGAAAGATTGAAAAGACTAGGCTTGTATTCACTGGAGTTTAGAAGGATGAGGGGATTCTTATAGAAACATATAAAATTATAAAAGGACTGGACAAGCTAGATGCAGGAAAAATGTTCCCAATGTTGGGCGAGTCCAGAACCAGGGGCCACAGTCTTAGAATAAAGGGGAGGTCATTTAAGACTGAGGTGAGAAAAAACTTGTTCACACAGAGAGTTGTGAATTTATGGAATTCCCTGCCCAGAGGGCAGTGGAGGCCAAATCACTGGATGGATTTAAGAGAGAGTTAGATAGAGCTCTAGGGGCTAGTGGAGTCAAGAGATATGGGGAGAAGGCAGGCACGGGTTATTGATAGGGGACGATCAGCCATGATCATAATGAATGGCGGTGCTGGCTTGAAGTGCCGAATGGCCTCCTCCTGCACCTATTTTCTATGTTTCTATGTTTCTAGGAGGAAATTGCAGCAAATTGTGGACGCAGCCCAGACCATCACACAAACCAACCTCCCTTCTATTGACTCCATTTATACCGCACACTGCCTCGGCAAGGCCAGCAGCATCATCAAGGACGAGTCACACTCTGGTCACTCCCTCTTCTCCCCTCTCCCATGGGGCAAAAGTTATAGGTGTGAAAACGCACACCTCCAGATTCAGGGTCAGTTTATTTCCAGCGGTTATCAGGCAACTGAATCATCCTACCACAACTAGAGAGCAGTCCTGAACTACCATCTATCTCATTGGTGACCCTTGGACTATCCTTGATCGGACTTTGGACTAAACGTTATTCCCTGACCTGCTAGATTACTCCAATACTTTGTGTTTTACTCTAGAAACCAGTATCTGCAGTTCCTTATGTCTCCGTGGTACCACCCTTTTGTTAGTTTCATGAAAGCAGTAGCTCATCATATATCTCACCATTATTGTAAATTGTTGTATTTGCATATTAAACTCAATGGAGAAAGTTAGCACTTCACAGTGTAAATAGTCAGTTAACAATGGAATAACAGATAATGCAATGGCAATTGGCTGTCCAGTCCAAAGAGATCTATAGCCAAGAATCAAAAGTGTTTTACTATTATGTCCTGAAAGGGAATAATGAATTTTTTACTTGCAGCAGCATAACAGGCATGTAAACATAATACTCGGTAAACATGATAATCAACAACAAAAAAAGTTCCGTATATATAAAAAATAATGATAATAGTGCAAGGACAAAATCTTTTTGGAGGTTGTAGTGTTTAACAGTCTGATGGTTGTCGGGACTGAACCTGAACCTGAACCTGGTCCTGAACCTGGATGTTACAGTTTTCAGGCTCCTATACTTCTTCCCAATGGCAGGAATGAAATTAGTGCATGGCCAGGGTGGTGTGGGTCTCTGATGATGCTGGCTGCCTTTTTGAGGCAGCGACTCCTACAGATCCCTTTGATTCAAGATTTAAGATTCAATTTAATTGTCACATGTACAAATTAAGGTACAGTGAAATTTGAGTTACCATACAGCCATACGAAGTAAAAAGCAAAAATACACACAGCACATAAAATAAAGTTTAACATAAACACAGTGGAATCAGCATTCCTCACTGTGATGGAAGGCAATAAAGTTCAATCATCATCCTCCTTTGTTCACCTGCGGCCGGGGCCTTTGAACGGGGTCGCTGTCGATGGTCCGCTGTTCAAGCCCTCTCGTCGGGATGATTGAAATTCCAGAGTCGGGACGGATCGGAACACTCCATGGAGCTCCAGAGTCGGCCGCTTCTTACCGAAGACCGCTGCTTCACGGTGTTAAAGTCCACAGGCCCCGCGGTCAGAGCTCCAACAATGGCGATCCTCAAAAAAAGATCCCAGGCTCTGCGATGGTAAGTCCGCGCCGCACCCGCGGCTTGAAGCTCTGGGTCGGTCTCCAGGAAAGGCCGCACCACTCCACGTTGTAGGCCGCAGGGGGGGGCGGAGATGCAACATGGAAAGAAATGGCATCTCTGTTGAGGTAAGTGACTGGAAAAAGTTTCCCCCGATCCCCCCCCCCCCCCACATTAAACATACCAAGAGACATTAAAACATTCAAGACATACTTAAAATAATAAAAACAGAGAAGGGACAAGACAGACTGCTGGCGAGGCGGATATTACGAGCGATGGTGGGGAGGAAAGTACCCGCGATGGACTGGGCAGTGTTCAGCACCAATCATCTTTATTCCTGTGCTTTTGAGTTGCTGAAGCATGCTGTGATATTACTGAACCAGTAATCTAGAGACCTAAACTAATGATGGAGGTGGGCACTGAATAATGGAGAATATCATTGCTCAATCATTGCTCAGAAGCACTGCTGACCGAGCTGGCCGAGTACTGATAGTACTGACAGCAATGTTTAAGAAACAAGTAAATGGATAGGATAGGTTTAGAGGGATATGGGCCAAATGCAGGCAGGTGGGAATAATGTAGTTGGGACATGTTGGTAGGTGTGGGCAAGTTAAGTCGAAGGGCCTGTTTCCACGCTGTATCTCTAAACTAAAAACTAAATGAAAAAATTAAACTATGACTCTATGATAGAGCTGCCATCCTGACTGTGGCAGGTGGCAGGAGAGAACCTATACACCAGGAAGATTTACTTGACTGCATCCTGGTGGGAGTGCAAGTCCTGTCCATCTGTGTAGCTCTGAGACGTAGCCAGCCTTCTGGGTCAGTTTAAATACTGCTGAAAGATTGTTGAATTTGAACATGATTTGAAGTGCAATCCAACTATTTAGAAGAATTTAGAATCACTTTGTTCAGTTAAGCTGATGGCTGCAAAACAAATGCATTAAACAAAGCAGAGTTACAATCCAGGTAAGTACCAGATTACACAAACAGATGACAACCAATGGGCAGTGGCTGTGCTTTCGGTGTCTTCCATTACTTCTTTTTGACTGTCTCGATGCTTCTAATGGAGATCCATATTTGGGGGAAATCCTCTACTGTTCAGCAGAGACACAATCTTAGACGGAAATATTTCAGCTCCTTAAAACTAGGTTCTTTGGCACGTTGCCTCATTTTAATCGGGTTCCTGCCTTTTAATTGTGGAGATATAGATGAAAAAATGTTGATAGAAAGCCTTAAACTTCATACTTGACCAAAAGGTAGGCTGCTATCAATATTCTTTGCTTTTAGCACCTGCTTACATTTCATTTTAATTGCTTTCGTTAAATTCCTGCGAGTCATACAGACCCTTCTTGTGAAAATAATTTCTTGAGAAGTCTAAACAAATTCACTCAATATCTTTTTCCCGTGCTATTTTATGATCCCCTCGAATCTGTATCCAGATAACATATTCCATAAACTCAAGTTCCTGTTCCTTTTCTCACTACCATTCACACATAATTACTTTATGGTAGGAGAAGAAATTTACATCTTTTAGGTTTTACTATCTCCTGTGAACAACCGAGCTGCCACTTTTCTGGGCTGGCATGTCATTTAAAGATCTCTTATCCTGTTAATAGCTTAAAAGCCTGAGGCTTCATTTCTTTGCATTTTAAAAATAACCAGTTTTATCCATCATTCTTTTGTCTTTTTAACACATTTGTAGACTAGATTCAACCACTGTTTTATTTACCTAAATATCTTACCATTGGGATCATATATCTTAAAATTAAAACTTAATAGCTTACACTTTACATCAAATAATTAACAACAAGCAAAACAAATTTAAAAAAAACATTCTCTGTCAGAGTTTAAGAGGTTTTTAGATAGGCACATGGATATGCAGGAAATGGAGGGATATGGATTACGTGTAGCCTGATGAGAGTGTCTGATCTTGCAATTATGTTCGGCACAGGCATTATGGGCTGAAGGGCCTGTACTTTTCTATGTTCTACGTTCATTGCAGGATATCAGGTGATTTATGGCAAATACTCCAACAGTGATAAAACAGTTGGCAGAGGTCAAACAGTTGATGAAAAGTGATTAATAGAGATTAAATGGCTTCTGGTATTAACTTGGTTTTATTCTATTATCATTCAATTTATCTCTGTTTTACCAAGCATTATGATTACAATGTAGTAAGTAAATGAAAATTCTGTTCTGTCAATTTTGATGTGTCTAAGTTTTATATTGTTTTAGTGCTGATACACTTGAAATATACTGATAAAACACAAAAAGATGGTATTTAAGGTGGATCAAGATTTTGCACAGTTGGCATATGTATTAGTATTGAAGTTCTGAGTAACATTGAAGTACTGATTTCGTATTGCTCGTTGTAATACAAATCAAAGAATGCAACTTCATTTGTCTTCACCGATCTACCTGTTCTATCTGTCAATGACATCATTGGTAAAATTTGCCAATGCATATTCTGTGTGTAGACAATGACTCTGAAAGCTGAGGAAACACTTACATTGTGTTGTAAATGAGGAGAGATGTGACAACTCACCTATCAGGATGCATCACAGCCTGATATGGCAGCTGCTCTGCCCAAGACCACAAGAAATTGCAGTGGGTTGTGGGCTCAGCTCAGCCCATCACACAAACCAGCAACCACTCACCCCTTCTCTTCCACCCATCAACTCCATCTGCACTTTTACACTGCCTTGGGAAAGTGGAAGGACCACTCACACCCCGGTTAATCTCTTGTCTCCCCACTCCTTTCAGTCAGTAAATACAAAACCTTGAATGCACATCCTAGCAGATAAAAGAACAGCTTCTTCCCATTGTTATTACAGTCTTGAACAGATTTTTCATGTTTTAAGGATGTGTTCCCAACTTCCAACCTACCTTATTGTAGTCCTTGCAGTTTTGCCAAAGTCAAACTGGAGTCTATGGACATCTAGACATCTATGATCTGACTTGGTGCATCAACTGCAGCAGAATTATATTCCATCACAAGTTTATGGAACAGCACATCCCTCATCCTAAGCAACCTGTTCAATGAGGACCGGAGAAGAATATGCCAGCTTGATGAACCCATAACAAAAGACTAAATGGCAAACCATGGAAGCAGAATGGTATGCATGGAGCTAAGCAGTCCCATAAACAATGCATTTTGACCTTGCACATCTTTCCATAGCCATTCATTAGTGGTGGACAATTAACCAACAAATGGGAAGAGGGGTTGAGGCTACATGAACATTCCAAACCTGATGATATCAAAGCCCAGATTATGTCCAGAGGCATTGCAGAAACATTTGCAGCTTTCTTCTGTCAAAGAAGCCCAGTGAGTAACATCCATCTTGGTCACATCCTGAGGACCCTGCACCTCAAAAAGCTAGTTGAGTTATTTGATTCACTGCATGTGACATCAAGATCTGCAACCTGCAACACCTGGACAACGGGCCTTTATAGACACAAAATGATGGAGTAACTCAGCTGGACAGGCAACATCTCTGGACAGAAGGAATGGATGAAGTTTTGGGTCGAGAAGGGTCTGAAGAAGGGTGTTGACCCAAAAGAGTCTTCCTTCCTACACAACAGGCCTTTATGGTCAGCTGCACTTAAAGCACCATGGACTTTGAAAATGGCAGCAAACCTGGCGACTCTTGCAGATTGTCTCCGTGGAGTATTTCTATTCACCTTTACTTAAACTAGGATTGTGCTTATGTTGAGTAATACTTTGCTGAACTGTATGCAAAAAAATAATTTCAATGTACCTCGGTACATGTGACAATAAAGAACTATTGAACCATTGAAGACCTGGACATTTTTCAGGTTTTGCCCGAGTGGCAAGTAGCATGCGTGCCACACAGTGGCCTTCTATGTGATTGTAGAGAGTCTAACCATGAACCCTTGACATTCAACAGATTTACCATTTCCACATTCAGTTAATACTCTTATATGACAATTCAGCTGTCAAAACTATTGGGTTTCAAACACCTTGACAGTTGTTATCTAAAACATTGAAATATCCTGTGTACGGAAATGATTTACTTGTTGAATGAAACTGAAAAGACAATGGATATGTAAGCAGAACACAACTATATTGTTCACATAAAATCAAACCCTATAATCATAGGATCAGCAAGTCCAAGGTCATGCTAGAATAAAACCTTTCCTTTATTCTAAAACACTTAAACTAGTAATTGGATGGGAATGCGATTGAAGGTAATAAAGCTAACAATAGATCACAATAATTATTGCAAGATGGCGACAGTGCCACTGAAAAAGTAGTCATAAAATACTGCTACGTCTATAAATAGCATTGAAGTTTGGATATGGAAGGATAGAGTTTTGCTTCTTTTGTTTTTTTGGGGGCTTGTGAAAACAATGTGCAAAGCAATCAGTAGGAAACTAAATTAATGTGGGGAGGTCCATAATAGGTTGGATTACATACTTACCCTGAACAACATTTCCTTTTTTACTTTCATTTACTTCTTTTCCATTCAAAGCTATTGTATTTTCTTCTGCAGTCCGACTTTAATAGTTAAAATCAGGAGATTATTGTTTCGACATCCATGAGTATGTTCAATCATCGATTTTCAAATTTACAACAAAAAACGCTTGTCCAAAAGTCAAACCTATCATATTTACTGGCTTTTTAAATTTACTGGCATCAACAACTACATGACAGAAAATGATGTTTTTGAAACAAGAGAATTTATCATCTATGTTAAATCAATGCAGATCTTGCTTAAACATATGCATTGTACACAGATCTATTAAATATGTTTTATCCCAGGGGCAGCAATTGAATGAGTTCCTGATGCAGCTGCTGATTTGTTGCTGCAAGGGATCTGACTCAGAAATTGTTGCCGCTTCACTGTTTGATGACTTTCTCATTGACAGTCCCAAATTCAGTTTGAGCATGGCTTTGTCAGAAAGCTCTGAGCAGGGAGCTGCAAATGACAATTCTTCATTGCAGTGGTACATCCCCTTTAAGATATATTAGAAATGTTTACCCACAATAAAGAGATTGCCCCCTTCATAAAAACAAAACAATGCCAGGCAAGAGCTATGGCCAACAAGTTAGATGCACATCAAAAGGGAGAAGCTTTTCTTAAGTAGGAGCTAAAATAATGCTTTGTGATCTGCAGGGAGTTTAAAGGACAACTTCCACAACATAGGAATAATTTAAAAGGAAATACTGTTTCTATCAATGGGGACCCATACAGGAGACTGCCTTAAGGATAAGGTGATATATTTAAAGTGCTCATTTAGTTTTTGGGAAGGTGATGATTGACATTGTCTATCACAAAAGGACAAACGTTAATGTCTTAATGATATTTTTCAGATATTATTATGTTTAAAATTGTATATTTAAAATTAATAGTGGTGTACCACTGTAATATAAAATCACAAAACTAAGAAGTAAAACGTTCCCTTAGATTTTCAGAGGTGGAGATAGCATTTTGCACAGTTCTAAATATACCGTCTCTGCCAACTAAAGTGTTCTCCAAGTTGCTCCCTTCAGCCTATCTTCAGCTAGCAACAATCTATTTTAATTTGGAGTATCATTTCAACATGATGCTAAAAGTTAAATTAGTCTTAAGGATTGCAATTTTTTTTAAACAGGTGTATGGAATCATTTTATGGTTGTATATTACAGTCTGCTACAAATTAAAATAGTCTGCATCTTAAATATGTTATTGTAATAAAAATATAGGATGCCACAACCTTGACCATGTTATTTACCTTTGCTAAAAGTATTTCTTAAATCTAGTTTGAAGCTTACAGTAAATACTCCTCAATAACCATTGCACGTATTATTCAACCAGTTATTTATTATGAAAGCAGCAGCTATTTTCCAGAGGATATTGAATACAAAATGAAATACTCTTAGCATTCAAATGCAGATAGTAAACTTCTTTCTTAACACTCAAACAAGAAAGGGATGGAGTTCAACATTATGTTCAATCGAGATGTTTTTAATAACATAATCAAATGTCACTGTTGTATTAATTGTTTTTCTATGTCTAATAGGAAAACAGCAGATGAGCGGCATTCGTGCATGACATACTGGTATTACATAAGTAAAAGCAATTTACCAAGATAATCCCATGAAAATCCTTGTATGGGATAATGTATGCTCCCTCCGTAGTTATCAGTTTCCTTCGGAAATGTAAAGACTAACAACCACCACAACAAATAAATAGCTTTGAGAAGCTTTGTTCTTCGCTGTTTACTTGATTTAAAGATCAGTCGAATGAAAGCTTGTTTATATTCCTGGGAACATTCAACAGTCAATGTATTCTCGAGGTGATCGCTGAAAGGAGGAATGCTCCTCACCAACCCGCTTTTTACACAAAAACGCAAGCTATTTCGGGGTTTGCTTTGTATTCTTATGATGATCACCAAGTTTCTGTTGTTTTGTTCTGAGAGGCTTTTTATTAGCTGCCAACTATTAGCAATATGTTAACTTTAATTACACCGATGTGATATTGAAGGAAGAAATGTCTACCGGGAATCAAACATTAATCACCTAAAAGTTTACCAGCGAATTAAGTAAATTGCTCGAATGAACAGGAGCCTCGTATCAAACTCTTCAACGTTTACAGAATATTGTATATTTATATTGCTGCTTTTAAAGCCAGAATTTCAAGTGCACATAACGTCGTGGCAAATAAAATTGGACATTTGGGTTTTAATTATTCCAGCCTGGTGGGCGCGCTTGCACCTCCCTAATTTTGCAATGTACTCATGCAGCCTTCACAACCGCGGACCATACCTTGGTTAACTGGGCGATCTTCTTACTCATTTTCAAATGCATGTCGTGGTCGTAGTGCAGCTCCGGATCCGCCACAGTTGCTTTCGAGCCGTTGCATTTGGCAGCATGAACTGCCCAGCTCACTCCCGTCGCCATGGTTCCCAGACTGGCAGAGCCCCGGGGGTTTGGGGTGGAGGGGAGGAGGAGGAAAGCGCGGCTCGGGTGCCCGAGGCGGGCTTGCAGGAGCGCCCGCTTGTCCGGCTCCGTCCGCCCGATGGTCCGGTTCCCCGGTGGAAGCAGCAGAAGCGGGCGCGGGCAACCCGGGGACTGCACAAGCGAATGGTGGTTCAGTGCCAGCCACCGGGCAGGGCTGAGGAGGGAGGCATCAGTGGGTGGGCGCTGCACATTGCTGCCTGTGAACACGGGGCAAAGTTTGCATGAAACGAGAGCTCCGTGCTTTGAACGTCATGCAATGCACACACAGAACGGTGGGTGCTCTGTGGGGAAGGGATCTAGCAGAGATGCACTATCCGGATAGGACACAGCATGCTGGAGTAACTCAGCGGGTCAGGCAGCATCTCTGGATAAATATAGAAAATAGGTGCAGGAGTAGGCCATTCGGCCCTTCGAGCCAGCACCGCCATTCAATATGATCATAGTTGATCATCCAATATCAGTACCCGGTTCCTGCTTTTACCCCATATCACTTGATTCTGTTAGCCCCAAGAGCTATATCTAACTCTCTTTTGAATACATCCAGTGAATTGGCCTCCACTGCCTTCTGTGGCGGAGAATTCCACAGATTCACAACTCTCCGAATAAAAAAGTTTTTCCTCATCTCAGTCCTAAATGGCCTACCCCTTATTCTTAAACTGTGACCCCTGTTTCTTGACTCCCCCGTCACCGGGAACATTTATCCTGCATCTAGCCTGTCCATTCCCTTAAGAATTTTATATGTTACTATAAGATCCCCTCTCAGACTTTCTAAATTCCAGTGCATATAAGCCCAGTCGATCCATTAGGCCGCAGTATCGTGTTGGAGTATCGTTGTCAGTTTTGTTCTTCCTGCTACAGGAAAGGTGTCATTAAGTTGGAAAGAGTGCAGAGAAGATTTATGAGGATGTTGCCAAGATTCGAGGGCCTGAACTAGAGATTGGGCAGGCTCGGACTTTATTCCTCGGGTGATTTTACAGAGGTGTATAAAATCTTGAGGGGAATAGGTAGGGTGAATGCAATCTTTTTCCCCAAGGTAATGAAATCAAGAACCAGAGGGCATAGGTTTAAGATAAGAGGGGAAAGATTTAATAAGACCAAGAGGGGCAACTTTTTCCACAGAGTGTGGTGGGTATATGAAATGAGCTGCCTGAGAAAGTGGTTGAGGCAGAGTACAATAACAACATTTGAAAGCCATTAGGTCAGGTACATAGATAGGAAAGGTTTCAAGAGATATGGGCCATAGGTGGGTATATTGGATTAACTTAGATGGGGCATCTTGGTCAGCATGGTCAAGTTGAGCCGAAGGGCCTGTTTTCATGCCGTATGACTCTTTGACCGCAACAGTTAAAAAATACAGCACATCATTATCTTCTCAAGGCAAATAGGAGCGGGCAGCACAGTGGCACAGCAGTAGAGATGCTGCCTTACAGCACCAGGGACCCGGGTTCAATCCTGATTACAGGTGCTTGTCTGTACGTTCTTCCCATGACTTGCGTGGGTTTTCTCCGGGTGCTCCGGTTTCCTCCAAAGAAGTACAGGTTTGCAGGCCAATTGGCTTGGTACAAATGTAAATTGTCCCTAATCCCTATCATTTTGTTCTGTTTCAATATGCGTCCGGATCTGGAAGAAAATGCTCCCAATCCAGGGATAGCTTTCATGAAGGGGGCTGGATATTGAGGAGACGGATGAAGACAAGTTTATTAAGGGGAGGTGATCACCGAAACAGTACATTTAAAAGATATTCAACCCGTGGCACAATCAGCATTTCAGACAAGAAAGTGGTTTTGGCGAAGCGAAGTGATTGCTGAACTGCGATGACCTCTAAAATCGTAGAAGAATTAACATTTTGAAACAAAAATAACAGTGGGTGCCCTGCTCCCTCAATCCTCTGGAAGTCTGAGTTATCGAAAATACCTGTTGATAATATAGATTGCCGAGGTTCACTTGATTTGTAGCTGGTAACTTTTATCTCGTGCCTCCAAATGGAGTCAACGTTTCTTTGAACACGTTTATAGATTTCCTATTACATTTATATACAACGGGAAACATATGTTCTGGATCATCAATCTATTCCTGCAAACTAAACTTCCTGAAGAAGGGTCCCTGCCCGAAAAGTTGCCTGTCCATGTTCTCCAGAAATGGTTTAGGTTAGGTTTATTATTGTCACGAGGTACAGTGAAAAGCTTTGTTTTCCATGCTATCTAAACAGATCATATATATCACACATAGATACAATCAGTTCAAATTCAAGTATGATGGAGCAAAGGAGAAGATGCAAAGTGCAGAATACAGTTTGCAGCATTGCAGCGCATCAATTTGTCAGTCAGGCAAAGTCCAATGTGAATCAAACAGTACCACAGCTTATGGAAGGACCATTCAGGAAAAAGGCAGTTCCTGAGTCTAGTGGTATAGGCTTACAAGTGT
The DNA here is from genome assembly GCA_038087875.1 of Malacoraja senta. Classification (NCBI taxonomy): domain Eukaryota; kingdom Metazoa; phylum Chordata; class Chondrichthyes; order Rajiformes; family Rajidae; genus Malacoraja; species Malacoraja senta. The sequence goes on along the minus strand of CM075977.1, from coordinate 338,775,530 downwards.
CTGTACCTTCTGACGGATGGTAGAAGGGAGAAGAAGAAATGGTCGGGGTGGGACAAAGGCTTTTATTATGTTGGCTGCTTTTCTGAGGCAATGTGAAGCGTTGATGGGATCAATAGTGGGAAATCTGGTCTGTGTGATGGACTGAGCTACATCTACAACAGCAGAGCTGTTCCGAAACCAAGCTTTGATGCAGCCCGGCAGTGTGCTCCGTCATCTTGCTGAAATTGAGAAAGATGTTATTGTTCTCACACAATGCCAATTAGTTCTCCATCACCTTCTTGTACTCCGTCCTGTTATTGTTCATGAATCGACCCACCACAGTGGTGTCCTCTGCAAACCTATAGATGGAATTAGAGCTGAATTTGCCTGTACGGTCGTGTGTGTAAAGGGAGCATAATAGGGGACTGAGAACACATCCTTGTAGGCACCAGTGTTGAGAGTTATTGCAGAGGTGTTGACACTGATTGAGTTCTGTGGGTCAGAAAGACAAAGATCCAGTGACAGAAGGGGGAGCTGATTCCTAGATCCTCAAGTGTGGATATGAGTTTGGATGGGATTTATAGTGTTGAAGGCAGAGGTATACCCGCTGAGTTCCTCCAGCACGTTGTGTCTTTTTTTGTCATCAGCACTTGTAGTTCCTTGTGTATACAAACTATAATTCCTACTTCTCGATGTTGCATTCCTGGTTTCCTTGTGCTTTCCTGGTACAAGTGAAAAGCACCAGGAACATAAAGCCATTGATAAATTGATTTACAGGTTCATACAAGTACAAAAACTGAAATCACTTACAGAATAAAAATGGGCCAAACTAAATGCATGAAATGCAGAGCTTCTCTCTATGTAGAATAATCAGAGATTCAAATTAGTGGCAAAACATTTTATTCAACAAATAGAAAGCTTAAGTTTACTTCCATAAAGGCATACTACTTCTTCCCAGTTCTACAATGAGACATGTCAAGTTTATGATCATATGTGATATCTTCAAGTACAGTGAGGTACAGGTACTATGGCTCGATTGTAATCATGTATTGTCTTTCTGCTGACTGGATAGCATGCAACAAAATCTTTTCACTGTACACGTGACAATAAACTAAATTGAACTATGAAAATCTTGCTTGCCACAGCATCACAGGCACATAAAGTCAGACATCACGCAAAAACATAAATTGCACATATATTCTACAAGGTGAAAAAAAATGCAATAAACAAAACATTAGTGTAAAGCACAATTAGAAAACAAGAAGATGGGAGTGCAAGAGGTGGTCCGCAGTGTTCCATTGTTGACGTAGGAGTAAGTTGGTGCAGGTTGGTTCAAGAACTTGATAGTTATCAGAACATTGCTGTTTCTGAATCTAGACCCACATCTTCTATACTTCCTGCCCAATGGTAGCAGTGAGAAGAGGGTCTGGACCAGATGGTAGGGATCCTTGATTACTGGACCAGCAGCCAGAGTTCTGAACCACTGATGTGGAAACAATTGATTTGCACTACACCAATAATAAAGTAAGTCTGAAATTAAAGCTATTCCACATAGCATGATCATGAAACCTCCAAACAGTCATAAAAATACATTTAGTTCACCAAGTGAATCCTGGTGGGCTGGAATAGATGAAAATCAAGGTAGACAAATGCAGGTGACTCATAACTGCTTCTCCATTCAGGAATATTGAGGGTTAAAATCCTAGTCATACATCACGGAAATAGGCCTGTTGGCCCAACTTGTCCATGCTGCTCAAGATGACCACCTAAGCAAGCTTAATTTCTCAGCATTGGACCCTTATCCCTGTAAACCTTTCCTGTCTATGTACCTGTCCAAATCTCTTTTAAATGTTGCTTATTGTACCTGCCTCAACCAATTCCTCTGGCTGCTCATTCCATTTCCAGTATGTACCACCTGCTCTGTGAAAACTTTGCCCCTATTTTATACACCTATATAAGATCACCCCTCTGTTACATACACTCCAAGGAATAAGATCCTAGCCTTCCCAACTTCTCCCTGTAACTCAGGACAATAAATGGTGAGAATTTCAATAAAATTAGCAAGTAAAATAAAGAAGAAAAGTAAACCAAATGAAGTCAAATTTAAACTAATATTTAAGTAGTGCAAAATCCTTAAATCTTGAAATAATTGGCCAACCACACACGTGAACTTATTTTGTCAGGATCAAAATGACTGTTAAGCAGTAGTAATATGTTAGTACACTATTAAAAATCACTTTCATGTTATTCCATTCAGCCTGTCATTTTTGGTGATTCTTATCATTTTTCGATTAAGTAGAAATCTGCAACTTTATAATCTGTGGAGAGCCAGGAAATCTTTCTCAGTAATTTCTGAATTTCAGCTCCTACTTATGTTTGCACACACAACGGAAGTCTTTGCCAGAGTTAATTCATCACAATGATCAATACAGATAGATTCACTGTTATTCTTTTTGTAAATTCTAATCTAAAGTTAAAGACAGGATGTCAGAAAAATGTCATTGGTGGCAAGATTGTTGAGTTTATGGGCTACTGAGAGCACCATTTGTTTAAAAAGCATTACATTTCAAAAATTTGTGGTAGAAAGATCTTGAATAAACGAAGCAAATCAAGTTAGCACTAATTTGTTCATCATAGCAGGTTCATACTGAAAACTAATAATATTAAGCGAATTTGTAGTAGTGGAGTATCTGAACTGACATGATCTATCATTGCAGGTGTCCCCCATGTTAAGGGGGGAGGGGGTTCATTTATAAAATATAGTCCGTATAATAAACCTAAACCTGCATTGCAAGTTGAAAAATATAAATGTTGTGTTTATTTATTTACTTATTTTCAAATAAATTCCACAAGAGTAAATCTTATTCAGCATATCAAAGTTTTGATTAGTGATTTGTGAATCCTGTAAAGTTGAATTTACGTTGGACAAACAGCCAGTCTGAAGAAGGGTTCCGATCCGAAACATAACCTGCTCCATTTCTCCAGTGATGCGGCATGACCGACTGAGTTACTCCAGCATTTTGTGTCTATCTTAGCCATAACATAGGGTTGCCTCAAAATGATGGATGAAAATTGAATAAACTGCAGATGCTGAAAATCTAGATTAAAAACAGAAAATACTGAAAAGCTCAACAGATCAGGCAGTGTCTGTGCCAAGAGAAACAGTTAATGTTTCAGGTCGAAGGTCCTGTATCAGAACTGGGAAAGAGAGAAAATAAATTGGTTTAAAGTTGCAGTGAAGAGGGGTTGGATGGTGTGGGGCCTACTGTATTAGGTACCTGAGACCTGAGACTGTGAGTTCAGAGTTACCAAGGGAATATACGGCTGATGATTAATCTGGTTGAAAGGTTAATGAGAAAAAGTAGAGAGGGAGGAAACACATTCCAAGGAGTGTAAAAGCTATTTAAATAAGGGCTGTTAGTGTGAGAGATTGAGAGACACCACAATGTAAATGCTTAGAAATGCAGAGCTATAGTAAATTCCCAGCAGTTCAGGGCATGGTAGTGGAGACAAAAATACTGAAACAATAGTACAGATGTAAAACAGAAAGTGGTGGTGTAACTCCATTGGACTGGTCCTCCAGAGATGCTGCTCCACCTACTGAGGTACTCCAACACTGTATTCCAGTATCTAGTTCCTTGTGTCTACAATATTGCAGATGGATGACTAGCAGAAAAACGGGCTAATTCTGAAACACACAGAAAAAAGCATGTTAACTGAAGGTGTTGAATTCAGTATTGGATGGGAAGGTGTAGCATGCTCAGATGTAAGGTAAAGGTGCTGTTACTCAAGCCTTCTTTGGCCTCCATATAACAGTGAAGGAAGGCACAGACAAATAAGCCAGAGTGGAGAAATAAAGATGTCAGGTACAGGTAACTGGAGGCTCAGAACCAGCCTTTGCAAATGAATGCAGGTGCTCTGCAAAATGGTCACCCGATTTACAGGAAGTGAACTAAATATTGGGAAAAACTCACAAGATTAAAGTATAAAATGGAATATTATAAACTTTTTTACGTTCAGAAAATGAAATTTTGAAGGATTATCTGTTTTGCAGATGTAATTAGTATCAATGTCAGTGAGTTTGTTGCACAGTAATTATTTTTCTCAGGAATTCAATAAAATCTTAGGTTACATCTCAATCAACAAGATATAAAATTGTCTCAGATTTTATGGTAAGAATTGTTCCTAAGTAATTGAAGTTATGATCAATTAATGGATTTCCACAGTTACCCAAGAGAAGGTAGCAAAGGTGCTGTGCTGTGCAGGCATCATTTTGATTTTTGCATTGAACTTCACTTATGCCTACATCAAAATATCTGTCTGATTTTGTCTATTGCTAACCTCACAGTTATTTTAATTGCAGGTTCTGGACTGCTAATGCCTGCACTGATCAGACATTCTGTGACAAACCTTTATAATGAAATATAACACAATTTCACCAGTGTTGCCTTCCCTTTTGATTTTCTGTCTTATAGCTCGGCATTATGCTTTGAGTCTTTATTTGAATTTCTTTTTACTGCGAATTGGTCCTAACTCTTTTCAGCACATCACACCAGCTGTCTAGACAGGCCACCAAATTCAGAAATGACAAGCGAGATACTTAGGGGAATGAGATGAATCAAATTACTATCTTTCTCAAAAACTCACGTGTTCTTTTTGGAATTGTTTTACCAAGTTAATATGATACACATACCACATATATGTTTGTCATTTTAATAAAGGCAGTAACATATTTTGACATTAAAATGCCCATTTTCAATACTGTATTTGCCAGCATTAGATGGAGTGTTACTGTACATGGTTCATGTTGTTATGTCAGGGAGTGGGGGGGAACAGGGGATGGGGTGTTAGGGGTTGTGTTATTCTGCCTTATCAGTTTCAGTTGATTCAGAGGTTAGTGGTGAGCCGGCAGAGTTCTATTAACCACTGAATACTGGATCTTTGTGGCTATTAGGCAACACCAAAATAAACAATGCAATCTAAGGCCTTAATAGCTTTTCAAACTTCAAAAAGTAGTTTAAAAAGGAAACTATTTCAATTTAATATATTTTTCATTTTTATCATCTTTCAATTTGAAAATTTTCTCCACCAAGTGGTATCGCAACCATGTCAAGACAATTCTGATCACAACTAATCTATCCCACCCTGGCAACAGAATGTTGCATTTTTGCCCTAAGCTTCTTTTTATAAGAGCAATCCCATTGAAGGACACAAGTGGTCATCTATTTACCATCCTGATCACTCATACTATCTCTGTTCATCTTGGTCAGCTGCCTATATTGGATAAATGGTACTTCGTTCGCTCGTGTGTCAGACGACGTTTAGCTCGCTTCTATAGCTTCTGTCGTATAGCTTATTATTATAGCTTCTATATATATATAGCTTCTGTCGTCGTCCAACATGTTGACAGAATTGGTCACCCGACGCATCACAGAGTGCACCGTGTCGTCATTTCCGGGGATCGCTACGAGGAGGTTTCTGTCATGATCCCCACAAATGGTACTGCCTGACCATTTTCCATTCCCAATGATGTATATTACAACAGCTACAGAAGGCTGGTTATTTTGGCAATTATCTGGCCATTAAGTAGTAAAATAATGTTAGCCCAAAGAAATGATGGTAATACATTAATTGCTTATTGGGAAATAATCCCCCATTCAATGATTCATAAGTGTTTGTGAAAGATGATATCAATTTAAATGTGTTGGCCATTGGAAATGTGACCACCAGTATTAGCATTTGCTTCATGTGTGGGGTCACCTTCAATCAGTCCTAATCACAGCAATGGTTGTGGGGCTTTAATTTCACCTATATTGGGAGGTTAATGGCGTCACACGGAACAGCAATTATTGTCAGAGTAATTTGTTTTGCAAATGCATCTCAGGGATACTTGTTTTTCTGTCCCAAGGTGGTCTGGAAGCTGCCTGGGTTTTCTAATGCTATGCATATTAAGCAATTTACATTTACGTGAATATATTTGTTTCAAGTGTTGGGAGGCTAAATTATTCACCTAAATTATTTAATTAATTAAATCGACTATAATTTCGTCATCATGGCAAAATATTTCTCCAAAAACGCCTTCCTTTCAAAAGATAAATTGTTGATGCCTGTATAATAATTTTGAAAGCGAAAAAATAAATAATTTTAGAGAAGAATATCTATCAACATTAACTCTTGACTAGAAGCCGTAAAGTATAATGAACAAATACACATTCTAATGTTTAATATCAGTTTTTATATCAGACTAGAAGTGGTGATTTTAACTGATACTGATATTAAAAGTGTTATTTTGAATTATCAAAATGAAATTAGTTTAGCAATCCTACTTTTTTTGTTGGCTGAATACTTTTATCCAAAAATTTGTTGGAGCCAAGGAATACTGATAAAATGCTTGGATTAAACATACATTATTATTGTGTTATGCAGTTAATGACTGGTTTAATGCAGAATAGAATGCAATTGCCAGGCCACCTAAGAAATTTGACTTTTTACATCAGGATGTTTCTTTGCATTAAAATGTTATTCCAGTGTTAAATTTGCCACAAAGTCACCTGTAATAGTGTAAAGCTCAGTTTTAATCTCCCATCATCATTGTCAATCTTACTGTTTCATAGAACCATTCGATTTAAAGGACTAAACACTTGTTTTCTAGGCTTCTTCACTGCTATGCTGACTGCTTACATTACAGACTGTTCACACTCAGACCTAAAACTTCCTTGCACCTATGAACCAATGAATGAATTGGCCAAGTATTCACATACAAGGAATTTGCCTTGGTGCTCCGCCCACAAGTGACAACATGACATACAGTGACAGTTAGGAATGACACATAAAACATTAAACATTAATAATTCAATTACATTTCTACACTCAAATGATACTTTCAATAGGTACTTTATTTGTCTGCATCTAACACATCCCTTGCTGGATAATCTAAACAAGGGGGAAGGTAGACAGAAAATGCTGGAGTAACTCAGCGGGACAGGCAGCATCTCTGGAGAGAAGGAATGGGCGATGTTTCGGGTCAAGACCCTTCTTCAGACTGATGTCGGGGGGGGGGGGCGGGACAAAGATAGAATGTAGGCTGAGACAGTAAGACTAGTGGGAGAACTGGGAAGGGGGAGAGAGAAAGCAAGGGCTATCTGAAGTTAGAGAAGTCAATGTTCATACGGCTGGGGTGTGAACTACCCAAGCAAAATATGAGGTGCTGTTGCTCCAATTTGAGCTGTGCCTCACTCTGACAATGGAGGAGGCCCAGGACAGAAAGGTCAGATTGGGAATGGGAGGGGGAGCTGAAATGCTGAGCCACCGGGAGATCAGGTAAGTTAAGACGGACTGAGCGGAGGTGTTCAGTGAACACAGGCTTGTGTTGTGCACATGACCTCTGAAGGATTAGCTCCCATGTGTACATACCAGCAACTATGCAATATTGAAACACATTTAGATGCGACACAGTGCCGCATGGTAGAGTTGCTGCTTTACAGCATCCAGAGACCTGGGTTCGATCCTGACTACAGGTGCTGTCTGTACAGAATTTGTACGTTCTCTCTGTGACCGTGTGGGTTTCCTCCAGTGTTCTGGTTTCCTCCTACATTCCAAAGTCATACAGGTTTGTACGTTATTTCATGTTGGTAAAATTGTAATATTGGCCCTAGTGTGTAGGATAATGCTAGTGTACGGGGTGATCGCTGGTTGGCGCGGATTCGGTGGGCCAAAGTTTCCGTGTTGTATCACAAAAATTATTTTAAAAGTAATTTATGCAGAATATCAATGATGCTACTTCCTAAAGAAGATGACAATTCCAACCAGCACGTGCCAAAGTACTAAGTAAGTCTGGCAGCATCTGCGGGAGGTGAAAAAGTTCATGACCTGTTCACTGTTTCCAGCATCTTCCATTTCAGATTTTCAGCATAGGCAGTTAAAACATTGTTTTTAATTGTAAATAGCATTTGATTGCCTGGCAACACTGTGTTGGTATGAATCAAAATTGGTAAAGTAATACATAGCTCATAATTCATAGTGTGGAAACAGGCCCTTCAGCGCAACTTGTCCACACCGGCCAACATGTCCAAAGCTACACTAGACCCAGCTGCCCATGTTTGGCCCATATCCCCCCAAACCTGTCCTTTTCATGTACCTGTCCAACTGTTTCTTAGACTTTGGGATAGTCCCTGCTTCAACTACCTCCTCTGGCAGCTTATTCCACAAAGTACCCCTCAGATTCCTATTAAATCTTTTCCCCTTCATCTTAAACCTATGTCCTCTGGTTCTTGATTTACCTACTCTGGGCAAGAGACTCTGTGTATCTACCCGATATATTCCTCTCTTGATTTTATACACTTCTATAAGATCACCCCTCATCTTCCTGTACTACAAGGAATAGAGTCCCGGCCTACTCAACCTCTCCCGATAGCTCAGACCTCTAGTCCTGGCAATCACTATATAACTAAAAGTCTTTGTTTAGTTTGTGTCTCTATGTGTGCGTGTGCCAATCTGGTTAATTCCTATCTTCTTCCAAATGCTAGGCCATGGCCATCCCATTTTCACACATCCTACTCACATTTTCCCCGTGGTGGCGATAAACATCTTCCTGTCGCATTTCCGCCTATATTTCCGAAGTTATTAATCATTGAAATTTTAAAAACAACAAAAACTGCCTTCTCACAGACAGCTTCCAGCCTTCTCACAGTGATAAAGTCACAATGCCTCTCACAGTGCACCAATCACAATGGGCTCTCAAGATGGCTGTGGACTGCCACAATGACATCACAATGAGACGTTGCCAATGGTAACGAGGTTGCTGCCTCTCTACCAATATCTGAAGGGGCTGCTCATCAAGTTCTGGTTGCATTTTGGTCCCACATTGTACTCAGCTGCACTTAAGATTTCATGCTATATTTCAAAAGTTATTCATGATTAAAGTTTTTAAATAAGCCAAATTTGAAAAAAATTAATTGATTTTTAGTGGTAGACTCTTGCAGCACTGTCCTGTGATGATGTCACAATGCCATCTCACAGATATCCAATCACAATGGATCTCATTTACAAATGACTTCACAATGGGACATTGCCAATGGTAACGAGGTTGCTGCCACTGTACTAATATCTGAAGGGTTGCTCCTCAACTTTTGATTCCCCTGCACGCCATAATCAGGTTCACCAGATTTCATGCTATATTTCAAATGTTATTCATGATTAAAGTTTAAAAAAAAGCCAAATCCACCTTCTCACAGACAGCCATTTTCCAGGAGCTTCCAGTGATGATGTCACAATGCCACTCATACTGCACCAATCACAATGGGCTCTCAAACTGCCGACTGCCACAATTACATCACAATGGGATGTGCTAACGGTAACGAGGTTGATGCCCCACGATCCTGGTGATTGGCCACAAGGCAGGAAGTGGGGAGGGCCGATTGGGGGGTAACTTTCATTGCCCCCCCCTCCCTCCACCTCCGGGGTGAATGCTGACGCCACACCCCTCCCCCCCCCCCCCAGATTGGGGGACGGGTCCCAACGGGTCCCACTTGGTCTAGTATCCTCATAAATCTTCTCTGTACCTTTTCCAGCTTGACAACATATTTCCTATAACATAGTGCCCAGATCTGAACACAATACTCTAAATATGGCCTTGCCAATGTCTTATACAACTGCAACATGACCTCCCAACTTCTGAAGAAGGGTCTCGACCCGAAACGTCGCCTTCTCCTTTTCTCCATAGTTGCTACCTCACCCGCTGAGTTTCTCCAGCATTTTTTGTCTACTCCCAATTTCTATATGTCTTTTTGACCACCCTATCTACCTGCAACTCCATCTTCAAGGAATCATGCACTCCTAGATCCCTCTGCTCCACAACACTCCCCAGATCCCTACTATCCATTGTGTAGGTCCTGCCCATGTTAGGCTTCCCAAAATGCTACACCTCACATTTCTCTGTATTAAATTCCATCAACTATTCCTCAACACACCTGGGCAATTGGTCAATATCCTGCTGCAATTTTTCACAACCATCTTCACTACCTGCAAAACCACACTCTTTTGTATCATCTTCTTGCTAATCTTGCCATCTATGTTCTCATCTGAATCATTGATATAGATGACAAACAGTAATGGGCCCAGCACTGAACCCTGAGGCACACCACTAGTCACACGCCTCCAGTCCGAGAAGGAACCTTCCACCATCACCCATCTGGTCCTTCCATGGAGCCTGTAATGGCATTTTTTTTAAACGTTCTCAAAATCCAATTTCGATAGCCATTAATTGTCAGAGATAATTTGAAGGTATAGCCTAACGCACTCACAACACACAAAAGACAGCAAAGATGAATCTTCCAGATGTCGTTTCTTGATTAATTAGTCGTTTATTGAAATAATACAAAACAAAGAAGTAACTCATAACTTTCCGTTCTTAATCGCTGTTCCATTCACGTCACATAAATCACATAAAAGCTTTTTCTTATAAAGGTATGTCGTCTTGTAACATGCGTCGTGATCATGGTAGAAAACTATCTCCCCTCATACTCCGACACAAACTAAAACTTCTAATCTGCGAGTCTGCGCGAGACTCCTTTAACAAAAGAACACACCTCTACTACGTATCAAATCCCACCTACAAAAGTACAGACAGATAAAGACTAAAATATTAAAAATGTTAGACATGACTAAAATATTGACAAGCTTAATGGCTCCTACAGAGCCAATTTTCTGTCCATTCAGCTATCTCTCCTCAGATCCCATGCAATTCTGCTTCTGTATAGTAAGATTTTTACTGAACTGTATGCAAAAAAGGAATTTCTCTGTACCTCGGTACAATAACAATAAAGTACCATTGATCAATGAACATTCAAATGAATTTATGAATTGTGCGTAGGAGGGACTCTAGGTCCCTTGATCTGTCACTCAATCAGATTATGATTCCGTTGTTTAAAAAGGGTTCTAAGAGTAAACCTAGCAATTATAGACCTGTTAGTTTGACGTCAGTGGTGGGCAAATTAATGGAAAGGATACTTAGAGATAATATATATAAGCATCTGGATAAGCGGGGTCTGATTAGGAACAGTCAACATGGATTTGTGCCTGGAAGGTCATGTTTGACTAATCTTCTTGAATTTTTCGAAAAGGTTACTAGGGAAATTGATGAGGGTAAAGCAGTGGATGTTGTCTATATGGACTTCGGTAAGGCCTTTGACAAGGTTGGTTGGTTGGTTAAGAAGATTCAATTGTTGGGTATTAATGGTGGAGTAGCAAGATGGATTCAACAGTGGCTGAATGGGAGATGCCAGAGAGTAATGGTGGATGGCTGTTTGTCAGGTTGGAGGCCGGTGACTAGTGGGGTGCCTCAGGGGTCTGTTGGGTCCACTGTTGTTTGTCATGTACATCAATGATCTGGATGATGGTGTGGAAAATTGGATTAGTAAGTATGCAGATGATACTAAGATAGGTGGTGTTGTGGATAATGAAGTAGATTTTCAAAGTCTACAGAGAGATTTAGGCCATTTGGAAGAGTGGGCTGAAAGATGGCAGATGGAGTTTAATGTTGATAAATGTGAGGTGCTACATCTCGGCAGGACAAATCAAAATAGGACGTACACGGTAAATGGTAGCGAATTGAGGAATGCAGTTGAACAGAGGGATCTAGGAATAACTGTGCATAGTTCCCTGAAGGTGGAATCTCATGTAGATAGGGTGGTAAAGAAAGCTTTTGGTGTGCTGGCCTTTATAAATCAGAGCATTGAATATAGAAGTTGGGATGTAATGTTAAAATTGTACAAGGCATTGGTGAGGCCAATTCTGGAGTATGGAGTACAATTTTGGTCGCCTAATTATAGGAAGGATGTCAACAAAATAGAGAGAGTACAGAGGAGATTTACTAGAATGTTGCCTGGGTTTCAGCAACTAAGTTACAGAGAAAGGTTGAACAAGTTAGGTCTTTATTCTTTGGAGCGCAGAAGGTTAAGAGGGGACTTGATAGAGGTCTTTAAAATTATGAGCGGGTTAGAGTTGACGTGGATAAGCTTTTCCCATTGAGAGTAGGGAAGATTCAAACAAGGGGACATGACTTGAGAATTAAGGGACAGAAGTTAAGGGGTAACATTAGGGGGAACTTCTTTACTCAGAGAGTGGTAGCTGTGTAGAATGAGCTTCCAGTGGAAGTGGTGGAGGCAGGTTCAATTTTATCCTTTAAAAATAGATTGGATGGGTATATGGACGGGAAAGGAATGGAGGGTTATGGTCTGAGTGCAGGTAGATTGGACTAGGGGGAAGTAAAAATTAAAAAATTAAAAAAAATAAAAAAAAGTGTTCGGCACGGACTTGAAGGGCCAAGATGGCCTGTTTCCGTGCTGTAATGGTTATATGGTTATATGGTAAATCAACTATGACATCATTTCTCAGCTGCCTGTCATTTCCAAGTAACCAACTAGGAGAGACACAGTGCTGGAGTAACCCAGCGGGTCAGGCAGCATCTCTGAAGAAAAAGCATAGATGACATTTTGGGTTGAAACCCTTCTTCAAAATCACATCTGAATCTCCAGAAATCAGATCATTCATGTGCTCTTTTGGCTACATTTCCATGCACATTCATAGGGGAAAAAGAACAAAAAACACATCTTGAATACTCTACGTGCAGAATAGGTCATTAAAGCACATAAAAGGAACATTATTTATGTTGTTGAAGTGGCCCAACAATTCAATATAATAAATAACTATGCAAAATGACTGCAGCCCACTGAGTTGTTACACAATTTCTAATTCAGAATATTTTTTTGTAATATGAATTTAATTGTTGGTTTTGTAATATGGATGTAATTGTTGGTTCCCTTGCGGAATCAAGGGATATAGGGAGAAGGCAGGTTACTGATTGTGGATGATCAACCATGATCACAATGAATGGCAGTGTTGGCTCGAAGGGTTAAATGGCCTCCTCCTGCACCCTATTTTAATGTTCCTATGTTTCTAAGTTGTAAACTGACTTGTTTTCATTTCTATTGTCCTTTGCTGCCCTCTGGTGGTAAATATATGAGTCTTGAGTCTGCTATGGTAATGGAACAATTTAAACAAAGGCAGAAATAAGCTTTCATGTTGAGGGTCTGATCAACAGAGATAACTCAAGGGTCAAACAATTGTGTGTTGCCCTAGTTTTTCCTGTGTTTAGTCACTTGTATAATTAATTTCATAGAGTTATGGTTGAGGAATTATTTGAAAAGTCCCTCTAGTGTCAATTCTTTATGTTAACCTTCTTGGCCATTTGAACTGAAGATGAAGTGATGTAAAATCCATGCCCATCATAGTTATTTGTGATTTGGTGGACCTTCTGTACTCTTTCCACCCTTTATCAGTTCTTTAGGGAATGTTTTTTTTCTTCGGTTTGACCTCTTCTAGGACAGAAAATGCATAGAAAGCTGTTTATTTTCTTTTCCCTTGAGATATGGTGATGTTTTCCATTTTTTTGTTTGCATGCTCAACAGACTATTGCAAAAGTATTACTGTAAAGGCAAGTTGCTATTGGGTGAACAGAGAAAGGGATTCAAGGATGTCTCAAAGCCTCATTGAAAAAGTACAATATCCCCACTGACTTCTGGGAATCTTTGGCCATGTCCACTTAAAGTGCGGAAAGAGCATTGGGAAAGACAGCTTGATGACACAATGGAGGCAAAATTAGGTTGTATTTTTGATAAAGAATGCATTGTTATGTAAAGTATTGTAGATAAAGATAGTCAATTTCAATTTTTAATAATTTTCTTTAAAGTGTTTTGCTCTATCATAATAAAGCCATCAAATCATAATTTGAATGCGTTATTCTCAGCATATGCCTTTATTTTCAAATAGAAAACATCAAATAGAAAACATCAAGAACATATTGATGGTCTTTTTTCTACAAATTAGATAAAACACAAAACCTGATAAAATTCTGATGTCATATTTCTTTGGGATATAAAATGTTCAACCAAAAGGCAAAGACAAAATAAAAGAGAAAATAACTGATAAGAATGGTGAGAGAGATAACAGACGTTTCTAAGGAGACTAAGTGAAAGCTGATAAATGCAAAGATCTCTATTCAACTAAGCAATTCATTTGATGTGAGCTGAGCATTCATCAAAATTCTTATTGCGTTATGAACACAGGAATACACCTCTAGACAACTTCCATTGGGGCAGATATTCATGCTGAGATGTTGGTTGTCTCTGGAGAACTTTTTCTCCACTGATTACAATGATCAGAAAATCACAAATGGTCTGAATTTGTTCCTGAAATTTGTATAATTTGTAAAATCTACCCTTTGAAGTGTGGTTAGTTAGAAAAGATAAAATGGCAACAATCTCCTCTCATGTGTTCAGGTAAACCGAAGAGTCCAGACACTCAGGTAATTGGGTATCATAGGTCAACATGGACATCCTTAAGTACAGCTAGACCTCCCTGTGACCATTCTTGTGCCATTCATTGACCTCTGATTTTTTGATGGCCAGAGGACTACCATGAAGCTTCAGACTCCAGAATTGCTTTGAGAAATGAAAAAGCAAACAACAAAAAAAAAGAAATACAAACAAGTATACCAAATGCACCAAATACTAAATCAAAATTGCAATAATTTGAGAAACAATCTATATTCAAGAACTCTGTTTCCAACCTAAATGAATATGCCGTCATGGACTTCATCAGTAAGGGTGATGAGGAACGCATACCAAAGCAGACAATGTTAGTGCTCACCAATCATGGATGAACCATGAGGTATATACCCGGGTGAAGTCCAACTCTGCAGCATTCAAGTCAAACTATCCCGAATGGTACACAAAATCTATGTTCAACCTTCACAAAGTCATTAAGAATGCCAAGAGGGAATTCCAGGTCAAGCTGGGGTCTCAAGATAACCACACAGACACCCACAGATTGTTGCAAGACTTGCATGCTATAACGGGCTACAAGTGAAGTCAGGTGGTATTACTGGCAACATGTCCCTCCCCAACGACCTTGCCTTGAACAGAACTTCCGGAAGTGGCGGCGCTGTTAATCGGCTGCGGCTCGCCTGCAGTCCGTCTGTTTTTACCTTTTTTGTGTTGTTTTTTTTGTCTTGTTTTGGTTAAGTTTTGGTTTGTTGGGTTGTGTTAGGGGGGATGAAACATGTTCTCTGTCTCTTCCTTCGGGGGAATGCGACTTTTTCGTGTTGTACCCCCCTTCCCTGCCTCCGTCTGCGGTGAGGCCTAATGGCGGAGCTGGCGGCCTCCAACCTGCGACCGGCCCCGAGGCTACGGAGGCAGAGCCAGGCAGGACTTACCAACGGGAGGCTGGACGTCTTCGGGGCTGAGGCACCGGTGGCCCGACTTGCTGGTGTGGCGTTCTGGCTTTCGGCGGCGGCCTGGAGCTGATGCAGCGGGGTCCGGAGCGGAGACTGCGGGACCCGGAGCTGGGGCAGCGGCCTGGAGCTGGGGTGGCGGCCTGGAGCTGGGGCGGCGGCCTGGAGCTGATACAGTGGGGTCCAGAGCGGAGACTGCGGGACCTGGAGCTGGGGCGGCGGCCCGGAGCAGAGACTGCGGGACCCGGAGCGGAGACTGCGGGACCTGGAGCTGGGGCGGCGGCCCGGAGCTGGGGCAGTGGCCCGGAGCTGGGGCAGTGGCCCGGAGCGGAGACTGCGGGACCCGGAGTTGGGGCAGCGGCCCGGAGCGGAGACTGCGGAACCCGGAGCTGATGCTGTGGTGGGCCGTCTCGGAGCGGAGACGGCGGAGACGGCGTTCCGGCTTTCGGCGGCGGCGACATCACCACGGAGGTCCGCTGGACTGGAGGGCGGCATCTTCGGCCTGGATCGAGCGCCTCAGCGCAGAGGGAGAACAAGGAGGGAAGAGACAGAGACTAAAGGCTCTGTCCCACGGGTTTGCGGTCATTGGCGGTGAAGCGCGGCGTCGCCGGAAGAGGGGACCGCACGGCAACCACGAGAGCGCCGCACGGATGCTGCGCGGGGGGCCAAGTACGGCCAGTTCCACGAGCTTGCTGTTCGGCTTTCGGATCGCGGGGCTGTGGTGGCGGCTGTGGCGCACACGTACCCCACTGGCGGCGGCTGTGGCGCACACGTACCCCACTGGCGGCGGCTGTGGCGCACACGTACCTCACTGGCGGCGGCTGTGGCGCACACGTACCTCACTGGCGGCGGATGTGGCGGCGGCCGTGCCGCACACGTACCTCACTGGCGGCGGCTGTGGCGGTGACCGTGCCGCACTCGTGCCACTCTGGCGGCGGCTGTGTGGTAAGAACATTGTTTTGGACAGTGTTGGTTTTATTTTAGCACCGTGCGGTGTTGGGAACAACGCCGCACGGCCCCGGAGGTGGGCGTTTGACCGAGTGCGCGGTCTATGGCGGCCCAGGAGCGGTAGATTCTTCCTGTTTCGCCGCCAATGACCGCAGACTCGTGAGACAGGCCTTTAAGACTTTGCCTCCATCACAGTGAGGATGTGCTTGGTGAACTCACTGTGGTGGATGTTTTAATTTGTGTTTATTGTATGTTTTGATATTATTGGTTCTGTGTATGACTGCAGGCATCACAATTTCGTTCAGACCGAAAGGTCTGAATGACAATAAAGGAAATCTTGTTAGTGGAATCACGTCCTCCACCTCGACAGCCTCAGGTGCACCTATACTCATGGTTACTGTGACAGATGTCAGCCTTTCTGAGAGTGAACTCAAGACTGTGTGAAAAAATGGTGGATGGTGTGGACGATGAACCAAAAGGTCTGTTTCATGCTGTTTGATTTATAGCATTTAAACCTCAAAGCAAACTTAATAGATGTGATTCTATTCTAGCCAAGGTTAAGTTAATTTTAAGTGATTAAATAGAATTCATTTCTGATAATATTTGAAATTGACACTAGTTCCACAATCATAGACATCAACCTTTAAAATGGAAGCCACAGTTTAACTCTTTTAAGGACTGAGAATGTATAAATGCACTAATAAAGGAGCAATTAATTCATGGAGTAAGAAGAGGATTGATATTTTTTTCCATCAAACAAAATGCTGAAGGAATTTGGTGGGCCAGGCAGCATTTGTGGAGGGGATGGACAATGACAGGAGAGGACCTTTCTTCAGATTCTGACCTGAACGACGCCTGTCCATTTCCTCCACTGATGCTGCCTGACCCATTGAGTTCCTCAGCACTTTATTTTTTTGCTCATCTGCAATTTCTTGTGTCACCATTAGAGCTGCATCTAATGTATGGAATAAAAGGAACGGAAGCATAAAATTGTTGTAAAGATAAAGCTCTATTCCATCTCCAATGGAAACCACACACAATCTATCAGCTTCCTTCATCATTTATTTACCGTGCACCATCTTTTGCTCAGATGATTACACTTGGTCATGGGTCATTGTTTTGGGGGACTTTAACAAAGCTAACCTCAGCCGTGACCTTCCAAAATACAGACTTCATGTTACCTGCCCCGCCAGAGGGGAGAGAACACTCGATCACTGTTATACGGCAATCAAGAACGCATATCGCTCTGTTACCCGGGCGGGACTAGGTCTCTCTGATCATTGTCTCACCTTATTCCAACCTACAGGCAGAAGCTAAAAGCTGCTAAGCCTGTGGTCAGAACAACGAAAAGGTGGACAAGCGAGAGCATTGAGAACCTACAATCCTGCATTGACTGCACGGATTGGAATGTGTTCAGGGAAGCAGCCACAAGCCTTGATGAGTATACGGACACTGTATCATCATGTCAGCTTTTGCGGGAACAGTTGCATTCCAACTAAGACCCAGATATGGTTCAACAACAACAAGCCCTGGTTCACTGCAGAACTCAGACAGCTCCGACGGTCTAAAGAGGAGGCCTACAGGAGCGGGGATGCATACCTCTACAGGCAGGCCAAGTACCAGCTGAGAAGAGGAATCAGAACT
This sequence comes from Malacoraja senta, assembly GCA_038087875.1. Classification (NCBI taxonomy): domain Eukaryota; kingdom Metazoa; phylum Chordata; class Chondrichthyes; order Rajiformes; family Rajidae; genus Malacoraja; species Malacoraja senta. The sequence goes on along the minus strand of CM075977.1, from coordinate 338,757,670 downwards.
GCCAAGGAAAGGTACTCTGAGAAATTGAGGAAAAATTTCTCAGCTAGTGACTCTTCTTCAGTTTGGAAGGGCTTGCAAGAAATTACCAGGTACAAAAGGAAAGCCCCCCGCTCTTTGGACAATCGTCAGCTGACCAATGACCTGAATGAGTTTTACTGCAGGTTTGAAAATCAGAAACATAACCTTGGTACCCCCTCCCCCCTGTCCCCAACCAACACAGCCAGATCCCAGTCTACAAAGAATGAACCCTGCACCCTCTCCTTCCCATTCACCACTTCACATCTACTTAAGGCAAGACTCCAGTATGAAAAGACTGGACCATTTCCCACCTCAACCAACACTTCACACCCACTCACAGCCTGACCTCATTCTGCAAAGACTGGGCCATTCTACACCCACCCCCCTCCAATCACCACTTCACACCCAATCACCCACACCCTCCGAGCTGCACAACATCACTTCTCCATCATCCACAATAAAAATAGAGGAGGTGGAGAGGCTTTTTAGAGGACAAAAAATCCGGAAATCTCCAGGACCTGACAATGTATCCCCCTCTACTCTTAAGCTCTGTGCCAAACAGCTGGCACCGGTATATACAGACATTTTTAACCAGTCCCTGCAAACATGTACTGTCCCTTCCTGCTTCAAAGTCTCCACTATTGCACCTGTACCCAAAAAGGCAAGGATTACTTGTCTTAATGACTACAGGTCTGTCGCACTGACCTCTGTAGTCATGAAGACACTCGAAAGGCTTGTGCTGGCCAAGCTGAAAAATATCACAAACTCCCTGCTGGACCCACTGCAGTTTGCATATCGGGTCAATAGATCTGTGGATGATGCAGTCAACCTGGGCCTGCACTTCATCCTACAGCACTTGGACCGCCAGGGGACCTATGCGAGGACCCTGTTTGTTGATTTTAGCTCTGCATTCAACACCATTGTGCCAGAGCTACTACACTCCAAACTTTCCGAGTTGACTGTGCTTGAACCCCTCTGTCGGTGGATCACCAGCTTCCTGACAGACAGGAAGCAGCATGTGAGGCTGGGAAAGCACATCTCGGACGCGCAAACGCTCAGCATAGGAGCACCACAAGGCTGCGTACTCTCCCCTCTCCTCTACTCTCTCTACACCAATGACTGCACCTCCACAGACACCTCTGTCAAGCTTCTCAAGTTTGCGGACGACACAACCCTGATTGGACTGATCCAGGATGGGGCGGAATCTGCCTACAGACAGGAAGTGTCACAGCTGGCGTCCTGGTGCCATCGCAACAACCTAGAGCTCAATGCTCTTAAGACAGTGGAATTGATTGTAGACTTCAGGAGAGCTCCCCCTCCCCTCACCCCACTCAGCATCAACAACACCACAGTCACATCTGTGGAGTCCTTTAAATTCCTGGGAACCATCATCTCCAAGGACCTTAAGTGGGGAGCTACCATCAACTCCACAGTCAAAAAGGCACAACAGAGGATGTACTTCCTACGGCAGCTGAGGAAGCACAATCTGCCACAGGCAATGATGGCCCAATTCTACACGGCCATCGTAGAGTCTGTTCTCACCTTCTCCATCATGGTCTGGTTTGGCTCAGCCACCAATCACGACACCTGGAGGCTGCAGCGAATCGTCCGATCAGCAGAGAAGGTTATTGGCTGCAACCTTCCCTCCATTGATGAACTGTACACAGCAAGGGCCAGGAAGCGAGCGGGCAAGATCATCTCTGACCCCTCTCACCCTGGCTACAAACTTTTTGAATCACTTCCCTCTGGAAGGCGACTCCGGATTGTCAAAGCTGCCACAGCCAGACATAAAAACAGTTTTTATCCACGAGTAGTTGCTCTACTCAACAGCCAAAAATCTGTAGCCTCCCTTTGATCTGGTATTTTGTTGGTTCACATGCTTGATCAATGGTGTTTTATCATTAATGTTTTATTATTATTAATGTTTAGTGTTTTCTGAGTCATTCGTAACTGTCACTGTATGTCATGTTGTTACTTGTGGGCGGAGCACCAAGGCAAATTCCTTGTATGTGAATACTTGGCCAATAAACTTACTTACTTACTTACTTACTTGCAACACAATTGCTGGTTTAAATTCCACTAAAATACACATAATCCAGTGCAGAGGATCTAAATGCAAAACCATCAGAACTCTCACTTTTTGTACAAATGATTGTGTCTTTCTCCTCCAGTGAAAAACAAATTATTTTGGCACTGTTTGTAAAAGAAAAAAAGGCAATTCTGGTCTCTGGATTTGTGTCCCAATCAATTGCTGTGCGTAGAAACTCACCCGGGGAGGGGTGGGGTGGTTTACAAAGTAGCTGCCAGGACAAGTATTTCCTTCTGTAATACTGCAAAATAAGCTTTGCACTTGGCAATTACGTACATCATTCATTATGCAACTTGCTCAAAAATCATGTCATGTATACAAAGATGAATTGCACCCAGTTGAATTTTCCTGCCTGATGCAAATCTATTAGAAATAGCTTTTTTCCGGGATTATTCTAGGTCCAGTCAGTTTTCAATTTTACACTGCACAATTTTAACAGTATTAAGCAATTGAGCATCAAGGTTAGATAGGACTGTTCGCTGAATTTTTGTAACTTTGTCGACGGCAAAACGTGGCAACATTTGTGTACTGTCTAGATGAGGTCTGCTACATGATTTTACCAGGTTATGTGCAAAACAAAGCATTTCTCTGTACCTAGGTACAGGTGACAATAAAGCATAATTGAATCATCAAATACATCAAAGGTACGTTCTCTTTGCGGTCACGGGAATAACCATCTCCTCACGCATCTTATTCTCAACTAATACAGACAGTGAACGTACAAGACATGATTGAACGCGCAAGGCAAGGAGAGGTTGAGCAGGCGAGGATTTTATTCTTTGGAGCCCAGAAGGTTGTAGGATGATCTCTTCAGGGTATACAAGATCATGAGAGGGATAGATAGGGTAAATGCACAGTCTTTTTCCCAGAGTAGGGGAATCGAGAACAAGAGAACATAGGTTTAAGACGAGGGGGAAAGATTTAACAGGTACCTGATGGACAACTTTTTTTTAACACAAAGGGTTATAGGTATATGGAACGAGCTGCCAGAAGTGGTTGTTGATGCATTTACTATCACAACACTTAAGAAACATTTAGACATGTACATGGACAGGAAAGGTTTAGAGGGAGGGACTAGAGAAGTCGGGTGGGACTAGAGAAGGCGGGTGGGACTAGAGAAGATTGGGCATGTTGGTTGGCATAGGCAAGTTGGGCCAAAGGGCCTGTTTCCATGCTATATGACTCCATGACTGGGTTTCTGAAAGCTCTGAGCTAGGTAATGCGATCGAAGATTCAGTGGAACATGAATATTGTTTTTTTGAGCTCCACAAAGATATCCAAGGAGATCTAGGCGACAACTGGGATACGGGTTTCCAAAATCCAGCAGATTAGTTGGAATTACTGGAAGCAGCTGCAGGCTTGTACCTGAAGTTCTCTGAGATTCAGCCGAAAACCAAACGATTACTATGCTAGAGGTTCTATCAGTGACCATAATATGATAAGTTTTAATCTGCAATTTGAGAGAGAGAAGGTAAAATCTGAAGTGTCAGTATTGCAGTTGAACAAAGGGAACTATTGAGGCATGAGGGAGGAGCTGGCCAAAGTTGACTGGAAAGGGACCCTAGCAGGGATGACGGTGGAACAGCAATGGCAGGAATTTCTGGGAAAAATCCAGAAGATGCAGGATCATTTCATTCCAATGAGGAAGAAAGATTCTAAGGGAAGTAAGAGGCGCCAAGGACAGTATAAAACTAAAAGAGAAGACGTATAACATAGCAAAGTTGAGCGGGAAGCCAGAGGATTGGGCAACTTTTAAAGAACAGAAGGTAACTAAAAAGGCAATAAGGGGAGAAAATATGAAGTACAAAGGTGGCCAAGAATATAAAGGAGGATAGTAAAATCTTCTTTAGATATGTGAAGAGGAAAAGATTAGTTAAGACAAATGTGGGTCCCTTGAAGACAGAAACAGGTGAATTTATTATGGTGAACAAGGAAATGGCAGACGAGCTGAACAGGTATTGTGGTACTGTCTTCACGAAGGAAGATACAAACAATATCGCAGAAATATTAGGGGACAGAGGATCTAGGGTGATGGAGGAACTGAAGGAAATTCACATTAGTCAAGAAATGGTGTTGGGTAGGCTGATGGGACTGAAGGCTGAGAAATCCCCAGGGCCTGATGGTCTGCATCCCAGGGTACTTAAGGAGGTGGCTCTAGAAATCATGGATGCATTGGTGATCATTTTCCAATGTTCTATAGATTCAGGATCACTTCCTGTGGATTTGAGGGTAGCTAATGTTAGCCCACTTTTTATAAAAAGGAGGGAGAGAGAAAACAGGGAATTATAGACCAGTTAGCCTGACATCAGTGGAGGGGAAGATGCTGGAGTCAATTATCAAAGATGCATTTGGATAACAGTAACGGTCCAAGTCAGTATGGATTTATGAAGGGGAAATCTAGCTTTACTAATCTTCTGGAATTTTTTGAGATGTAACAAGTAAAATGGATAAGGGAGAGCCAGTGGATGTAATGTATCTGGACTTTCAGAAAGCCTTTGGGGGTAGTGTAATGACATGGATAGAAAATTGGTTGGCAGACAGGAAACAAAGAGTAGGAATTAATGGGTCCCTTTCAGAATGGCAGGCAGTGACTAGTGGGGTACTGCAAGGCTCGGTACTGGGACCGCAGCTATTTACAATATATATTAATGATTTAGATGAAGGAATTATAAGTAACATTAGCAAATTTGCATATGACACAAAGCTGGGTGGCAGTGAGAACTGTGAAGAGGATGCTTTGAGGATGCAGGGTGACTTGGATAGGTTGGGTAATTGGGCAGATGCATGACAGATGCAGTATAATGTGGATAAATGTGAGGTTATTCACTTTGGTGGCAAGAACAAGTAGGCAGATTATTATCTGAACGGTGTCAGGAAAAAGGGAAGTGCAACAAGATCTGGGTTTAGTTGTACATCAGTCACTGAAAGTAAGCATGCAGGTACAGCAGGCAGTGAAGAAAGCTAATGGCATGTTGGCCTTCATAACGAGAGGATTTGAGTATAGGAGCAGAGCAGTGATGTGCGGTGAGGTCAATGGCTGGGGAGGCACTGGCTAGCATCAATGGCCCGGCCCTCCCTGTATTGATCACCGCGTCTCCCCGAGGAGAGAGAGGGTGGAGCCGTGGCTGGGAGGGAGGGTAGAGAAGAGAAGGGAGGGAGAGAGAGAGAAGGGAGAGAGAGAGAGAAGGGAGAGAGAGGTAGAAGGGAGGGAGCGAGAGAGAGAAGGGAGGGAGAGAGAGAGAGAGAGAAGGGAGGGAGAGAGAGCGAAAGGAGGGAGAGAGAGAGAAGGGAGGGAGAGAGAGAAGGGAGAGAGATAGAAGGGAGAGAGAGAGAAAGGAGAGAGAGAATGGGGAGAGAGAGAGGAGAGAGAGAGAAAATGGGGAGAGAGAGAGAATGGGGAGAGAGAGAGAGAATGGGGAGAGAGAGAAAAGGGAGAGAGGAATGATGGCACGTTATAACCCGCAGCCGTCCCATTCTGACCGCCGCCGAAACCCCCCATCGCACCATTGCACCCTTCTTCATGGCGGCCCTGTGATGTCTCGGCTCTGACAATTCGAGGGATTTAACCGGTAACAACACTAAGAGCAGCCCCGGGTCGCCGTGCTCCCCGACTCGAGTCTGAGCTTGAAAAATCAGGTGATGGGCCTGATGTGTCCCGTGGGCCATATTTTGGAGATTCCTGCCTTACATGAACTAAACAAAAATGTACAGAAGTACAAAAATTGATGACTTTATTATTGTGATATGTATAGATCTATTTTTTTAAAATCGAATAACTTTCTAATGTACTGACAAAGTCCACCTTCCCAAGTGGCGTATCTTGTTCCGCTCCATGATCTTTGGTCTGCGCCGCCGCTGATGAAGCTAGCTAACGTGGAGGGAGAGTGAGGTAGCGTCAATTACGTGAGCCTACATAATTGACGCTCGCTCTTCCTCCACTGGGCTCAAGACACGGCCCCTTGTGAGGCAGATGTGATCGCTGCCTCCCCTGGTGCTTTTTCAATGCAGTTTTATGTGAGACCAGCGAGCACAAATTTAATATCTTTATATGTGAAATACGTTACCTGGACTATGGAAGGTAAGGGCATGTAATGAAGGGGGTTACAAACATTACTTTGGTGACATACATAGAGATGGTAACAGGCACGCGCTTATTGCCCACGCTCCATGCAGTTTCTAAGGGGTTGCGCAATCAGAGGGGAAGCTCAGCTCGTCGCTGCCTCACCTCTCATCTCTCCATATATTTGCAGCGGTGCTGTGAAAATTTTGCGATTTTTACTATAAAAAATGATTATTCATATAGAAATGACATTTATAACAGATCAGTGGAAAAATCTTTATATTTATTTTATTTTATTTTATTATTTTTCTTTACTTTTCCTAACAGCTATTTTCATTGGGAGTATGACAGGTGAGGCTCTGCCTCCCCTGACCGCACATCCCTGGAGCAGAGGTCCCACTGCAGTTGTACAGGGCCCTGGTGAGACCACACTTGGAGTATTGTGTGCAGTTTTGGTCTAATTTGAAGAAGGACATTCTTGCTATTGAGGGAGTGCAGCGTAGGTTCACGAGGTTAATTGGCAGGACTGACATATGATGAAAGAATGGAACAACTGGGCTTGTATTCACTGGAATTTAGAAGGATGAGAGGGTATCTTATAGAAACATATAAAATTATTAAGGGATTGGACAAGCTAGGTGCTGGAAACATATTCCCGATGTTGGGGGAGTCCAGAACCAGGGACCACAGTTTATGAATAAGGGGTAGGCCATTTAGAACTGAGATGAGGAAAAAATGTTCACCCTGAGAGTTGTGAATTTGTGGAATTCTCTGCCTCAGAAGGCAGTGGTGGGCGATTTACTGGATGCTTTCAAACGAGAGTTAGATAGAGCACTTAGGGCTAGAGGAATCAAGGGATATGGGTAGAAGGCAGGAACGGGTTACTGATTGTGGATGATCAACCATGATCACATTGAATGGCGGTGCTGGCTCAAAGGGCCAAATGGCCTACTCCTGCATCTATTTTCTACGTTTCCATGTTTCTAATTCTGTTCTTTAAGATTGACATAGTTGTAACTAATGAACTAAGCAATTCAGAGCCACAAAGCTGCTTGAAATAAAAGATCTTTATTCATCAAGAGATGCAGCCATATTATTGGAGGACTTCTCAGTAGAATCTCCAAACTCAAAATACATCGTTTTAATATTTTAAGTACAAAGACAACTGGAAATGATCAAATACAGTTTCAATGGCTATAATACCTACTTAGCTTCAACATTTTGAGTGTAGCTATATAGCTGTGCTATATAGCTGTGCAGAAATCATGGCTGTCCGAAGGGGGGGGTGCGTTGGGTGCGACTGCACCCCACTTTTTTCCCCCCAGAATAAGAAAAAATCCTGGGGAAAAAAAGAAGAACAAAACCGGAAAAAATCAGCATTTCCACTTTGTCGGAAAATCGCCCGAAATTCTGGTTCCGGCCGCTGAATGATTTGGGAGAAAAAAATTTGACCATCCGCGCCTGTGCAGTTGGGGAAGCAACGCAAAATGACTCTGTCTCTCCGCACGTGCGCAGTGAGCCCGGGCGGGATCAGACTGCCATTTGCACTCCACACATTGTGCTCGATGCCTCGTGTCTACTCCAGGTAAGTAGTGGAATATTGCGTTGCAGGAGGGGGAGTCTGTTTTTTATCCTCAGTTCAAACTACCCATGAGGGGGTCTAATCTGGCCCGCGGGATAAGGGAGTGCCCATTTCTCCGGGCCCGGGGTGCGGTGTGCGGTGTCTGCACGCCCGGTCCAGCGTCTCCATCTGCGGCGTCGGAGCCTCGCCAATGGTCAGTTCTCCGTTCTCCCGTCGCCGGGCGGGAGTAGCGGCGGGGCCCGCTCCCCTCGGCTCCCCCCGCCGCCAGGGCCCAAGCTATCTTCCGCACACGCCACCCCCGCTGGGCCCACGCCGCACCCGCTGGGCCCACACCACCCCTGCTGACCCCTGCTTGCCCCACGCCACCCCCTCTGACACCCGCTGGGCCCACGCCACCCCCGCTGACCCCCGCTGGGCCCACGCCTCCCCCGCTGGACCCAGGCCTCCCCCGCTGACCCCCGCTGGGCCCACGCCGCCCCCGCTGGGCCCACGCCACCCCTGCTGACCCCCGCTTGCCCCACGCCACCCCCGCTGACACCTGCTGGGCCCACGCCACCCCCGCTTGACCCCCGCTGGGCCCACGCCGCCCCCGCTGGGCCCAGGCCTCCCCCGCTGGGCCCACGTCACCCCCGCTGACCCCCGCTGGGCCAACGGCACCCCTGCTGACCCCCGCTGGGCCCACGCCACCCCCCGCTGACCCCCGCTGGGCCCACGCCACCCCCGTTGACCCCTGCTGGGCCCACGCCACCCCCGCTGGGCCCACGCCATCCCGCTGACCCCCGCTGGGCCCACGCCACCCCTGCTGGGCCCATGCCAACCCCGCTGACCCCCGCTGTGCCCATGCCACCCCTGCTGGGCCCACGACACCCCTGCCGGGCCCATGCCACCCCAGCTAACCTCCGCTGGACCCACGCCACCCCCGGTGGGCCCGCGCCACCTTCAACCCCCCCGCCCGCTGGGCCCCCGCTGGGCTCGCGCCACATTCATCTTCACCCCCCCACTAGAAAGAGGGGGGGGATGTGAGAGGGAGGAAGGGGAAAGAGAGAGGGGAAGGGAGGGGAGAGAGAGATGGGGAGGGGAGAGGGAAAGGGGGATTATCTTTAGTGAGATTGCAAAATTAAGGTAGGTTTTAGAGCTATTATATTTTCCCCTCCATATGAATAATATTAAACAATATCAAATAATATCAAACAATTGGAACTGCTTTCTTTTCCTTGATAACAATACTGAAAAATAGTTTGTGACGTAAATATACATTTTAATGGGATCATTATATACAGATGTAACATTAACATTTCGAGATCGGGGGGCTCGGGGCAATTATTAGCAATGTTACAAAATTTTGAGATTTAAAAAATAAAGTCTGCAATTTATCCCATCAGATAAAGCATAAAAAGAAGTTTAATTTGACACTTAATTCACTTTCATATCTTCAGTATTAAAAAAGTTATGGCCATTATCATACTCAGAAATTAGCATCTAGTTCCCTATTGCTTTTCCATTGACTTAACACAAAAGCTGTGATCGAGGACAGTTAAAAGCCCATAACTTTCTTAAAAATTATGGTAACTGAAAGAAATTTTCAGGTGTTATAGATTGAAGCATTCTGAAACAAATATGAAACAATCTTACTTCGAAGACATGAAAGTAAAGCATATAATTAGTTAGTTACCTAATTGTAGCTAATTACAAAATTCAATTACTAGATCTAAACATCTATCAATTTCTTAAGAATAGATTAACATTTTTAAATAGCCTAAGTGTCCAAATAACATTCACACAATAATTCACAATATAACATAATTTTTAAATCTAATTTTCATGAATTTACAGGCCAAATGGAAGGAATTGAATGTTTAATACCTGTAAATTAATGGGGATTTAATTCATCTTGCGAGTGAGAATTTCTGGAACGCGAGCTTTTGGAACGTTCATTTGCGGTGAATTTAACCCCGTATTGGCATGAAAAATACTGCCGTTAATTCGGGGAATAAAATCACCGTGTCGCATGACAAAATGTGAATTAAAGGCTTCTTAAGAAGCACTTTTATACATTTAAAGAAAGCACTTTCGTTTACCTGTCCATTGTGTGAAATCCGTCCCCGTTATTGGCGTTGACGCTTCAGGAGCTGCTTTTAAAATGACTGTAGCGCTGACATTGACGATTTAATTTTAAAAAAAAATTCACAAATCGCCGGTAGGAACGATTTTGTCAGCGAAGTTTTGTACTCCAACAAAATATTTCCAGGACAAGGGAGGAGAAACCGCGTTTTAACCCCGCCCCCCCCTTAAAGGCGCCAAAATCGCGCACACGGCCAGTGGCAGAATTACAGCGCGACTGAAGGTAAGTTTTGTAACATACTTACAATTATGCGTCAAACTGATAGCCTAATCGTTAAAGAGTTAAAAGGTAGCCTGATCGATAAAGAGCTGAGAAGAGGAATCAGAGCTGCCAAGGAAAGGTACTCTGAGAAGTTGAGGAGCAAGTTCTCAGCTCGTGACTCTTCTTCAGTTTGGAACGGCTTGCAAGAAATCAAGTTCAAGTTCGTGAGTTTATTGTCATGTGTCCCTGATAGGACAATGACATTCTTGCTTTGCTTCAGCACAACAGAACATAGTAGGCATTGACTACAAAACAGATCAGTGTGTCCATATACCCTTCTATAAATATATACACACATGAATAAATAAACTGATAAAGTGCAAATAACAGTTAATGGGCTATTAAAGTTCAGAGTTTTGTCCGAGCCAGGTTTAATAGCCTGATGGTTGTGGGGAAGTAGTTATTCCTGAACCTGGTCGTTGCAGTCTTCAGGCTCCTGTACCTTCTCCCTAAAGGTAGTAGGGAGATGAGTGTGTGGCCAGGATGGTGCGGGTCCTTGATGATACTGCCAGCCTTTTTGAGGCAGCGACTGTGAAAGATCCCCTCGATGGAAGGGAGGTCAGAGCCGATGATGGACTGGGCAGTGTTTACTACTTTTTGTAGGCTTTTCCTCTCCAGGGTGCTCAAGTTGCCGAACCAAGCCACGATGCAACCGGTCAGCATGCTCTCTACTGTGTACCTGTAGAAGTTAGAGAGAGTCCTCCTTGACAAACTGACTCTCCGTAATCTTCTCAGGAAGTAGAGGCACTGATGTGCTTTCTTAATAATGGCATCAGTGTTCTCGGACCAGGAAAGATCTTCAGAGATGTGCATGCCCAGGAATTTGAAGCTCTTGACCCTTTCAACCATCGACCCATTGATATAAACGGGACTGTGGGTCCCCATCCTACTCCTTCCAAATTCCACAATCAGTTCCTTGGTTTTGCTGGTGTTGAGGGACAGGTTATTGTGCTGGCACCATATGGACGGTTGCTCGATCTCTCTTCTATACTCTGACTCATCTCCATCAGTGATATGTCCCACAACAGTGGTGTCGTCAGCGAACTTGATGATGGAGTTCGCACTATGACCGGCTACGCAGTCATGAGTATAGAGTGAGTACAGCAGGGGGCTGAGCACGCAGCCTTGAGGTGCTCCCGTGCTGATTGTTATCGAGTCTGACACAATTCCACCAATACGAACAGACTGTGGTCTGAGAGTGAGGAAGTCGAGGATCCAATTGCAGAGGGATGCACAGAGACCCAGTTCTGCGAGCTTGGTAACCAGCTTGGAGGGGATGATTGTATTAAATATCCGAGCTGTAATCGATGAATAACAGCCTGACATATGAGTTTTTGTTGTCCAAGTGGTCCAGAGCGGAGGGCCAGCGAGATCGCATTCAACATTGATCTGTTGTGGCGGTAAGCGAACTGCAGTGGGTCCAGGTTTTTGTTGGCGTAGGAGTTGATCTGCGCCATGATCAACCTCTCAAAGCACTTCATCACCACAGGCGTTAGTGCCACAGGTCGATAGTCATTGAGGCACGTCTCCTTACTCTTCTTGGGTACTGGTATGATTGATGCCCTTTTGAAGCAGGTTGGAACCTCAGACCTCAGAAGTGAGAGGTTGAAAATGTCCGTAAAAACTCCAGCAAGTTGGTCCGCACAGGTTTTGAGAACACGACCAGGTATACCATCAGGTCCAGGCGCTTTTCGAGGGTTCACCCTTCTGAAGGATTTCCTGATGTCGGCCTCTGTGACTGAGACTGAAATACCATCACAGCGAATGGGGGCTCGGAAAGGCACATCAGTATTCTCCCTATCAAAGCGTGCGTAAAACGCATTGAGCTCATCAGGGAGTGATGTTTCGCCGACATTCGAGCTGCCTCCTGATTTCGCCTTGTAAGAGGTGATTGCATTCAGGCCCTGCCACAGCCGCCGAACATCTGTCTCTTCCTCCAGTTTGGAGCAGAAGTCCCTTTTGGCCTTTTTGATGGCCTTACCAAGGTCGTATTTGGACTTCATGAATGCCCGGTGTCTGGTCTTCAGGAGAGAGCGGATCTCAAAGTTCATCCAAGGTTTCTGATTGGGAAATACTCGGAAACTTTTTTATAGGGATGCAGTCCTCCACACATTTCTTAATGAAGTCTGTAACGACTGTGGCGTATTCGTTCAAGTCCGTTGCCGAGTTCTTGAACATTGCCCCGTCTACAGACTCCAAACAGTCCTGGAGTTGTTCCTCTGCCTCCCCCGACCAGCTCTGTACTGTCCTCACCTCTGGGGGTGCGCTCTTTAATTGCTGCCTGTAGGCAGGAAGAAGCAGCATGGATGGTCGGATTTACCGAAGTGGGGGCGAGGGATAGAGTGATAGGCATTCTTGATGGTGGTGTAGCAGTGGTCGAGGGTGTTTGGTCCTCTGGTGCAGCAGGAGACATGTTGGTGAAAGTTAGGAAGTGATTTCTTTAGGTTTGCCTTATTGAAGTCCCCAGCAATGGTGGTAAATGCCTCGGGGTGAGACGTCTGGTGTTTGTTGATCACGGCGTGCAGCTCCTCCAGTGCCAGACAGACGTCTGCCTGGGGTGGGATGTATGGAGATGAATCCTATCAGGATGATGGAGATGAATTCCCTCAGAAGGTAGAAGGGACGGCACTTCACCGCCAGGTGTTCGAGGTGTGGAGAGCAGGAGTTGGACAGGACTGCCACGTCTGAGCACCACGCAGAGTTGACCATGAGGCAGACGCCCCCTCCTCTCCCTTTCCCAGATGCCAGGGTAGGTCCATACGGTGGATGGAGAACCCTTCAGGCTGGACCGCTGAATCTGGAGAGCTGGGGGTGAGCCATGTCTCTGTGAAACAGAACACAGAGCATTCCCTCAGCTCCCTTTGATAAAGCAGTCTTGCCCTTAAGTCCTCCACTTTATTTTCTAGTGACTGTACATTGGCCAGTAGGATAGTAGGGAGAGGGGGCCGAAGTCCCCTGTGCTTCATTCTGACCTGAAGTCCTGCCCGACGGCCACGTTTCTGGACACAATGGAGGCTTCCCCTTTGTTTCCAGGTACTGAGTTTACTGTACCTGCTGTTTCTGCGGACCTGCGCTGGAACGGGGATTCCTTCACAGACGGCAGCTCCAGCCCCGTAATGAATGGGGGTTCCCTCAAAGTCGGCAGCTCCAGCTCCGTTGTTCCTGGAGGATCCAGCTCGTCGGCTCTGGAGGTCATCCCAGGGTTTCCAGGTACCGTACCTGGGTTCCTCAGTCGGGTCGGGTGTTTCACAGCCAGTGTGGGAAAGTTTAAAGTCCGGGGCTCCCGCAGCTGCGGGAGATCGCGAAATTGCGAGAGCCTTGAGGTGCTCAAGCAGCTTGTCTGAAACGGCACCGTTTTCTGCCGTTTTCCTGATCCAGGTGAGTTGATTGAAGTTGTATCTAAGCCTTTTAGGTTCTGGTGCTCCGCAAAAGTCGCCGCAGGCAGGCGCCATCTTGATAAGGGTTTTTAGTTACCAGCTATATCACCAGCTATAAGAGGAAAGATCCCCGCTCTTTGGACAATCGTCAGCTGACGAACGACCTGAATGAGTTTTACTGCAGGTTTGAAAATCAGAAACGTAACCCTGGTACCCCCTCCCCAACAAACACAGCCAGACCCCAGTCTGCAAAGAATGGACCCTGCACCCTCTCCTTTCCATTCACCACTTCACACCTACTTAAGGCAAGACTCCAGTATGAAAAGAGTGGACCCTTTCCCACCCCAACCAACACTTCACACCCATTCACAGCCTGACCTCAGTCTGTAAAGACTGGGCTCTTCTACACCCACCCCACTCCATTCACCACTTCACACCCAATTACTCATTTTAAACCAGTCCGGTAAAAAACCATTGAATCACCGGAGTCGCGCGTCTGATGACGTCACTCACTCAATACAAGCTGCTGGTGCGTTATCAGCAGGTCAGTCCCGTTCTTTTCCTCCCGTTTTTCGGTTTTCAGCGTGGAACTAGATGGCCTGTACCTCTACTCCACCATTAGCGCCACCGGAAGTGATACGTTGATAACTTTGGTTACTAAAAAAATGAAAATATCAATTTTCAGTTTTAAATCTCCAAGTGACGCTATGTCCCCCTTTACACGTCAAAAACCTTGGCGTGATATTTGACTCAGGACAAAAGGAAAATATTACGTTTTGGGTTGGGTCTGAAATAGGATCCTGCATACCTTTGGAATGTGGAAGGAAACAAGAGCACCCGGAGAAAATCCATGCGATCAAAGGGATTTAGCTTCGGATGATAGCTAAAATAAAACAATTCCTCCAGTTTGATGACCTCAAAAAGATCATCCATTCATTTATCTCCTCCCGCCTAGATTACTGCAACTCCCTTTACACTGGCATCAGCCAATCTCCCCTGTCCCGCCTGCAACTGGTCCAAAACGCCGCAGCGAGACTCCTGACGGGCACCCGAAAAAGGGACCACATCACCCCGATCCTGGCCTCTCTCCACTGGCTCCCTGTGCGGTTCCGAATAAATTTCAAGACCCTCCTCTACAAAGCCCTCAATGGGCTTGCACCCACCTACATTAAAAGTCTTCTCACCCACTACACCACCTCCAGGTCCCTCAGATCAGCCGACTTGGGGTTGCTGAATGTCCCGCGGTCTAGGCATAAGCTCAGGGGCGACCACGCATTTGCGGTTGCAGTTCCTAGACTGTGGAACAGCATCCCCCTCCCCATCAGAACTGCCCCCTCCATCGACTCTTTTAAGTCTAGACTAAAAAATTATCTGTTCTCCCAAGCCTTTCCTGACGTCCTCTGAGCTATTTGTATATATGTATGTAGTTTGCTTGTGTATACTATTCTTATAACAAATGTAAAGCACTTTGGTCAACGAGAGTTGTTTTTAAATGTGCTATATAAATAAATGTGATTTGACTTGACTTTACAGGTACTGTATGTTTTAATTAAGTTCAAGACTATGGGGCAGTACATTGGCCATAAAGTTGCTGCCTAAAAGTGCCAGAGACCCGGAATTGATTGTGAATATGGGTGCTGTCTGTATGGAGTTTGCTCCTTTTCCCTTTGATGGCATGGATTTTCTCCGGGTGCTCTTCTTTCCTTCCACATTCCAAAGGTGTGCAGGAACCTATTTCAGACCCAACCCAAAACGTAATATTTTCCTTTTGTCCAGAGATTCTCTCTGACCTGTTGAGTTACTCCAGCTTTTTGTGTCTATCTTCAGTTTAAACCAGCATCTGCAGTTCCTTCTTACACACATGATACTATACGATATAACTTGATTAATCCCAGGAGGGAAATTGTGTGTGTGTGGGTATATATATCACACACACACACACACACACACACACACACACACACACACACACACACACACACACACACACACACACACACACACACACACACACACACACACACACACACACACACACACACACACACACACACACACACACACACACACACACACACACACACACACACACACACACACACACACACACACACACACACACACACACACACACACACACACACACACACACACACACACACACACACACACACACACATTTATATAGTTATATATTCATATATAAATATACACCATTTTGTTTTCTCGTTTATAACATTGTTTACAGAGTACTATTTTTACATATTCTGTTGTGCTACTGCAAGTTCACGAGATTGATCCCTGGGATGGCGGGACTGTCATATGAGGAAAGATTGAAAAGACTAGGCTTGTATTCACTGGAGTTTAGAAGGATGAGGGGTTATCTTACTGTATAGAAACATATCAAATTATAAAAGGACTGGACAAGCTAGATGCACTAAAAATGTTCCCAATGTTGGGCGAGTCCAGAACCAGGGGCCACAGTCTTAGAATAAAGCAGAGGTCATTTAAGACTGAGGTGAGGAAAAACTTTTTCACCCAGAGAGTTGTGAATTTATGGAATTTGGCCTCCACAGAGGGCAGTGGAGGCCAAATCACTGGATGGATTTAAGAGAGAGTTAGATAGAGCTCTAGGGGCTAGTGGAGTCAAGGGATATGGGGAGAAGGCAGGCACGGGTTATTGATAAGGGACGATCAGCCATGATCACAATGAATGGCGGTGCTGGCTCGAAGGGCCGAATGGCCTCCTCCTGCACCTATTTTCTATGTTTCTATGTTTCTAAGTAAGGATTTCATTGTTTTAATTCTTGCTTGCTGCAGCACAACAGAATATGTAAACATAATACAGAACAGAACAGAACAGAACAGAAACACTGAACTTTTGTGTTTATATACCATAGACCATATATATATATACACAATAAATAAACAGATAAAATGCAATAGGCTGTTATTGTTCAGCCCTCCACCACCTCCAGTTTAAATTCCATTTAGAATATTTATGGAGGACCAGGAAACCAGAAGCAAGAGTTACTCCAGGGAGTTACTCCAGATCCAGGGTCAGGGAGTGATTCTGCGTTGGTTTTCAGCGGTCGCGGCGAGGCGGCGACCGGACAGCAATGGCAGCCAGATCTCCCACAATTCAAAGCGAGGGAGAAAGTGCCCAGCGCCAACCAGTTGCCGTGGCAGTGCGCATGCGCAGGGCGGCCGATGATGTGCTGGCCATGTGCAGGGGGGAGGATGTGCTGGCCGTAGTTGTGCGCATGTGCAAGGCGGCCGGCCGTGCCGGCGGATGAGAAGCAAGCGGAGAGCAGAGGCTGGCGGAGACGGGGAGTGACAGAGAGAGAGAGATAGAGAGGGGGGCCCGCCCAGAGTTGAACGGCAGGTGTCCTGCCTTGGCCGGAGGCCCCCTACATCTCGAGGCCCTAGGCTTAAGCTTATGAAGCCTATACGTAAATCCTGCTCTGCGAGGCCCCCCTAGATCTCGAGGCCCTAAGCTTAAGCTTGTGAAGCTTATACGTAAATCCGGCCCTGCATCCTGTCCATCGCTGAGAGATGGTTTGAGGTATGTTTTCATCCCATCCGAGTCTTTCCTTACAGAGCTCCTGTGTAATCGAATTGGCTGGCATAGTAAATGGTGCTAGAAATCCTAAAGGGTCGTTTATAGAGCCAACTACGGACAAGATGCCCCATCTTGTGTATGGTCGTTCCTGTGCAGCAATTCTGAACTTGAACACATCTGTTTCAATGCACCAGTGCAATCCCAGTGCTCTTTCCATTGGCAGATTGTCTTTGTCCAAGTCCAACTCTCTGGTCTCCTTGGTTCAGTGGATCAGAAACAGCCATGCTGTATGGCATCCATTCCACAAGAAAACAAAACCAAGGAGACCAGAGAGTTGGACGGACATTTGAACTGCTTCCTTTTTCGAAGGCATGGATTTTAAACAATCATCTACATCAAATCAAATCAACCTTTATTGTCATCTTGCAAGCAACAGTTGTACAGTGCAAAATGAAAAGACGTTTCCCAGGGAATTGTACATGAAATTTAAAACATTTCACACATAATAACACTAAAAACAATCCAGTCCCTGATGGAACAGTATAAATAGTTAAAAAGTAGGTAAAAACAACGTTAAAATACAGTAAAACCAATCATAAACATGTCCGGGGCAGCTGATTTGAGTGGCCAGTGCCAGTTATTGAAGTGGCCAGTGCCAGTTATTAAAGTGTCCGTGCCAAGCCGCAGAATCAGGTGACTGTGAGTACAGAGTGGCTGTTTAGCAGCCTCACAGCATATGGCAGGAAGCTGTTTAGCAGTCTTGTAGTCCGGCATAGAAGTTGTTCTTTACTGTGTTTGTCACCTCTGCTGGAAAGTGAGCTTTGTTGTCCTCAGCAGTCTTCCTTAATGCAAAGTTTGCACAACTTGGTGACGACACTGCTCCAATAAGATGGGTCAGAATAATATCTACACACCTTTAACTTTGGCGAGCAAGTTAACTTTGGTGCTGAGAGATTAATTTATTGGTGAAACCTTGAGAACCTGCATGATTGCAATGATTTCACCAGGATTAAATTCATGTGAGCACACTCTAAATACATTGAGATATGCAGACAGGGTGAAAGAACTTGGTGTTGAAGTTTCCAATGAACCAGAATGTTCTTCAATCTCGCAAGGGAAAAAAAATCAACAGAATAGTCTGATATTTGGTTGCTTTGCGAGAAAATTGAGGCACCATCAAAGATTTGTGACTTGCATGTAGATGTTTGTAGAATACTTGAATTGGAAGAACAGGTGGTGGATGAACATCGAGAAATTCAGCAGAAATTACTGCAGTGGAGTGATGCAGATAATAAACTCTTGAAGATGACTCAACTTTAGTGGTTGATTGAACTGCACCGTGAGGTTCTTGGTTGATGGGCAGAATACTGGAGATTATGCCAGATGTTAAAGGTTTGGTGCGTACTGTACGACTTCAGACTAAAAACACCATCTTGGTAAGACCGATAACCAATATATGTCTGCTCCTAGAAGCCAAAGAGAAAGATGGAAGAATCGCCAAAGAAGTTTGAATGCTAACATATAGTGCATATTTCTTTTTTTTTTGGATGTATGTTAAGCTTATAGCTTCTATTAATGTCTATTGGTAATTGCTTTGTTATATGCTTAGAACAATTAGGGGCCGGTATGTAGGAGCCATTGTTGCTTAAGTCAGTATATTATAGTCATGTCTAGATATTTCTAGTTCTTATCTGTATGTATGCTGGTAGGTGGGATTTGATATGTAGAGGGATGTGTCTACATCTGGAGAAGCTAGCGCAGGCTCAGAGATTTAGAGTTTAGTTTGCCTCGAGGGATGGTGAGGACAAGTTTTTACCACGATCACATTCACGATCACGTTCATGTTCACAAGACGCCACACGAAAGAAACAGTTAGTAAGAACGAAAAGTTATGAATTATTTCTTTGTTTTGTATTATTTCAATAAAAGTCCAATTAATCAAGAAACAACGACTGTAAGATTCGTTTTTGCTATCTGTTAGTATGTAAACTATATCTCCACCACATCCCCAAGTAGTAACGGTAATTAAAAGTTGGACATTGAAAAGTTTAGAAATTGCCGTCACACTGACTGTAACGTTGAAAAATACACCAACATATTACAATTGTACATGGATGAGAGGATGGAAATCAACAATACCTGGTGTTAATGGACTCATTTTCCGGCTGGTGTGAGATTGACCTGCTTCGCACTACTACTTCAGCAGTGGTTATTACAAAGCTAAAGAGACACTTTTCGGTCCATGGAGCACCACATACTCTCATATCAGACAATGCTGGGCAGTTCACAAGCCAGCATTTTAAAGACATCGCTACACAGTGGGACTTTACTCATGTCACCAGGGCCGGATTTAGATGAAGCGAGGCCCTAGGCTATTCCACTTGTGAGGCCCCTCCCAATCCCCCACCCCCACGATGAGAGGAAGATGGAAGAGTCCACCAGATTGACACCGATGTGCAGCCGAGCGTGGCCAATGAGATAAGGGCTGGAAAGCTGCGCTTTATATTTATTGCCAGTGCTAGTGTCGAGTTATCGGCTTAAAACACTATTATTCTGAAATGGAGGGCAAGGAAAATTACTGAAGTGTTGTTTAGTGACTACAGTGCATTGTGACAGCATATGTAAGAAAGGCCTATGACAGTGTCAAAAATATTATACACAAGGCCCGTATGAAGCTTTTCAAAAAGGGAGGTGGCATGGCAGGATTACAAACATTTTATGTGAAATAAGTGCACGCAGCGCATATCACAAGCGCGAAGCTCAAAGACCCTTAAGCGGGCCCTGGAAGCTCTGGGGTTTTAGATGCTCTCTGGTGCATTCTGAGCCTTATTTTGGAACATCTTTGCACCAAATTTATGACCAATATGTCAGAAATAATTTCGGTTGAGTCAAGAGTAATGTAAGGCAAGGCAAGGCAAGGCAAGGCAAGGCAAGGCAAGTTTATTTGTATAGCACCTTTCAACCACAAGGTAATTCAAAGTGCTTTACATAAAACATTTAAAGCATTTGAAAGAAACACAAATAAAATGATATTTAGATATAAAATGATTATTAGATTATTCAGATAATAATTACAAAATTAAAAGCAATCAAATAAAATATTTAAAATAGAATAAAACCAGGAATAGAAGTTACAGTGCAGTATAGGTAATTAATAAATTGTATTGTTTACTGAAAGGCAGCGGCAAACAGAAAAGTCTTCAGTCTAGATTTAAAAGAGCTGAGAGTTGCAGCAGACCTGCAGTTTTCTGGGAGTTTGTTCCAGATATGTGGTGCATAAAAACTAAATGCTGCCTCTCCATGTTTAGTTCTGACTCTGGGGACACAGAGCAGACCTGTCCCAGATGATCTGAGAGGTCTGGGTGGTTCGTAGCTAAGCAGAAGATCAGAAATGTATTTTGGCCCTAAACCATTCAGTGCTTTGTAAACCAACAGTAGTATTTTGAAATCAATTCTTTGACAGACAGGAAGCCAGTGTAAAGACCTCAGAACTGGAGTAATGTGATCTACTTTTTTGGTCTTAGTGAGGACTCGAGCAGCAGCGTTCTGAATTAACTGCAGCTGTCTGATCGACCTTTTAGGGAGACATGTAAAGACACTGTTACAGTAGTCGAGCCTGCTGAAGATAAATGCATGGACAAGTTTTTCCAAATCCTGCTGAGACATAAGTCCCTTAATCCTTGATATATTCCTCAGGTGATAGTAGGCTGACTTTGTAACTGTTTTTATGTGGCTGTTGAAGTTCAGGTCTGAGTCCATGACTACTCCTAAGTTTCTGGCTTGGTTTGTTGTTTTTAGCATTACCATTTGAAGCTGGGTGCTAACTTTTAATCGTTCTTCCTTGGCGCCAAAAACAATTATTTCAGTTTTTTCTTTGTTTAATTGGAGAAAATTCTGGTTCAGGCGTTGGAATGGGATGATTGGGATCATTGTTGTATACATTTTTTTAAATCAAGAATTGAAGCTGTCCTTGTTTTACTAATCAAGTTGTACTGTAATATGTTATGTAAAATGTTATAAAGGAGCATGCAAACACTGCAAATAAAATACTGTAAGTTTTTGTAATAAATAAAACCTTTTTTTAGAAAATGTTTTGTGTTGATTTGATTGCCTGTTACTGTTCGACTGTGTTAGTGTGTGCACATTAAAAATATGATGCAAAATGAGTCGCAAACTATGGAATACATATTTTTCAGTATTGTTATGAAGGAAAAGAAAGCAGTTCCAATTGTTTGATATTATTCATATGGAGGAGAAAATATTTGCTCTAAAACCTACCTTAATTTTGCAATCTCACTAAAGATAATCCCCCTTTCCCTCTCCCCCCTCCTTCCCCCTCCCTCCCTCCACCTCTCTCTCCCTCCCCATCTCTCTCTCCCCCTCTCTCTCCCCCTCTCTCTCTCCCCTCTTTCTCTCCCCCTCTCTCTCTCTCTCCCCCTCCCCTCCCTCTCTCTCCCCCCTGTCTCAACTCCCCCTTTCCCCCTCTCACATACCCCCCTCTCTCCATCTCCCTCCCCCTCTATCTCCCTCCGATGCAGTGAGGCTCCGACTCCGCGCCGCAGACACAGCAGATCCCCCCCCGCCCAGAGAAACGGGCTCTCCCGCAACGCAATATTCCACTACTTACCTGGAGTAGACACATAGGATCTTTGGTAGACACGAGGCATTGAGGTGATTGTGTGGAGTGCAAATGGAGATCTGAACCCACCCGGGCCCACAGCGCACCCGCGGATGGTTGCATTTCCCCCCCCAAAAAATTCCAGCGGGCCGGAACCAGAATTTAGGGTAATTTCCGTCAGTGGGAACGCTGATAATGCTCCAATTTTATTTCTCTGGATTTTTTTTACTCTGGGAAAAAAATACCTTTGCCGGAGGCCCCCTAGATTTTGAGGCCCTGGGCTTCAGCCTATGAAGCCTATAGGTAAATCCGGCCCTGCCGAGGACCCCCTAGATCTCGAGGCCTTAAGCTTAAGCTTGTGAAGCTTATACGTTAATCCAGCCCTGCATGTCACCAGCAGCCCTGAATATTCTCAGTCGAATGGGTTAGCAGAACAAGCTGTCCGCAGTGCAAAACAAGTCATGGACAAATCCTCCAGCATTCTGATTGGAGAGTTGTTTGGAGGGAAACCGGGGGAGGGGGAGAAAACCCACTCGGGTCGCGGGGCAGAACGTGCCAACTCCGCACAGACATCACCCGTGGTCAGGATCGAACCCGGGTCTCCGGCGCCACAAGGCAGCAATTATACCCGCTATGCCACCATGCCGCACACTTCCGAAGCACCGCTAGCCGAGAAGGTTTTCTTCCGTGCGTTTGCGTAGGGAGGAACTGCAGATGCTGGTTTGAACCGAAGATCTTCCATGCTTTTGTTCCGCTAGAACCATTACGAAGCTGGAGCTGGATTCGGACCATCCAGATAGACACGAAATGCTGGAGTCTTCTTATCGAGTCCACATCACAAGATTAGAAACTGTTCAGCCAGAGCTGGACACACATCTTGGCATCTGCATACAATGGCGTCTTGCGCTTCTTGTGCATCGTGGTGGAAAGATTGGTGGAAACAGGGCCGTGACGTGAACGCTCTTTCCTTGACCCCAATGCTGGACTAACTCAGCGGGATAGGCAGCAACTCTGGAGAGAAGGAATGGGTGATGTTTCAGGTCGAGACCCTTCCTCAGACTGAATCAGGGAGGACCTCCAGGCGGGTATGAAGCACCAGGACATCATGTGGTTCACAGCGTTAGTACAGGTATCAGAGAATATGGGGAGAAGGTAGGAGAATGGAGTTAAGAGGGAGATATAGATCAGCCATGATTGAATGGCGGAGTAGAGATACAGCATGGAAACAGGCCCTTCGACTCACTGGGTCCGTGCCGACCAGCGATCCCCGCATATTAACACTATGTTACACACACTAGGGACAAGTTATCTCGATACCTGTATGTCTTTGGAGTGTGGGTGGAAACTGAAGATATCAGAGAAAACCCATGTGGTCATGGGGAGAATGTACAAGCTCTGTACAGACAGCATCCATAGTCGGGCTCGAACCAAGGTCTCTGGCGCTGCAAGCGCTGTAAGGCAACAACTCTACTTACACGCTGCTCCACCGTGCCGCCCATGATGAGCCGAATGGCCTAATTCTACAATCACTTGTGACATTATGAGAGACATCACAAAATGGACGGTGGCAACCGCGACACACTCCTCAATCTAAAGGTCTAAGCCAATTTCACCTGTGGAAGCTGTGGGGGGGGGGGGTCTATCTGTCAAGGGTGGACTAAAAGGCCTGTCTCACGAGTCTGCGGTCATTGGCGGCGAAACGGGAAGAATCTGCCGCCATAGACCTCGCACTCGTGAGAACGTACAATTCCGGGGCCGTGCGGTGGTGTTCCCAACACCGCACGGTGCTAAAATAAAATCGACAATGTCAAAAACTATATACTCACCGCACAACCTCCACCAGTGATGCACGAGTGCGGCACGGCCGCCCGCACGGGCCGCCGCCAGTGTGGCTCGAGCGCCGTGCGTCAAACCTCCACTGCCACAGCCTCCGCCAGTGAGGCACGTGCCTCCGCCAGTGAGGCACGTGTGCTGCACGGCAGCAGGCACAGCCACCGCTACAGCGCCGCGATCAGGATGGCCGCCGCCACAGCCGCCGCTCGTGAGTCACGTGCGGCGGGCTGACGTCATCGCAGTCGGCCCGCCCTTTTTTTTACTTACCGCAAGCACGTGGGACCCGCCGTGTTTGAATTAACTCGGCCCCCGCGCAGCATCCGTGCGGCGCTCCGGTGGATAGGCTCGATGCTCTCGCCGTTGCCGTGCGGTCCCCGCTACCGGCGACGCCGCGCTTCACCGCCGATGACCGCAAACAGGTAAGACAGAGCCTTTAGTCAGCCACAGGAAACACAACCACACATGAAACTTTCCCC
This sequence comes from Malacoraja senta, assembly GCA_038087875.1. Taxonomy (NCBI): domain Eukaryota; kingdom Metazoa; phylum Chordata; class Chondrichthyes; order Rajiformes; family Rajidae; genus Malacoraja; species Malacoraja senta. Next base: position 338,733,672 of record CM075977.1, on the reverse strand, counting down.
TCTCCAACCAGGATAACGACCAAGCCATACCATCAATCTCTCGCACGCGGATAGATGCCAACGACAGAAGTTTTGCAGAGCCAAGCGCATCTATATTCCTATGCAAAGATCAAGAATCAAGAGAGTTTAATTGACATAGGTAGGAAAGAACTGCAGATGCCGGTTCAGACACAAAAAGCTGGAGTAACTCAGCGGGGCAGTCGGCATCTCTGGAGAGAAGGAATGGGTGACGAGTCAGGTCAAGACCCTACAGACTGAAAGCTGAGAGATTTAGAACAATAAATGAAAGATATGCAAAAAAGTAATGATGATAATGGAAACAGGCCATTTGTTAGCTGTTTGTTGGCATAGGTACTGGGATGGGAACAAGAAAACTACAGCTTGCTACAGCTTACTGTGAAGGTAGGAGAGAAGGAACAGACAGAAGCAGAGAGAGAGCTAGGATTGGCTGGAAGTCAGTGTCAGAGGGAAAGAAGACTGAAAAAAACACGGCAAAATCCCGATTCAAGCGCTTACCGTGAAGGTAGGAGAGAAGGAACAGACAGAAGCAGCGAGAGCTAGGATTGGCTGGAAGTCGGCGAGTCAGAGGGAAAGGCTGAGGATTGGCTGAGAGGTCAGCAACAGGTGAAGGAGTGCAAGGATTGGCTGAGAAATTTAATTTGCAAATTGGTAAATTGGTGAATTAGGCAATTAATCAGCCAATATAAGCAAGGTTGCTCTAGAGAGGTGGCCAGTTGTGGAGCGGCCTTGCCAAGGGAAGTGTTTTGTGAGAAAAGTGTGAGTCTTTGGCGAGGAGGCTACACTTGTTTGAAATTGTGACTTTTGCCTTCTGAAGAAATGGCAGGCATGTTGGAGCAGTGTGTTTCCTGCAGGCTGTGGGAAGACAAGGACACTGCTGGTGCTTCTGGAAACTACATCTGCAGAAATTGTGTCCAGGTGCAGCTCCTGAACAAATGTGTTAGAGAATTGGAGAAGCAGCTGGATGATCTCAGAGCCATCTGGTAGAACGAGTTAGGACCTACAGTGAGGTTGTCATGCCAAGGATACAGGAAGAGCAAAGGTGGGTGACTGTGAGAAAGGGGAGTAATCATGGAGTGCAGGAGACCCCAGTGGCTGTGCCAAATGGAAACAGGTACACCCTTTTGGGAGCTGTCGGGGAAGACGACGCTTCCAGACCGAGCAGCGGACAGGTCGGCTCCAATCCTAGCGATGAGACTCAACTGCACATGGTATTGGGGGTAGAGTGGTGACATGGATAAAAAATTGGTTGGCAGACAGGAAACAAAGAGTAGGGATTAACGGGTCCCTTTGAGAATGGCAAGCAGTGACTAGTGGGGTACCGCAAGGTTCAGTGCTGGGACCGCAGCTTTTTACAATATATATTAATGATTTAGATGAAGGGATTACAAGTAACATTAGCAAATTTGCAGATGACACAAAGCTGGGTGGCAGTGTGAACTGTGAGGAGGATGCTATGAGGATGCAGGGTGGCTTGGACAGGTTGAGTGAGTGGGCAGATGCATGGCAGGTGCAGTTTAATGTGGATAAATGTGAGGTTATTGACTTTGGTAGCAAAAACAGGAAGGCAGATTATTATCTAAACGCTGTTAAGTTGGGGAAAGTGGAAGTACAACGGGACCTGGGGGTTCTTGTTCATCATTCAATGACAGTAAGCATGCAGGTACAGAAGACAGTGAAGAAAGCGAACGTCATGTTGGCCTTCATAACCAGAGAAGTTGAGTATAGGAGCATAGAGGTCCTTCTGCAGTTGTACATGGCCCTAGTGAGACCACACCTGGAGTATTGTGTGCAGTTTTGGTCTCCAAATTTGAGGAAGGACATTCTTGCTATTGAGGGAGTGCAGCGTAGGTTCACAAGGTTAATTCCCAGGATGGCGGGACTGTCATATGCTGAGAGAATGGAGTGCCTGGGCTAATATTCTCTGGAATTTAGGATGAGAGGGGATCTTATTGAAACATATAAGATTATTTAGGGTTTGGACACGCTAGAGGCAGGAAACATGTTCTCAATGTTGGGGGAGTCCAGAACCAGGGGTCACAGTTTAAGAATAAGGGGTAAGCCGTTTAGAAAGGAGATGAAGAAACACCTTTTCACACAGAGAGTTGTGAGTCTGTGGAATTCTCTGGATACAGTAGTGCCCAACTGTCTTAAGAGTGCCACCATCGTCCCTGTCCCGAAGAAACCAAACCCAGCCTGCCATAATGACTTTCGACCAGTGGCTCTAACACCCATAGTAATGAAGTGTTTTGAGCGACTGGTTATGCAACATATCAAAAATAGTCTACCTGCCGACCTAGACCCACTGCAGTTCGCCTACAGAGCCAACCGATCCACAGAGGACGCAGTCTCAACAACACTGAACCTCGTACTGTCACACCTTGATCGGAAAAATACTTATGCCAGGATCCTCTTCATAGACTTCAGCTCTGCTTTTAATACAATCATTCCGTAGCAGCTGGTGGAGAAGTTGGAGCTATTGGGGGTTGATGCTGGCACATGTAACTGGGTCCTGAACTTTCTATCGCAACGGCAGCAGACAGTCAGGGTGGGCAGTAGGACATCAAAAACCATAGCCGTGAGCACTGGCTCGCCCCAAGACTGTGTCCTAAGCCCCCTGCTGTTTAGTCTGCTAACACACGACTGTACTGCTAGACTCAACAACAACTTCATCAACAAGTTCGCTGATGACACAACAGTGGTGGGTCTCATCAGTGACAATGATGAGTCGGCGTACAGGATGGAGGTGGAGCTGCTCACAGGATGGTGCAAATCCCACAACCTCATTCTCAACGTGGGAAAAACTAAGGAGATGGTGGTTGACTTCAGGAGGGCAGGAAAACAACACCATACACCTCTGTACATCGATGGAGCTGATGTGGAAAGGGTCAACAGCGTGAAGTTCCTAGGACTCCACCTGTCAGATGACCTGACGTCCATGACCAACACCACAGCACTGGTCAAGAGAGCCCAGCAGCGACTACACCCTCTCCGAAGACTACGTAAAGCAGGTCTCCCCACTACACACCTACGAACTTTTTATAGGGGGACAATCGAGAGCATCACTTCCTGGTTCGGGAGCTGCAAGGCATACGAACGGCACCAACTAGACAGGATTGTGAAGACCGCCAGCAGGATTATTGGTGCTCCACTCCCTTTCCTGCAGGACATATACAGGAAGAGATGTATCAGCAGAGCCATCTCCATCATCAAAGACCCCTACCACCCATCGCATCACATATTCTCCATCCTGCCATCTGGGAAGAGGTACCGGAGCATTAGGTGCAAAACCAGCAGGATGCTCCTCAGCTTCTTCCCGCAGGTTATAAGACTGATAAACGGACTTTGTCCCCTGCCAAAGTATCGTGCACCAACCACCAACCTGGACACACTGCAGCAGAGCCACTGTCGTGCCGCTGCCGATCGGAACGCCTGTTGATGTTTAGTAGAGTAGAGTGTTAATTTGTTCATGATATGTGTATTTTTACTTCTATTTATTTTTCACTGCACACTGAAATGGACACTGGTTGAGAAACGTTTTTTTGTTTCCTCTGGGTATGCGAATACTCAGGAAATGACAATACAGATATACAATACAATACAATACTTTCAACATAGAGCTAAGAGCTCTTAAAGATAGTGGAGTCAGGGGATATAGGGAGAAGGCAGGAATGGGGTACTGATTGTGGATGATCAGCCATGATCACATTGAATGGTGGTGCTGGCTTGAAGGGCCAAATGGCCTACTCCTGCACCTATTGTCTATTGACTGGCAAAACCGATGTCGGGCAGAGCTATAGTGGTGGGTGACTTCATTGTCTGAGGTGCGGACAGGAGGTTCTGTGGCGGCAGGCGAGAGTCGTGGATGGTCTGCTGCCTCCCTGGTGCCAGGGTTCAAGATAGTAGGCCCCTCTCGGTTGCAGTTTGGCACCAGCGCTGTGGCAGGAGCTGCCAGAGCGAGGTTGTAGACAATGACGAACTGCCTGAGGGGCTCTGACTCTGGATTTTCTTGAGGTTTACTCCTGGAGCCCTTTCCATGACTGGATATGGCCACAAGGCAGTGGAGGTTTTAAATCTGAGTTTTCCCTCTCCTAGATGGACTGCCTTCCCAGGCTGACGAGCCCCAGCTGCCCGAGACTCGTGGGAGGCGGGAGCGTCTACCTTCCCATGCAGGTCTATAGCACTTCAAGATATCACGAACCAAATTCAGAACATCCTCGAGAGGGAAGGTGAACAGCTGGCAGTTGTTGTGAACGTGGGCACAAACGACGTCGGGCGGAAAGTTCTGCAACGCGAGTTTAGAGAGTTGGGAAGAAGACTGCAAAGCAGGACTTCTAGGGTGGTTATCTCTGGATTGCTTCCAGTACCTCGTGCTAGTGAGGGCAGGTACAGGGAGATAGGGGACCTGAATGTGTGGCTGAGGGGATGGTGCAGGGAGCAAGGATTTAGGTTTATAGACCACTGGGATCTCTTCTGGGATAGGGGTGACCTTTACGAAATGGATGGGTTGCACCTTAACTGGAGCGGACCAACGTTCTGGCAGGCAGGTTTGCTAGTGCTATACGTGTGGGTTTAAACTAAATAGTGGGGGGGAGCGATTGACAAATTGGGAGTATAAAGATGGAGTTAAAGGGGAGGTGAGTACAGGAAAAGTTACAAAAGACTCCCGAATTAATGGGAAGGAGAGTTCGAGAAGGGATAAGAGAGTAAGGTGAGGGCCAATAGTGACTGGAGTGAGAGGGGAGGTGAATACCGAAGTCAAAGTGTTGTATATGATTGCGTGAAGTTAAAAGCTTCTTTAGGTATGTGAAGAGGAAAAAATTGGTTAAGACCAAAATTGGACCCTTAAAGACTGAAAAAGGCGAATTTATTATAGGGAATAAGGAAATGTCAGATGAGTTGAACAGCTACTTTAGATCTGTCTTCACTAAGGACACAAACAATCTCCCTGATGTACTAGTGGCCAGAGGATCTAGGGTGACGGAGGAACTGAAGGAAATTCACATTAAGCAGGAAATGGTGTTGGATAGACTGATGGGACTGAAGGCTGATAAATCCCCAGGGCCTGATGGTCTGCATCCCAGGGTACTTAAGGAAATGGCTCTGGAAATTGTAGATGCGTTGGAGATCATTTTCCAATGTTCTATAGATTCAGGATCAGTTCCTGTGGATTGGGGGGTAGCTAATGTTATCCCACTTTTTAAGAAAGGCGGGAGAGAGAAAACAGGGAATTATAGACTAGTTAGCCTGACATCGGTAGTGGGGAAGATGCTGGAGTCAATTATAAAAGATGAAATAGCGGCAGATTTGGATAGGAGTAGCAGGATCAGTCCGAGTCAGCATGGATTTACGAAGGGGAAATTATGCTTGACTAATCTTCTGGAATTTTTTGAGGATGTTTCTAGGAAAATGGACAAGGGAGAGCCAGTGGATGTAGTGTACCTGGACTTTCAGAAAGCATTTGATAAGGACCCACATAGGAGATTAGTGGACAAAATTAGAGCACATGGTATTGGGGGTACATGGACAGAAAATTGGTTGGCAGACAGGAAACAGAGTAGGGATTAACAGGTCCCTTTCAGAATGTCAGGCAGTGACTAGTGGGGTACCGCAAGGCTTGGTGCTGGGACCACAGCTATTTACAATATATATTAATGATTTAGATAAAAGGATTAATAGTAACATAAGCAAATATGCAGATGACACAAAGCTGGGTGACAGTGTGAACTGTGAGGAGGATGCTATGAAGATGCAGGGTGACTTGGACAGGTTGGGTGAGTGGGCAGATTTATGGCAAATGCAGTTTAATGTGGGTAAATGTGAGGTTATCCACTTTGGTAGCAAAACCAGGAAGGCAGATTACCATCTAAATGGCATCAAGCTGGGAAAAGGGGAAGTACAACGGGATCTAGGGGTCCTTGTACATCAGTCTATGAAAGTAAGCATGCAGGTACAGCAGGCAGTGAAGAAAGCGAATGGCATGTTGGCCTTTATAACAAGAGGAATCGAATATAGGAGCAAAGAGGTCCTTCTGCAGTTGTACAGGGCCCTAGTGAGACCACACCTGGAGTATTGTGTGCAGTTTTGTTTCCAAATTTGAGGAAGGACATTCTTGCTTTTGAGGGAGTGCAGTGTATGTTCACGAAGTTAATTCCCGGGACGGCGGGAGTGTCATATGTTGATAGAATGGAATGGCTGGGCTTGTATACTGGAATTTAGAAGGATGAGAAGGGATCTTATTGAAACGTATAAGATTATTGAGGATTTGGACACGCTAGAGACAGGAAACATGTTCCCGTTGTTGGGGGAGTCCAGAACCAGTGCCACAGTTAAAGTTCAAAGTTCAAATTTATTTGTCACATGCACCAAAAGGTGCAGTGAAATGTTATTTACCATGCAACGTTACAATTAAAACAAGGTCACAATACGCAACATAATTCAGACAACCACCACAGCATTCTTCACTGTGGTGGAAGGCAATACAAGAATAAGGGGTAAGCCATTTAGAACGGAGATGAGGAAATACTTTTTCACACAGAGAGTTGTGAGTCTGTGGAGTTCTCTGCCTCGGGGGCTGGTTCTCTGGATGCTTTCCAGGAGAGAGTTAGATAGGCCTCAATAGGCCTGACTTTGGGAGAACTGGGGATGGGGACTGGACATTGTGCCTTCCCCCACAGTGGTAACCATCCAGTGGGGGGATGATTTTTGTGTGTTAGTGATTATTTTAGTCTGTGCCCAAGATGGCTGCCGGAAGGGAGAGTGTACGCTGGCACGGTTTAGCTGCCGCTGCTCTCTCTTCACATTGTGTTTCTGATTTTTTGTTTTTTGTTTTTGGATCCAATTCTGTCTTTAATTTGTGTATTGGTGATGTCTTTACTATTTATTTTACTCCGATTATATGTTTTTTTACTTGTTAAATACTGTAAGGTGTCCTTGAGACTCTTGAAAGGCGCCCATAAATAACATTTATTATTATTATTATTATTATAGCTCTTAAAGATAGCGGAGTCAGGGGATATGGGGAGAAGGCAGGAACGGGGTACTGATTGTGGATGATCAGCCATGATCTCATTGAATGGCGGTGCAGGCCCAATGGGCCAAATGGCCTACTGCTGCACCTATTGTCTATACGCACATTAGTTGAGTTTAGTTTATTGTCAAGTGAACAGAGGTACTGTGAAAAGCGTTTTTGGCAAAGTGGCAATAAAGGGGGCTTTTTCATGGTTGGCTGCCAGTAACTAGCTGGGACTGCTACTCTTCGTGTTATACATCAATGATATCAAGGATGAGGGGATTAAAGGCTTTGTGGCCGAGTTTTCAGAAAATATGAAGATAGGTGCAAGTGCAGGTAGTGTGAAGAAAACGGACTCTGCAGAAGGATGGACAGGTTGGGACAGTGGGCAGAGAAGTGGCAGATGGAATAGTGTAGCAATGTGTGGAGTCATGCATTTTGGTAGTAAGAATAAAGGCGCTGACTAGTTTCTAAATGGAGAGAGAATTCAGAAATCGGAGTTGCAAAGGGACATGCGAGTGCTGGTGCAGGATTCCCAAAATGTTAATTTGCAAGTCGAATCAGTAGTAAGGAAGCCAAATGCAATGCTTGTAGCGGCGCCTGCTAGCGCACGCAGATATCGCACCCGGCCTTCGGAAGCCACGGTCACGTGATTCGGCAGGGGCTGTTGTTTTCCCACGTTTTTTCCCTTGCGCGCGTTAGTTCAGCGCTGACCACCAATGTGGCCAGACGTGTCTGATAAACCTGTATGCTGCAACTTGAGCTTTCGAATAAAGTATTGTTGAAAACTCCAGTAGTCGTTTCTCAGACAGCCAAATTGGTGATCCCGACCTGTCTAGCCGTCGTTAGACAAGAAGAATTATGCTGGAAGGTCTTCCCGCAGAATCGGCCAGCACGAGGCAGGGCTCACTGGCGTTCAAACTGCCAGCCTTTTGGCCTGATCAACCTCAGGTGTGGTTCACCCATGTGGAGGCACAGTTTCATCTACATCGCATCGACCACGACGACACTATATATTTTCATGTGGTAGGAGCATTACCACAGGACTGTGCCTCGAGGCTGTTGCCCTTTATCAGAGACCCTCCATCCAGCGACAAGTACGAAGGGTTGAAGGCCCTGTTATTTCACGCCTACGGTCTTACCCGTAGAGACAGGGCGGCAAGACTGCTACATATGGACTGCATCGGCGACCGAAAGCCATCGCCGATCATGGCAAAGATGTTGGCCCTGATGGACGGGCACCGCCCCTGCTTGCTTTTCTAACAGGCGTTCTTAGAGCAGATGCCTGACGAAGTGCAGCTAATGCTAGCCGGAGCCGATTTCAGCGACCCGCAGCAGCTCGCGGAAAGAGCCGACGAGCTGTGGACGCTCAGACGGCGGCAGCCGAACCGACATCGGGAAGAAGAAGAGACCCAGCCCAGCGTCGAAGACGAATCGCCGAGGCCAGTGGTCTACAGCCAACGCAGATGGTGCTACTACCACCAACGATACGTAACAGAAGCCCAAAGATGTCGGAGCCCTTGTTCGTTTCCGGGAAACGCCCAGGCCGATCGTCCGTAGAGGCAAACGCGATCTGCCCCAACGTACGCCTTTGTCCGTGATCGCCATTCCGGCCACCGTTTCCTGGTGGACTCCGGTGCCCATGCCAGTATCCTGCCTCCAAGCGCCCGAGATGTTCATGCTGGTAAGGTGGGACCTGTCCTCTCGGCCGTTAAAGGGAGCGATATTCGCACTTACGGCACGCGGACTGCGAAACTAAATTTTGACTCCCACCAGTACAGGTGGAACATTATCGTTGCTGACGTCGACCAACCGATCCTGGGGGCCGATTTTTTGCGCGCGTTCTCCCTGTTAGTCGATGTACAGGGTGGTCGCATAATCCCTGCGCCAAGAACGCACCCTGCCAAGCCGCGCAACCCGTCAACGCCCCTGCAGCAACTCGTCGAGGTAGCTGAGATCCAGCAACCTTTCGCAGCCCTGCTCGCCGACTTTCCAGGGTTGCTCACGCCCTGGTTCGACGGGGCCGCGCCCCGTCATGGCGTGGTCCACCACATTCCCACCGAGCATCCGCCAGTACACGCCCGCGCGCGCCGTCTCCCACCCGATAAACTGCGCATCGCACGAGATGAGTTCCAACTCATGGAGGACATGGGGATTGTCTGGTAGTCGGATAGCCCTTGGGCTTCCCCGCTACACATGGTGCCCAAAGCGTCCGGGGTCTGGAGACCTTGCGGCGATTACAGGCGTTTGAATGCAGTAACTACAGCCGACAGGTATCCAGTCCCAAACATCCAGGATTTCTCGGCCCATCTGGGAGGTGCGGCCATCTTCTCGAAGGTCGACCTTATCCGCGGGTATAATCAAATCCCGGTCCACCCCGACGACGTCCCTAAAACGGCCACCATTACCCCTTTCGGCCTTTTCGAATGGCTCAGAATGCCTTTTGGCTTGAAGAACACAGCTCAGGCGTTCCAGAGGCTAATGGATCAGGTCGGCCGGGGTTTGCTGTTTATTTTCAGATTCAGATTCAACTTTATTGTCATTGTGCAGTGTACAGTACAGAGACAACGAAATGCAGTTAGCATCTCCCTAGAAGAGCGACATAAATATGAGCAGTAAATAAATAAATCTAATAAATCCTGGTGGGAGGAGTGTCCGGGGAGGGGGGGGGGGGGGGTGACTGGCAGTCACCGAGGTACAGTGTTGAGTAGTATAACAGCCGCAGGGAAGAAGCTGTTCCTGGACCTGCTGGTCCGGCAACGGAGAGACCTGTAGCGCCTCCCGGATGGTAAACAGTCTGTGGTTGGGGTGAGAGCAGTCCTTGGCGATGCTGAGCGCCCTTCGCAGACAACGCTTGCTTTGGACAGACTCAATGGTGGGGAGTGAAGAACCGGTGATGCGTTGGGCAATTTTCACCACCCTCTGCAGTGCTTTCCGGTCGGAGACAGAGCAGTTGCCATACCATACTGTGATGCAGTTGGTAAGGATGCTCTCGATGGTGCAGCGGTAGAAATTCACCAGAATCTGAGGAGAAAGATGGACCTTCTTTAGTCTCCTCAGGAAGAAGAGACGCTGGTGAGCCTTCTTGACCAGAGTTGAGGTATTGTGGGTCCAACAGAGGTCATCGGAGATGTTGACCCCAGGAACCTGAAGCTGGAAACACGTTCCACCTCGGTCGCGTTAATGTGGATGGGGGTGTGCGTGCCGCCCCTAGACTTCCTGAAGTCTACAATGAGCTCCTTGGTCTTCTTGGAGTTAAGGGCCAGGTTATTGTCAGCGCACCACGCTGCTAGGAGCTGGACCTCCTCCCTATAGGCCGACTTATTGTTGTTGCTAATGAGGCCAATCACCGTTGTATCATCTGCATACTTGATGATGGTGTTAGTACCATGTACAGGTGTGCAGTCGTAGGTGAAGAGGGAGTAGAGGAGGGGGCTCAGCACACAGCCCTGTGGAACGCCGGTGTTCAGGGTGAGGGTTGAAGAGGTGTGCTTGTCTAACCTAACAGACTGGGGTCTGTTGGTTAGAATGTCCAGTATCCAGTTGCAGAGGGAGGGGTCGATGCCCAGGTCACCGAGTTTGGTGATCAGTTTAGAGGGTATGATGGTGTTGAATGCTGAGCTGTAATCGATGAACAGCATTCTAACGTAAGTGTCTCTGTTGTCGAGGTGGGAGAGGGCGGAGTGAAGTGCCGTTGAGATGGCATCCTCCGTACTCCTGTTCTTGGGGTAGGCAAACTGATAGGGATCCAATGTGGGGGGTAGGCAGCCTTTGAGGTGTGCCAGGACCAGCCTCTCGAAGCACTTGGCGATGATGGGAGTAAGTGCAACTGGGCGGAAGTCGTTGATGCTTGCCGCAGTGAAGTGTTTTGGCACCGGCATGATGGAGGTGGATTTAAGGCACGTGGGCACAACTGCTTGGGCAAGTGACAGGTTGAAGATGTCCGTCCAGACGTCTGTCAGCTGCGCAGCACAGGCCCTGAGGACACGCCCGGGGATGCCGTCGGGGCCAGCAGCCTTACGTGCATTAGTCCTACTCAGTGCCACGTACACGTCGTAGGGGGTGAGTGAGAGGGGCTGGATCTACCTAGATGACATCCTGGTAGCCAGCCGCTCGCAGGTAGAGCATACCAAGCACCTCCGCCTACTTTTCAAACAGCTGCACAAACACGGGTTGGTGATCAACCCTGAGAAGTGCCAGTTCGGTCTGCGCTCCATCTCGTTCTTAGGGCATAGCATCACTGCCCGAGAAAGTCTACGCTATCCAACATTTCCCCAGGCCATTATCGGTCAAGGGTCTGCAGGAGTTTATCGAGATGGTTAACTTTTATCACTGATTTGTCCCATCTGCAGCTGCCATCATGCGGCCGTTGTTCCAATGCCTGGCCGGTAAGCGCAAGGACCTGGTCTGGTCTGAGGAGGCACAGAAGGTGTTCGAGGGGGCTGACCACATTGGCCAATGCCACTATGCTGGTACACCCTGGGGCTTCAGCCCAAATGGCCCACACCGTGGACGCCTCCGACGTCGCGGTAGGCGCCATCCTCGAGCAGCGGGCAGGTAATCGCTGGGTGCCACTGGCATTTTTCAGCAGGCAACTGCGAGCCCCCAAAGTTAAATACAGCGCTTTCGACAGGGAGCTCCTAGCGCTTTACCTAGCAATCCGTCATTTTCGATATTTCCTGGAGGGGCGCGCTTTCACTGCGTTCACTGACCACAAGCCGTTAACTTTCGCCTTGTCCAAGGTTTCTGACCCTTGGTCTGCCAGACAGCAACAGCACCTCGCCTACATTTCCGAATTCACATCTGATATTCGGCATGTGGCAGGAAAGCTGAATGTTGTGGCCGACGCATTGTCCCGTCCAGCGCTGCCCGAAGTTTCAGCGCTTAGTTTCGGCGTTGATTACGAGGAGCTGGCAGCTGCCCAACGGGCAGAAGCCGGTATGGAGATTTATCGCAATACTGAATCAGGACTGAAGCTGGTCAAAGTGCCATGTGGCGACTCCGGCGTGCAAGTCCTTTGTGATATTTCCACCGGTAAAGCCCGTCCTATTGTCCCGGTCACTTGGCGTCGTCGGATTTTCGACATCATCCATAGCCTAGCGTACCCGTCCATTCGCGACACCTCTGCCTTGGTCGCGGCGAAGTTCGTTTGGCACGGGTTAAGGAAGCAGGTCGCTGCATGGGCCCGTTCCTGCATCCCATGCCAGACCTCCAAAGTGCAGAGACATGTACACCCGCCGGTCCAGGATTCCGCCGTCCCGGACGGCAGGTTCCTGCACATCCATGTAGACCTGGTAGGTCCGTTGCCTTGCTCGCGCGGGGCTACCCACTTACTGACTATCGTAGACAGGTTTACCAGGTGGGCGGAAGCAATCCCGTTGGCGGATACCTCTGCTGATGCGAGGGCCATGGTATCCCATTGGATCGCTCGTTTCGGGGTCCCTTCACATATTACCACCGATAGGGGGGCCCAGTTCACGTCTTCATTGTGGTGTGGTATGGCGCAGCTGTACGGGGCGAAGCTGCACCAGACTACCGCTTATCACCCGGAGTCTAACGGGTTGGTTGAGCGGCTCCACCAGCACCTTAAGTCTGCGTTAAAAGCCCGACTCACCGGCCCTGATTGGGTCGACCAGTTACCTTGGGTCCTCCTTGGCATCAGAACAACGCCTAAGGAGGATCTCAAAGCCTCCTCGGCCGAGTTGGTTTATGGCTCGATTTTGCAGGTTCCAGGGGATTTCTTGCCTGTCCCTCCGGACCAGGAGATCCCTACCTCTCTGTTGTTGGCGGACCTTCGCGAGCGGGCGCGCACTTTGGTCCCGGTTCCCACTTCCCGGCATGGTTCGTCTTCAGTGCATGTGCCTCCTATGTTACGGGATTGTGCTTGTTTTTCTCCGTAGAGACGCTCATCGCTCGCCGTTACAGCGGGTATACGAGGGTCCGTACAGGGTGCTCAGTACTGGTGTTTCGACGTTCACGTTGGACATGAGTGGCAAGGAAGAGTTCGTCTCTGTGAGCCGCCTTAAGCCTGCACACATTGACGAGGATTGCCCAGTAACAGTGGCTACTCCACGGCGTAGAGGACGTCCAACTGCTGTTTTGCCGCCCTCTGCACCTGTTTCCTCCGGTCGCATTTTTACGGTTCCCTTTGTTACGCCCGTCGCTCGTTCGCGTTTTTAGCGTCCCTCTGGTCTTGTCCGGTCTCAAATGTTACGCTCGCCCCACGACCTCGGATTACGCGTTCCGGTCATACCGTCCGTTTACCCGCGTGTTTCCGTACCGCTGATTCTGGGGGGGGCCATGTAGCGGCACTTGCTAGCGCACGCAGATATCAAACCCGGCATTCGGAAGCCGCGGTCACGTGACTCGGGAGGGGCTGTTGTTTTCGTGCGTTTTTTCTCTTGCGTGCGTTAGTACAGCGCTGACCACCGATGTGGCCAGACGTGTCTGATAAACCTGTATGCTGCAACTTGAGCTTTCGAATAAAGTATTGTTGATAACTCCAGTAGTCGTTTCTCAGACCGCCAAATGTTAGCATTTATTTAGAGAGAACTAGAATACAAAACCGGAATGTAATGCTGGGACTTTATATGGGGGGGGGGGGGCAGGAGAATGGGGTTGAGAGGGGAAGTAGATCAGCCATGATTAAATGGTGGAGTAAACTTGATGGGCCGAATGGTGTAATTTTGCTCCTATCTCTTATGGAATTATGAACCGTACCCACAGTGTACAGTTTAAAACAACATTGGAGCGATTGCAATGAATAATTGGAGATCGACTTCTGGGACCAGCACGCAGAGAGCCGTCTGGCTAGTCCTTTGTAATAACACAATACACAATAAATCAGCCAAGCCCCTCTGCCCAACCCATTTCTCCCTCTGTCCCGCCCCCTTTCACCTCCCAACCTGGTTCCCTTCCACCTAGGTTCCTCCTTCCTCTGTTGCTCCTCTTAGAAACATAGAAAATAGGTGCAGGAGTAGGTCACTCGGCCCTTCGAGCCATCACTGCCATTCAATATGATCATGGCTGATCATCCAAAATCAGTACCCTGTTGCTGCTTTCTCCCCATATCCCTTGATTCCGTTAGCCCTAAGAGCTACAGTATATCTAACTTTCTCTTGAAAGCATCCAGTGACTTGGCCTCCACTGCCTTCTGTGTCTCTTCTCTCCTTATCTGACACCCTTTATCTCCTTGTTTGCTTTTGTTCCCTTTTGACACCCTTTTGTCTTCTTTACATCTCTAGCATTTGTCCACCCATCTGCCGATCAGAATACTCCTAATCTGTATTCACCTATCACTTGCCAGGCTTTGTCCCTTTCATCTCCCTTTTCCAGATTTCATCCCTCCATTACAATCAGCCTGAACAAGGGTCCCGACCCTAAATGTCACCTATCCATGTCCTCCAGAGATGCTGCCTGACCCGCTGAGTTGCTTTGTTTTTCACTCAAGATGCCAGGATTTGCAAAATTCATAGTTCAGTGGTAAGGGTGGATTGTTATGACAAATGTGTTATTTGCAAAACTGCATAGAAATCTAAATTCGTGCATGACACTTGGACAGCTGGAGAGCAGCTCAGAGGACATGGATGGGTGACATTTCAGCTTGGGACCTGTAAAGAATTCATAACGAGGCATCGTTACTTTACTATCTTTATTCATACTGGAGCATTACACATTGCACTAGCTGTACGTGGTCTGTCACAGGAACTAGAGAGCGATCTGTGGGTGGGGAGGTTGTAGATATACTTGTGATATGGGGAGTGGTTAGTAGGTATGAGGTCACTATGTTAAAGGCACATGCATATCTCATCTACAGGACCCTTCTTCAGACTGATTGTAGTAGAAGTACATGGATGGTTTGGAGGGATATGGGCCAAATGCAGGCAAATGGGACTAGCATAGATGTACACCTTGGTCAGAATGGACGAGTTGGGCTGAAGGACTTATTTCCACGCTGTATGACTCTATGACCAACTATACTGCAGATGCTGGTTTGCAAAAATAGGCACAAAGTGCTGGAGTAACTCAGCAGGTCAGGCAGCATCCCCAGAGAACGTGGACAGGCGATGTTTCGGGCCGAGACCATCCTTTCAGACTCAGTGAGAGAGGGTCTCAAAGTACTCCCATCAGTGGTGCAACAAAATGTAGACACAAGGAACTGCAGATGCTGGTTTACAAAATAAGGTGCAAAATGCTGGAGTAACTCAGCGAGTCAGGCAGCATCTCTGAAGAACATGGATAGGTGACATTTTGGTTCGGGATTCATCTTCAGACCCATGTCCGCCTTGGCCTACATGTTACAATAACCGTACTTCATCGCGATTTGAATGGTGAATCGTGTTGTTTCAAAGGAGGATCTACTACATTGAGAATACTCTCAGTATATATTCTCTGCTATCTTTACATATCCGTTGTGCTGCTGCAAGTATGAATTTCATAGTTCCGTTTCATAGAGTGATAGTCAGTGTGGAACATATGACAATATTGTTTCGGGACATATGACAATAAAACACTCTTGACTCTCTCTTGATGGATAATATGGCTATAGACCTTGGAACGGAAAAGACCATGAGCAATACATGCACTCAACAAGAACCATGCGCACAATCATCATCCGAGAAGAGGCTTCAGGTCTGCTCCTGCGGCTGGATGAAAATAACTTCAAAGGGCTTGAAAATACATCAAGGAAAGAAAGGGTGCTTGAGAGATGGAAAACAGGGACCTCGCATTGATAAGTACTTCCTGAGGTCAATCAAGTAAGTCGAATGAAGTCCAGCTATTGGAGTCTCACCAAAGTTCGCAGGGCATCAGCCCCCCTGATGAAGGAAACTCAAGCAGGCAGAGGAAGATATGGAGCCCATCCAGCCAAGAAAACCAGCAATGGAGAAAAAGATCAGCGGAAGAAAATCTCGGGTCAAATGGCCTGGAGCCTCGGAGAAGAATGGGAGACCATAAATGAAGACTTGACCCGTATCTTACAGGGTGTAAGGGACACAGTTGAAAGAAAGCTTGATAAGATGGGGGACATCATCTATAGCTATGGAGCAGAACGATATGGAATAAGGGAGAAAAAGGAAAAGGCACCAGCTTTGGAAAGCAAGTCCAGACGGCAAAAGGAGATGGAATGCCTAATCCGGGAGAGAAGGCAGCTCAAGAAGCAGTGGAGGAAGGCTTCTGATAGTGAGAAGGAGAGCATCAACATTCTCCAGGGAAACATCAAAAACCGTTTAGCAACCCTGAGACGAGCAGAGTACCTGCAGAAATCACGAAAAAAGAAAGAACGAACGAGATCACGCTTCTTCAAGGACCCCTATAAGTTCGTAAAATCACTTTTCATCAAAGAAAAGGGAGGAAACCTGAAAACATCAAGGCAGGAGCTGGACGAGCATCTGGAAAGAATGCATGCGGATGACAAGAGACACCAGAAGACAGCTATTCCATCGGACATCCCACCAATTGAACAACCAGAGCATAAGATGGACATTAGTCCTCCAAAGTGGAGGGAGGTGGAACAGACAGTAAAGCGGGCAAGAGCATCTTCAGCCCCAGGGCCAAATGGGGTTCCGTATCGACTCTACAAGGGTGCTCCTGATGTTCTTCGCTTCCTGTGGAGGCTAATGAGAGTGGCTTGGGAGAAGAGAGTCATACCCAAAGCATGGCGCAGGGCAGGAGGAATCCTGATTCCGAAAGAGAAGGAATCCACAGATATCAGCCAATTCCGCCCTATCAGTCTCCTCAATGTAGAGGGTAAGATTTTCTTCAGCATCATAGCTCAGAGGATGACCAGCTATTTAGAGAGAAACAACCTTGTGGATACAACAGTCCAAAAAGCAGGCATCCCAGGGTTCTCTGGATGTCTCGAACATACCAGCATGATGTGTCAGAGAAGCCAATCAAAAGTCTGGGAAGATGGTATAACTCTAAACTGAAGGACACTGATCAGGCTAACGAGTTTAGGCAAGAAGTCATCAAAGGTCTGGCGAACATCGACCGATCCATGCTGCCTGGAAAGCTGAAAATCTGGTGCCTGCAGTTTGGGTTACTGCCTCGCCTTATGTGGCCACTAACCATGTATGACATCACCCTCACAAGGGTCGAGAAGATGGAGAGAACAATCAGCTCTTTCGTGAGAAAGTGGTTAGGTGTTCCTCGTTGCCTGAGCAGTGTAGGCCTGTACGGTCAGGGGGTACTCCAGCTGCCTCTCTCTAGTCTCACAGAGGAGTTCAAGTGCACTAAAGTCAGACTAGAGATGACTGGCAGAATCAAGGGACACTGTCATCCGAGCTGCTGCTCCAACCCTGGCAACAGGAAAGAAGTGGACGGCTAAGAATGCGACTCAGCAGGCAAAATCTGCTCTCCACCAAGGCGACATGGTAGGGCAAATCCAACACGGAAGAAGTGGCTTGGGGCTTGGCGGAAAGCGACCTTGCTGGAACAAGGCATCATCACTGGAGCGCCGGAAGTTGGTCACGGCCGAAGTCCGCCGACAGGAGGAGTTGAGTAGGTGTGCCAAGGCTGTGTCGCAAGCTAAACAGGGCCAGTGGATGAGATGGGAGAGTGTGGAAAAGAGGAAGATCAGCTGGAAGGACATGTGGGAGATGGAGGCGAGCAGGATAAGTTTCCTCATTCGGGCAACCTATGATGTCCTTCCTAGCCCAAAAACTCTCAACCAATGGCTGGGCGAAGATCCATCATGCCCCCTGTGTTCAACACCAGCTACACTTAGGCACATCCTCACTGGGTGTAAAGTAAGCCTCTCCCAAGGACGGTACACCTGGAGACATAATCAAGGCTCAAATGCCTGGCAGAGACTCTGGAAAGCAGAATAACCAACAATGCCCTGCCGCCCAGAACAACCAACCCAGTTAAGACAATTGCCTTTGTTCGGGGGGTGGGGGGAGGAACAACGGCAATGGAAAATTCCACCAAGGACCAGGTTTGGACAGCTGGAGGCAGCCCGGGATTGGCAGATGCTGGTGGATGTGGACCAACGTCTTACAGTTCCATCAGAGATAGCCATCACCAACTTGAGGCCTGATCTTGTGCTCTGGTCGAACTCTCAGCACATGGTGTATTTTGTGGAGCTCACAGTCCCTTGGGAGGATGCTGTGCAGGAAGCCTTCGAAAGAAAGAAACTGCGATATACAGAGCTTGCAGCGGAGGCAGAACAGCGGGGCTGGAGAGCTAAGATCTGCCCGGTAGAAGTTGGATGTCGAGGATTCGTGGCAACATCTACCTTAAGACTGATGAAGGACCTGGGGAACAGCGGACAAGCCCTACGCCAGGCCATCAAAGAAACATCACGGGTAGCAGAGCGGAGTAGCCAGTGGCTCTGGCTGGAGGAAAGACCCCATTTGGTCTCCCAAATAACCGACTAGACAGATGCAGAGGGGGGTGGTTCTGGGACGCCAGAATGCACCGCTGAGCCCACTGGAGACCTCGTGGGTTCAATCAGCGAAACGTCGATGAAAGTAGGTGCCCACTTGATAACCCCAATGACGTGTCTGCCTAGCCTTTCTCAACATCGGAGGAGCATAGTTGAGTGCAGAAGGCTCCGATCACCATCGGGAGTAAATTGATATTTGGCACTTTGGACTTTTAACATCTAGTCCTGTGTATTTGTAAACATCTTCCTCTATTTTTTCTCTGTTGCCTTTGTCCAATTCGATTTCCTGGTTTGAAATCAAGTGTAAAATGTTGCATTGATCAGCCTTCCTCAATGCAGCCCGCAGTCATTCGGCAGCCAAAGGGGTAATTTATCAACTCAAGGTTTGGAGGAACGCAGCGGCTCAGGCAGCGTCCGTGGAGCAAATGGACGGGTCTGGACTCAACGTTCCAGCACTTCCCTAGTTTATTTTGCAGGACTTTCACAAGAGACATTGAGGTGGAGGCGCGGCAGCAGCCAGCTGTCAACAGCAGTAGCATTCAGAGCATTATCACCGACGCCAGCAGGACGCGGACGCGCGCTGCACTTCCGGCGCCGGACCGCGCGAGATCAGGTTTGAAATTTCGAGCGGTTGAAGGTGGCGGTTTATCCTCGACCGGGTTTAAAACGATAAAGTTCCAATTTCCAACGGGGAGGAGGTGAGAGGGGTTGCGGGGTAACGGGGTAACCCTGGCAACCGGGGTGGGTGGTCACCGCGGCAATGGAGGAGGGGGCCGAGGAGCCGGAGCCGGAGCGGGGTAACCCCGGCAAAGAGGGCGAGGGCACAAGGAGCTGCATAAGCTGGACTTTTTCACAGATCACTAAGCGTTGGAAGAAAACGTAGTAACAAAGAATTGCAGATGCGGGTTACCTCACTACTATCCCACCCCGTTGCAAGGCTTCACCCCACACTCGTGGTTACTTCACTCTGCAAGGGGGGTGGGGTGGGGGGGGGGGAAGAATCAGGATGGTGGTAGTAGAGTGAGATAAACCACGACAACGGGGGTGGGGATAACCCTAACAACGGGGAGATGTATGGGGTTAGGAGGGAGAGATAGATTCGCCGTGATTGAATGGCGGAGTAGACTTGAAGGGCCGAATCGCCTAGTTCTGCTCCTAACTATTCTGATCTCGCCCGAACAACGGGGGTGTGGTGAACCCTGGCAACGGGGGAGGTGAATCCGAGCAATGGGGGGAGGGTGATGTAGAGTGAGGTGATCACGATAACGGGGGTGGGAGTGAGGAGTGAAATAACCCCAGTAACGGTGGGGGTATAGGCGCTGACGACTCTGGCAACGGTGTGGGAATGGCGGCAACACCGGCTGCGGGGGGTGGGGTAACTGGGAATGGGGTTGAGGAGGAGGAGCCGGAGCCGGGGTAACCCTGGCAGCGAGGGTGAGCTGGACTTTTGCACAGATCACAAAAGCGTTGGAGGAAAATGTAGAAACAAGAAACTGCAGATGGTAATGTACAAACAAAAACACACACAAAGTGCTGGAGTAATTCAGTGGGTCAGGCAGCATCTCTGGAGAACATAGATAGGAGACGTTTTGGGTGGTTTCTCCAGATTGATTATGGTGGTGGGAGGGGAGAAGAAAGCTGGAAAAGATGGAGTGGGTGGGGGTGAGAGATGGTCTCAGAGTGAGAAGAGAACTTCAAAGTGGCAGTGGAGGGAGGAAGATGTAGCAATGTTACAAAATTTTGAGATTTAAAAAATAAAGTCTGCAATTTATCCCATCAGATAAAGCATAAAAAGAAGTTTAATTTGACACTTAATTCACTTTCATATCTTCAGTATTAAAAAAGTTATGGCCATTATCATACTCAGAAATTAGCATCTAGTTCCCTATTGCTTTTCCATTGACTTAACACAAAAGCTGTGATCGAGGACAGTTAAAAGCCCATAACTTTCTTAAAAATTATGGTAACTGAAAGAAATTTTCAGGTATTATAGATTGAAGCATTCTGAAACAAATATGAAACAATCTTACTTCGAAGACATGAAAGTAAAGCATATAATTAGTTAGTTACCTAATTGTAGCTAATTACAAAATTCAATTACTAGATCTAAACATCTATCAATTTCTTAAGAATAGATTAACATTTTTAAATAGCCTAAGTGTCCAAATAACATTCACACAATAATTCACAATATAACATAATTTTTAAATCTAATTTTCATGAATTTACAGGCCAAATGGAAGGAATTGAATGTTTAATACCTGTAAATTAATGGGGATTTAATTCATCTTGCGAGTGAGAATTTCTGGAACGCGATCTTTTGGAACGTTGATTTGCGGTGAATTTAACCCCGTATTGGCATGAAAAATACTGCCGTTAATTCGGGGAATAAAATCACCGTGTCGCATGACAAAATGTGAATTAAAGGCTTCTTAAGAAGCACTTTTATACATTTAAAGAAAGCACTTTCGTTTACCTGTCCATTGTGTGAAATCCGTCCCCGTTATTGGCATTGACGCTTCAGGAGCTGCTTTTAAAATGACTGTAGCGCTGACATTGACGATTTAATTAAAAAAAAAAATCACAAAACGGCGGTAGGAACGATTTTGTCAGCGAAGTTTTGTACTCCAACAAAATATTTCCAGGACAAGCGAGGAGAAACCGCGTTTTAACCCCGCCCCCCCTTAAAGGCGCCAAAATCGCGCACACGGCCAGTGGCAGAATTACAGCGCGACTGAAGGTAAGTTTTGTAACATACCTAGAAGATGTGGAATTCTCTGCCTCAGAGGGCAGTGGAGGCCGGTTCTCTGGCCTCCACTGCCCTCTTGATAGGGCTCTTAAAGATACTTATTCCACCAGGGCATGATGACAGCCTCTGCCTACAGTCTGTCTGTTTTTTCATCTTTTTGTTAATTTTAGTCTGTTTAAAAAGTATGTTAGTCTTTTTATGTGGGGGAGGTGGGGAGGGTAAGGGGGAAACCGTTTCCCAGTCACTTCCTGGTGAGGATGCGTCTTCGCACCCCCCCCCACACCTGGCATACATAGATACATAGATACATAGAAATTAGGTGCAGGAGTAGGCCATTCGGCCCTTCGAGCCTGCACCGCCATTCAATACGATCATGGCTGATCATCCAACTCAGTATCCCGTACCTGCCTTCTCTCCATACCCCCTGATTCCTTTAGCCACAAGGGCCACATCTAATTCCCTCTTAAATATAGCCAATGAACTGGCCTCAACTACCCTCTGTGGCAGAGAGTTCCAGAGATTCACCACTCTCTGTGTGAAAAAGTTTTTCCTCATCTCGGTCTTAAAGGATTTTCCCCTTATCCTTAAGCTGTGACCCCTTGTCCTGGACTTCCCCAACATCGGGAACAATCTTCCTGCATCTAGCCTGTCCAACCCCATAAGAATCTTGTACGTTTCTATAAGATCCCCTCTCAATCTCCTAAATTCTAGCGAGTATAAGCCAAATTCTAGCGAGTATAAGGCATCTGGATTGGCACGGCCTTTCCTGCACTGGATTCCATCGCGGAGCGGGTGATGCCTTACTGGGGATCAAAGCTCCGGAGTGTTGGGCCTGCTGCTCTAACATCGTGGAGCTGTGGTTGCGGAGTTTCCAGCCACGGGCGGCGCTGACTTCAACATCGCGGAGTCCTGGTGATCCTTTTGCCAAGGGTCGCCAGTGTTGAATCTCCGCCCAGCTCGGCCTGTGGACTTCGGGAGCCGCGGTCTCCGGTAAGAAGTGGCTTGGCCGATTCGGAACTCCAAGCCGCTGAGAATGTTCTTCCATTCCGACGTCAGCGTTCCGATCATCCCGGCGAGAGGGCCTGAACATCGGGCCGCCGTAGCGGCGACTGCGGAGGGCCCAAACGCCCTGACCACGGGTGAACAACAGAGAGGAGGATGACTGAACTTTGTTGCCTTCCTTCACAGTGGGAAAAGTTGATTCCGCTGTGTGGGGATGTTTATGTTAAATTCTATCGTGTGTTGTGTTATTTTTTTTATATTCGTATGGCTGCATGGTAACCCAAATTTCACTGTACCAATTGATGCATGTGACAATATATGTAAACTTGAAACTTGAGATAGCGGAGTCAGAGGATTTGGGGAGAAGGCAGGAACGGGGTATTGATTGTGGATGATCAGCCATGATCAAATTGAATGGCGGTGCTGGCTCGAAGGACCAAATGGCCTACTCCTGCACCTATTGTTTCTTGTGAGGGGACTGGTGACACAACATCAGGGCAGCTGGAGAGAAGGAGCAGGAGTGGGGAACTGGGGGCAGAAACAGCATAAGCAAGTCTTTTGGGGCATGGCAAAGAGGGAGATCGGCAGCTGTCACAACTGGGGAGAGGAGTAACCCTTAGCAGTGGGGAGAAGAAATGGGTTTGGCATAACTGAAGCATGGAATGGGGGTATGGAAAGAGGCAGCAGGGTACCTCTGAGAACAGAGGAGAAGGATAACCGTGGGAGTAAAAGTAACATGAGCAAATTTGCAGATTACACCAAGCTGGGTGGCAGTGTGAACTGCGAAGAGCATGCTATGAGGATGCAGGGTGACTTGGACAGGTTGGGTGAGTGGGCAGATGCATGGCAGATGCAGTTTAATGCTGATAAGTGTGAGGTTATCCACTTTGGTAGCAAAAACAGGAAGGCAGATTATCTAAATGGAATCAAGTTGGGAAAAGGGGAAGTACAACGGGATCTGGGGGTGCTTGTTCATCAGTCAATGAAAGTAAGCATGCAGGTACAGCAGACAGTGTAGAAAGCAAATGACATGTTGGCCTTCATAACCAAGAGGAGTTGAGTATAGGAGCAATGAGGTCCTTCTGCAGTTGTACAGGATCCTAGTGAGACCACACCTGGAGTATTGTGTGCAGTTTTGGTCTCCCAATTTGAGGAAGGACATTCTTGCTAGTGAGGGAGTGCAGTGTAGGTTCACCAGGTTAATTCCTGGGATGGCGGGACTGTCATATGTTGATAGAATGGAGCAGCTGGGCTTGTATACTCTGGAATTTAGAAGGATGTGAGGGGATCTTATTGAAACATATAAGATTAAGGGTTTGGACACGCTAGAAGCAGGAAACGTGTTCCTGATGTTGGGGGAGTCCATAACCAGGGGCCACAGTTTAAGAATAAGGGGTCAGCCATTTAGAACGGAGATGAGGAAAAACGTTTTCACATAGAGAGTTGTGAGTCTGTGGAATTCTCTGCCTCAGAAGGCGATGGAGGCTGGCTCTCTGGATGCTTTCAAGAGAGAGCTAGACAGAGCTCTTAAAGATAGCGGAGTCAAGGGATATGGGGAGAAGGCAGGAACGGGGTACTGATTGTGGATGATCAGCCATGATCACATTGAATGGCGGTCTGGCTAGAAGGGCCGAATGGCGCACTCCTGCACCTATTGTCTATTGTCTATTATATGGGATGGGTAGCCCTGGCTGCAGGGGAGATTGGGGCAGATATGGAGAAACCCAGGGAATGTATGGGTTGGGGAAGAAGGGTAACCTGGCCTCTGATGGGGGTGGGTGGGGGGGGGGGGGGTGGGGCGGGGGGAGGAGTGGTGTAAGCTGGGGAGCTAGTCTGCAGTAAACCAGAGCTGTGTAAACCAGTTAAAAGGGGAATGGATGTATTGTAACGGTGGAGAAGATAAGGGTAATCTGGACTCCCAAGAGGGAATATGTGCAGCCACTGGTAACAAGTGAATGGGGAACAACAAAATCTCTGTGCACTCCCCACTCCCTGGTAAGCAAATGTTAATTTAATAAATCTTCACCAATATGAACTATGTCATTTAATTTAAGTTTTCATTTAACAGAGGTTTTATTTATTTAAACAACGGGAATGAAACGCATTTGGAGACTTTCAATTGCAGGTCTCTGGTGGTGGTGGGGGGTGGGGAAATGTGTTTCACCGTCTTTTTGGAAGTTAGAAACTTCAAAGTTCATACAATTGGGTTGTAACTACTCCAAATGGAATACATGAATTATATTCTTCCAATTTGCACTTGGGCTCTATGTAGTAACGCAGAAGGCTGAGGAGGGATGAATCGGTATAGAAATGACATGCAGTTGGAAGGTTGAGATAGCTGTGGTGGAATGAGCACAGATGTTCTGCAAGATGGTCTCCTAATGCTATAAGTGTATAGGAGGCTACATTGTGAACACCTAATGCAGTAGACTAGATTGTAAGAGGTGCATCGGCGGGGCTATTTTTGTCCCCCAAAATGGTGGTGACAGATGAAAGAACAGGTTGCACATCGCCTATGTTGTAGAGAAAGTGCCAGGGGATGGGGAGGTGTGGGTTGGTTGGGATGAGCAGACCCCAGGCAGTCACAAACAGAATGATTCCTGCAGAAAGTTGGGGGAGGAGGATAGGTCATGTCATAAGTGATAGGAGCAGAATTAGGTCATTCGGCCCATCAAATCTACTCTGCCATTCAATCATAGCTGATCTATCTCTCCCTCCTAATCCCATTCTCTTGTCTTCCCATAACCCCTGACACCTGTACCTATCAAGAATCTATCTATCTCTGACTTGACTTCCATTGACGACCTCTGCAACCTTCTGACTAAAGAAATTCCGCCTCATCTCCTTCCTAAAGGATCGTTCTTTAATTCAGAGGTTATGATCGCTAATCCTAGACTGTCCCACTAGTGGAAACATCCTCTCCACATGTACACTTTATCCAAGATAGGGGAAGATGCGACTTGTGGGACCAGTTTGAAGCTTGCAAAATTAGTGAAGGATGATAGATTGAAAGGAGGTGGTGGTGGGGTGATAGTGAGCACCAAGGGAACTCTATTGCTGCTCTGGTGAGAAAAGGCTTGAGAACAGGCATGCAGTAAATGGAGTAAATGTGACTGAGGGCTTCCATCAGAGGGAAAGTTCATTGTCCCCCCCCCCCCCCCCCCATCCCCTTCTGTTTTCTGTTAAGTAAGCAAGCATTTATATCAATGCGGATGTGTGTTTAAAAGAAAAACTTTCTAAAGCACCTGAGCTCTTGTGTAATGATCAGTTGATAAAATATCTGTTTTAGTTTGTTAAAAAATGATACATGCAGGAGATTGATGAACTTTTCTTATCATCCATGGCAAATCCTATCCTCTTCAAGAATTTACTGTATCTCCCCCTGAACAAATTTGAATAATGGAGGGTTCTTTAGCAAGTAGTCCCCTTCATTAATTTATGTCTGGGTGAAAGCTTCTTTTCACCCAGATGTGCAATTAAATATACAACTGGGTGAAATTAGGCTTTACAGAAATCTAGATTGACATTCCTTTGTATTACTGAAGAAGTGCTGCATTGTGAGAAATGCTGTTTTTCATAAGAGATATTAAACAAAAGTTTTATTTTGCTGCTTGGATTGATGCAAAAGGTTGTATGGCACTTTACTGTAAATGCGCTTCGTTACCCTGGTTAAATTTATCAAGCATTGAATAATTAAATATTATCTGATTATGAATATGTTGATTGCAAGAGCTTCTTGAGTACTTACCACTATGGTTCCATTTCAAATTGAATTAAAATCTTATTTAGCCTGGACAAATATTGACCACCTCCAATCTGGACTAATTAATCCCCTGTGTGTAAATTCACCATTGACTAGGAGATCTACAGTTTCAGCTAATATTTTTTTACATGCTAATATTT
The DNA here is from genome assembly GCA_038087875.1 of Malacoraja senta. NCBI lineage: Eukaryota > Metazoa > Chordata > Chondrichthyes > Rajiformes > Rajidae > Malacoraja > Malacoraja senta. The sequence continues at coordinate 338,707,602 of CM075977.1, read as the reverse complement.
GTTTCTAATCGTTAGAATCTTGAAGTAGGAAGTAGACGTGACCTTTTTGACCTATACTTTTAAAATAGTTAATTGCATTATTTTTAATGTGCTGTTTTAGCTGTTTTAAGAATTGTTACAAACAAAACGTTATGATTAATTAATGCATCTTTTTTAAAAAGATTTTTCTAAAAATGGGGTCACAGAAAAATCAACTGCTTCAAATTCGCCAAGTCTTTGAAAAGGCCCAGAAAGGACATCAAAACCTGTCAAAGCTGGTGGCAGGTCTTAAGCAAATGTATAATCAGGTAAAATGGAGTGCAACATATTCTGGAGGATGCTGCTTTAAATTAGTATGGATTATTGGTTTTATTGTATTTAGAGTTTGGGTTGAACTTGTAATGCATTTTAAATGTATTTTGTGCTTCATTAGTTTGAATTTTTGTGTCTTAGTTTTAATGTAAAGTCAAAAGCAGTGTGGCCTCAGGGATTTCCATTCAATATTTGACCATATTGATATCACTCCTCCAACTGGTAAAGTAAGGCTGCAGGTACAGCAGGCAGTGAAGAAAGCTAATGGCATGTTGGCCTTCATTACAAGAGGCTTTGAGTTTAGGAGCAAGGAGGCCCTACTGCAGTTGTACAGGGCCCTGGAGAGACAGCATCTGGAGTATTGTGTGCAGTTTTGGTCTCCTAATTTGAGGAAGGACATTCTTGCTATTGAGGAAGTGCTGCGTAGGTTCACCAGGTTAATTCCTGGGATGTCGGGATTGACTTATTATGGGCGAATGGGTCCACTGGGCTTGTGTTCACTGGAATTTAGGATGGGAGGGGATCTTATGGAACAATATAAAATTCTTAAAGGATTGGACAGGCTAGATGCAGGAAAACATTTCCCGATGTTGGGGGAGTCCAGAACCAGGGATCACAGTTTAAGAATAAGGGGTGGGCCATTTAGGACTGAGATGAGGAAAAACTTTTTCACCCAGAGAGTTGTGAGTCTGTGGAATTCGCTGCCGCAGAAGGCAGTGGTGGCCAATTCACAGGATGTTTTCAAGAGAGAGATTTAGCTCTTGGGGCTAAAGGAATCAAGGGATATGGGGGGAAAAGCAGGAACGGAGTACTGATTTTGGTTGCTCAGCCAAGATCATATTGAATGGCTCGAAGGGCCAAATGGCATAATCTTGAACCTATTTTCTGTGTTTCTGTTTACCTGATATTTTCCACCCTTCACATATTGTTTTAAACTCATCCTCCAGATTTTATCTCCAATCATTGATATTTTTTGCCAGAACCACAAACTATCAAATATAGTTTTAAAGTTTAGGATAGGCTTATCAGCAATTATTTTTTTCATTCTTTATTCTCTAGCTACTTGTTACTGTCCCAAAGCTGAAATGTTTTCCTTACTTCTTGGGCATTACATGTTTGAATTTAAATTTTTTGTTGCCTTTTGCTTATAATTGAGTTGTTTTCATGTAATTTTGGAGGCACCGCTTTGTCTCCTTGTGCTTTCTCTCCTTAAAAGATTTATATAATTTATATATTATCTTATTTAACACTAACGGTTTTGTTCACTTTTTGATGGACACAATTGTTTCCAAAATGTTTCTTTTTCCTCATAATGTATTCCTGTATGGATTAAGTGGCCTTCTAGTTTGTCACAAATTTCTATGATGAAAGATGGTGAGATGTTTTATTATAAAATATCCTTAAAACAATATAAATGTTGTAATCATCTGGTTTCCAGAAATGGGTGGATATGTATTGTTTGGGAGTAGAGACCATGATTGCTGTGTTCTCCATATGCATTCTCCATTTTAAATTTAATAAGTGCAGATTTAACTTTTAAGAACATAGGTTTCACTTGATAACTAGGGTATTTTAACTAGGTTTCATTTAATTAACTGACTGCAAATTGTGCAAGGTCAGATTCTTGGTAGAGAATTTCACTGGGTTGACACCACTGTTCATTTGCACTTACATGGGAAGTCTTTGTGTATTGTTTCAATTATTAATCATGCAAATTTTTTAAAGTTGCAGGATGATACCAAGACTTCTTTTCATGAAGATTTCATCAATTTGTTAAAGTATCCCATGACCATTTATAAGCGGGAGCCAGCAGTTGAAAGAGTGATTGAGTTTGTTGCAAAATTTGCTACTTCATTTAAACAACCAGTTGATGAGGAAGAAAGTGATGAGGATGAAAACTCTTTCTTACTGCTCCTCTTTCAATTTCTGCTTAAGGTGCAGTATTATTTAAGTTATGTTCAAAATGAAACGGCATGAACTCTTGCTATTGTTTTATTTATTTAGTAAAGATTGTTAACAGATCTCTTAATTTCCATAATGTAAATAGAAATGTGTTATTTTTCATATCTTACCTGAAGTATTATTTCAATTTATTCAACAATAGAGCAATACCTATAGTTTGTGTTAGATTTAGTTCATACAGAAGCTGAAAAAGTATGTTTAGCTGTGCTGTGGTAAATTGTAATGTATAGATTTTGAATGTAGTTTTAATATTTAACATATTAACATACAATAATTACAAAATAGAACCAATTCTATTTTGTACGAAATGTAGCTTTCTAAGGAAACAAATTTGTCATACATTTTACTGGTTGAAATGAAAAATCGCAAATACTGGAAATTTGAACCAATAGCAGAAAGTACTGGAAATGCACAACTGGTCAGGGAGCATGAGAAGTGAGAAATTAAGCAGGTTGAGAGGTGGAGGGAACTGGGAATATCCAATGGTATGCAGACCAAAGTGGTTAAGGTAGAATTTAAAAAAAAACAGTTCAGAGGAAATAAAACAAAACAGAAAGGTATGTCACAGCTCCAAGGATCCTGGTTTCCTCCTGCCCTTGGATGATCTCAGACAGCCAACCTGAGAAAGCACCTCTAGATTCTGTGTAGAGTTTATATGTTCTCCCTATTCACAACTCAAATAGTAGGAGGCAGTAGACCGAGGTCCCGTTTGGTGGGACGGAGATAGAGAATTAAACTGGCTTGCGGTCACCTTGCAAGCAGTACAAACATGTTCTGCAATCTGTCTTGGGTTTCTCCAATGTAAAGGAGATCACATGAGCATTGAATGCATCATGCTGAGATGAAACGAGCACAAGTCAAATGCTGCTTTACATTGGGGAGTTTCTTTTTGTGTCGGATGGTGGAAAGGGAAAAAGTCAAATGTATTCCCTGCGGTTATGTAGGAATGATGGAGATAGAAAAACAAACTTGGTGAGGATAGGCTGTAGCTGAGATTCTTGAACTATTTCTTTTGTTGCTAATTACTAACTTATTCTCACTTTCACATGGTCCATTTCTAATTCTTCCCTTTCTCTATATCATCATCTATCAGGTGGAAAAGTGGTGCAGCTGGTAGAGCTGCTGCCTCAAAGTGCCAAAGACCCAGGTTTGAACCTGACCTTGGATACTGTCCATCTGGAGTTTGCCCATTCTCCCTGTGATTGTGTGGGTTTCCTCTGGGTGCCCCGGTTTCTTTCACATCCCAAAGACATGCGAGATTAAGTGGCCTCTAAATTGCCCTTGTTTGTAGGAGTAGTTAAGAAGCTAGGATAACATGAGAATTAGTGCAAATGGTGATCAATGGTCAGCATGGATTGTGCGCCAAAGGGCCTATTTCAATGAAATATCTGAGCATCTCAGGGAGGTAGGTTACCCACCAATATCCATTACTCCCACATATATCTTCATGACATCTCCTCCTGTACTGCTTCTTGTGAGAACTCCAATTAATTCTCCTAGTTTCTCAAACTGTTATCTGCACTAATGATAAGCCATTGCACAGACGAGTCTTTAAGTTGTTGTTTAGTTGTGAATTTCCCTCTACCACTGTTTACGGTTCTCAACCTCATTTCCTCGATTTCCTACATCTCAGCTTTTGCTTCTTGGCTTCTACAAATTATTCCTTGGAGGTGCAACACCTGTGTTTTTATCTTTTATCTTACCACTATTTGGAGACACAAACAGTTGAATCGATAATTCACTTCTTCCAAGTTGTTGTATTCAGTGTTTACATTGTGGTCTTCTCTATACTGCAGGAACCAAATGCAAATTATGCGATTGGCAGAACATTGTGCAACCCACAAAGGTGTCCCCGAGATTCCATTTGCCCGTTACTTTAATTCTCTACTGCTATCTGATTTTTCTGTCTTTGACCTCCTTTCATTTCTCCCGTTGACCTATAAAAACTTGAGAGACAGCACCTCATCTTCTGCCTGAGTATGTTGAAGCCCGTGGTACTTTATACTGAATTTCATGTTAACAATCTTTTATTTTGACTTCACAAAATGGCAGTATCTGTTTCAATTGTTTTTTTCCCTTCAAATACAGATTTAAAAGTGACTAGACCAAGTGCAGACCCGTTGGGTCTGGTCCCCGAACGTGCTTCTGACCCCGGGGTCTGGTTCCCGAACGTACTTCAGCGTCTTGACGGCGTAGACAGCGTCCGGACGGCCGTACGCAGCGTCTCGACGTCGTACGCAGCGTCTTGACGTCGTACGCAGCGTGTTGACGGCGTTGGCAGCGTACGCCGTCAACACGCTGCGTACGACGTTGAGACGCTGTGTACGCCCTCAATGGGGCTGCGGGCCGACAGGCCGTTGATGCGCCGGCTCTGTGACGCTGGCTGAAGGCAAAGATGGGTTGTTCCGGCGCTGCTTTTTGGCGTCCTCGGACAGAGGACGGCGAAAAGCAGAGGGGGAAGAGCCGATGTTTGGCTTGAGCCAGCGTGAGAGAGCCGGCCCGAGGGGGGGGGGGGGGGGGTAGTGGACGAGAACCAGGCGGCAGCAGCGAAAATGGCCAGCGAAAAAATGTCGGCATTTTTGGAGGAGAGCTGGGCGCTTGAGCCAGCGTGAGAGAGCCGGCCCGGGGGGGGGGGGGGGGGAGGGGGGGGGGTAGTGGAGGAGAGGCGGGCGGTAGCATCGAAAATCGCCAGCGAAAGAATAAAAATGTCTCCGTTTTTGGAGCAGATCTGGGCGGCAGCAGCCGTTATGGTGGAGGCGCGTTGGGGAAACAGACCCAATGGGTCTGCACTTGGTCTAGTATAATATAAAACTCTGTGTGTGTGTGGATGGATGTGTTTATTTATTTGTGGGTGGTGTTACATTTGGCCTTTGATTCCTTGCGCCGCCAAAACCACATGCAAAAATGCCGCGATTGTTTCCATTTCGCTAGACATCACACTTTTACATACCCTAACACACTTCTTATTTTTCCTCAAATTGTGTTTCTTATTTTCTTTTTGTGCTTTTGTAATTGAATTCTGTCCTTGATTTGTGTACTGTGGTGTTTTTATATTTAATTTATTCCGATTATGTGTTTTGTATTTTTGTGATTCTATGCCTTGTAAGGTGTCCTTGGGTGTTAGAAAGGCGCCAGCAAATAAAATGAATTATTATTATAATTATTATTAGATTTAGACATTTTTACGTACACATTTTAAAATAAAATCCATCCCACCCCCCCCCACTCACTCATTTTGTCTCCTCCTGCTGGCCAGCCACCATAACGGCTGCTGCCGACCGGCTCTGCTCCAAAAACGACACCATTTTTTTCCTTTCATAGCGATTTTCGCCCCGGGGTCTGAAGCACGTTCGGGGTCCAGACCCAACGGGTCTGCTCTTGGTCTAGTATACTTTTGTGTGTATGTGTGTGTGTGTGGGGGTGGTGCTGTGGCGTCACACTAACCACCCCCTTTCCTCCAAAGCACGGAATCCGGCACCCACAAACACACACACTCATCACACCCCTTGATATTATTTTAATTTTTTAATTTGCTTTTATCTCATCTCCACCCTATCCACTGACGAATAGCCCTCGCCTCTCATGTACGTCTAGAGGGGGGGTGGCATAGAGTGAAAATTTAATGTTAGAAAAAAAAAATTGAAGAGGGAGAGGAAGGGGGGAGAGGAAGGTGGTGAGAGAAGAGGGGTGGAGAGAGGTGGGAGAGGATGGGGGAGAGAGGTGAAGTGGGGTGTTGGAGCGGGCGTGCATGTTGATCCGCGGGCTGTGGAGAGAAGGGCAGAGAGAGAGGGGAGAGACAGAGACTTGTATACAAAAAAAAGCTGGAGAAACACAGCGGGTGCAGCAGCATCCATGGAGCGATGGAAATAGGCAATGCTTTGGGCCGAAGCCCATCTTCATACGGATTTTTTTCTGAAATGTTGCCTAATTCCTTCGATCCATAGATGCTGCTGCACCCGCTGAGGTTATACATTTTTGTTTTGTGTACCTTCGATTTTCCAGCATCTGCAGTTCCTTCTTAAAGACAGAGAGACTGTTGACGGGCTGTTTTCCCAACGCGCGTTTGCGGGAGAGGGGTGGTCTGCGGCATCACACACACTAACCACCCCCCAAACACACTCGGGGGGAGGGGGGAGAGGAAGACGGAGTGGGGGGAGAGGAAGACGGAGTGGGGAGAGAAAAGGGAGACGGGGTGGGGAGAGAAGAGGAGAGGGGAGGGAGGGGGAGGGGGGAGGAGGAAAGGGGAGAGATTGGTGAGGGAGAAGAGAGCAGGGTTGGGGAGGGGGAGCAGAGCGGGGAGTGGGAGAGCGGGGAGGGCAGGAAGGGGGGAGGGGGGGAGTGGATGTTAGAGGTGGAGAGAGGGGATGAGGGGAAGGGGAGAGGAGTAGGGGGAAGAGAGGGAGGGGAGGGAGAGAGGTGGGGGAGGGAGAGGGAAAGAGTGGGGAGTGAGGGGTAGCGGGGAGTGGTGCAAGAGAGAGGAGAAGGGGGTGGGGGGGAGTTGGTGGTGAAGAGGTGGTGGAGGGGGAAGAGAGGGGGTGGGAGGGGAGGGAGGGGGAGAGGAGAGGGGGAAGAGTGGGGAGGGAGAGTTGAAGTAGGAGGGGTAGGGACAGTCCATCTGTTCCCCATTCCCTATCACCCCCAATCCTCTTTATTCCCACACACGTGACGACGCCCTTCGACACAGGCTGGGGGGGAGGGGCTGGGGATGTGGCTGCTGCAAAGGCATATGTAAATGTATCCATTCCGATTTGTCATCTGTGAGCATTGGGCATTGTGACATCACAAAACGGAACCATTAACATTCTATTGAGAGCTGTTTTTTAAACATTTTGAAATTTCCCCATTCCCTATCACCCCCACACACGTGACGACGCCCTTAGACACAGGCTGTGGGGTTGGGGGGGAGGGGCTGGGGCTGCTGCAAAGGCATATGTAAATGGATCCATTCCGATTGGACATGTGTGAGCATTGGGCATTGTGACATCACACAATTGAAACTTCACTAACATTCTATGGCTGAGAGCTGTTTTTTTAAAAACATTTTGAAAGGTTAGGGTGGGGTGGGGGGCGGAGAAGTATTTTATTTAAAAAAGTGTACACAAACACGACTAAATTTAATCAGGAGTGTCTATTCGTAAAGATAAATGTAATGTCTTTAGAAATGGTAAAAAATATCGGCGTTTCCGCGTGCTTTGTGGGCCTAGGGCGGTATCAAAGGGGATTTGTGACACAAGTCAGGCGGATGGCAGACACAAGTCAGGCAGCCACAGAGTTTTAATATAAGATAAACTAGGCCAAGTGCAGACCCGTTGGGTCTGGACACCGAACGTTAGTTTGCGGGGGGGGAAGGCTGTGGCGTCACACTAATCTCCCCCTTTCCTCCAAAGCACGGAATCCGGCACCCACAAACACACATTCATCACACCCCTTGATATTATTTTACATTTTTAATTTGCTTCTTTTATCCCATCTCCATCCTATCCACTGACGAATAGCCCTCACCTCTCAGATGCTAGAGGGGTTGGGGCAGAGGGAAAATTTAATGTTAGAAAAAAAAAATTTGAGGAGGAGGGTGGAGAGGAAGGGGGAGAGAGGTGAAGGTGGGGGTTGGAGTGGGTGTGCATGAGTCGAGCCGCGGGCTGTGAAGAGAGAAGGGCAGAGAGAGAGAGAGGGAGAGACAGAGAGACTGGCACACAAAAAAAAGCTGGAGAAACACAGCGGGTGTAGCAGCATCTATGGAGCGAAGGAAATAGGCAACGCTTTGGGCCGAAGCCCATCCTCAGACGGGTTTTCTACTGAAACGTTGCCTATTTCCTTCGATCCATAGATGCTGCTGCACACGCTGAGGATATACAGTTTTTTTTTGTGTACCTTCGATTTTCCAGCATCTGCAGTTCCGTCTTAAAGACAGAGAGACTGTGTGCGGGCTGTTTTCCCAACGCGCGTTTGCGGGAGGGGCGGGGCTGCGGCATCACACTCACACTAACCACCCCCCAAACTCACTAACCACCCCCCAAACACACTCGGGGGGAGGGGGGTAGAGGAAGACGGGGTGGGGAAGAAGAGGGGAGAGGGAAACGGGGTGGGGAGATAAGAGGAGAGGGGGAGGGAGGGGAGAGATTGGTGAGGGAGAAGAGAGCAGGGTGGGGGAGAGGGTGGGGAGTGGGAGGTAAGCGGGGAGGGCAGGAAGGAGGGAGAGGAGGAGGGGATGTTAGAGGTGGAGAGGGGATGAGGGGAAGGGGAGAGGAGTAGGGGGAAGAGAGGGAGGGAGGGGGAGGGAGAGGGGAAGAGTGGGGACAGAGGGGTAGCGGGGAGTGGTGCAAGAGAGAGGGGAAGGGGGTGGGGAGAGATGGGGGTGAAGAGGGGGGGTGGGAGGGGAGGGAGGGGGAAAGGAGAGAGGGTGAAGAGTGGGGAGGGAGAGTGGAAGTAGGAGGGGTAGGGACAGTCCATCTGTTCCCCATTCCCTAGCACCCCCAATCCTCTCTCTATTCCCACACACGTGACGACGCCCTTCGACACAGGCTGCGGGGGTGGGGGGGAGGGGCTTGGGCTGGGGCTGCTGCAAAGGCATCTGTAAATGGATCCATTCCGAACCGATCTCACACTAACCACCCCCAAACACTCGGTTGGAGGGGGAGAGGAAGACGGGGTGGGGAGAGAAGAGGGGAGAGGGAGATGGGGTGGGGAGAGAAGAGGAGATGGGGAGGGAGGGGAGAGGGGGAGGAGGAAAGGGGAGAGATTGGTGAGGGAGAAGAGAGCAGGGTGGGGGAGAGGGAGGGGGAGGAGAGCGGGGAGGGCAGGAAGGGGGGAGACGGGGGGAGGGGATGTTAGAGGTGGAGAGGGGATGAGGGGAAGGGGAGAGTAGGGGGAAGAGAGGGAGGGGAGGGAGAGAGGTGGGGGAGGGAGAGAGGTGGGGGGAGGGAGAGTGGAAGAGTGAGGGGCAGAGGTGTAGCGGGGAGTGGTGCAAGAGAGGGGAAGGGGGTGGGGGGGAGATGGGGGTGAAGAGGTGGTGGAGGGGGAAGAGAGGGTGGGAGGGGAGGGGGAAGAGTGGGGAGGGAGAGTTGAAGTAGGAGGGGTAGGGACAGTCCATCTGTTCCCCATTCCCTATCACCCCCAATCCTCTTTCTCTATTCCCACACACGTGACGACGCCCTTCGACACAGGGTGGGGGGGAGGGGCTGGGGATGTGGCTGCTGCAAAGGCATATGTAAATGGATCCATTCCGATTGGACATGTGTGAGGATCGGGCATTGTGACATCACACAATTGAAACTTCACTAACATTCTATGGCTGAGAGCTGTTTGTTTAACATTTTGAAATGTTGGGGTTGGGGGATGAGAAGTATTTTATTTTAAAAAGTGTACACAAACACGACCAAATTTAATCAGGAGTGTCTATTCGTAAAGATAAATGTAATCTCTTTAGAAATGGTAAAAAAATATCGGCGTTTCCACATGCTGTGTGGGCCTGGGGCGGTATCAAAGAGGATTTGATGGCAGACACAAGTCAGGCAGCCACAGAGTTTTAATAGTATACTAGATCAAGTGCAGACCCGTTGGGTCTGGACACCGAACGTGCGTTTGCGGGGGAGGCTGTGGCGTCACACTAACCACCCCCTTTCCTCCAAAGCACGGTTGCGGGGTGGGAATCTGGCACCCACAAACACACACACTCATCACACTCCTTGATATTATTTTAATTTTTTTATTTGCTTATTTTATCCCTTCTCCACCCTATCCACTGACGAATAGCCCTCACCTCTCATGTGCGTCTAGTGGTGGGGTGCAGAGAGAGAAAATTTAATGTTTGAAAAAAAAGTTGAAGAGGGGGAGGAGGAGGGTGGAGAGGAAGGGGGGAGAGGAAGGTGGTGAGAGAGGAGGGGGAGAGAGGAGAGGGGTGGAAAGAGGAAGGATAGGATGGGGGAGAGAGGTGAAGGGGGGGGTTGGAGCGGGCGTGCATGAGTCGATCCGCGGGCTGTGAAGAGAGAAGGGCAGAGAGAGAGAGAGAGAGGTGAGCGACAGAGACTGGTACACAAAAAAAACCTGTATAACCTCAGCGGGAGCAGCTGCATCTATGGAGCGAAGGAAATAGGCAATGCTTTTGGCCGAAGCCCATACTCAGACTGGTTTTCTTCCGTAATGTTGTCTACTTCCTTCGATCCATAGATGCTGTTGCACCCGCTGAGGTTATACAGTTTTTTTTTGTGTACCTTCGAATTTCCAGCATCTGCAGTTCCGTCTTAAAGACAGAGATTTTTGACGTGCTGTTTTACCAACGCGCGTTTGCGGGAGGGGGGGTGTCTGCGGCATCAGACTCACACTAACCACCCCCAAACACAGGCGGGGGGAGGGGGGAGAGGAAGACGGGGTGGGGAGAGTGAGACGGGGTGGGGAGAGAAGAGAGGGGGAAAAAGTGGAGAGGGGGAGGAGGAAAGGGGAGAGATTGGTGAAGGAGAAGAGAGCAGGGTGGGGGAGTGGGAGGGGGAGGAGAGTGGGGAGTGGGATGAGAGCGGGGAGGGCAGGAAGGGGGGGAGGGGATGTTAGAGGTGGAGAGGGGATGAGGGGAAGGGGAGAGGAGTAGGGGGAAGAGAGGGAGAGAGGGAGGGGGAGGGAGAGAGGTGGGGGATGAAGAGTGGGGAGTGAGGGGTAGCGGGGAGTGGTGCAAGAGAGGGGAAGGGGGTGGGGGGGAGATGGGGGTGAAGAGGGGTGGTGGAGGGGGAAGAGAGGGGGTGGGAGGGGAGGGAGGGGGAGAGGAGAGAAGGTGAAGAGTGGGGAGGGAGAGTGGAAGGGGGAGGGGTAGGGACAGACCATCTGTTCCCCATTCCTATCACCCCCAATCCTCTTTCTCTATTCCCACACACGTGACGATGCCCTTCGACACAGGCTGTGGGGGTGGGGGGGGGGGGGGGCTGGGGCTGTGGCTGCTGCAAAGGCATATGTCAATGGATCCATTCCGATTTGTCATCTGTGAGCATTGAGCATTGTGACATCACAAAACGGAACCTTCATTAACATTCTATTGCTGAGAGATGTTTTTTTAAACATTTTGATATTTCCCGATTCCCTATCACCCCCACACACGTGGCGACGCCCTTCGACACAGGCTTTGGGGTTGGGTGGGAGAGGCTGGGGCTGCTGCAAAGGCATATGTAAATGGATCCATTCCGATTGGACATGTGTGAGCATCGGGCATTGTGACATCACATTCTATGGCTGAGAGCTGTTTTTTAACATTTTGAAATGTTGGGGTGGGGTGGGGGGGAGAAGTATTTTATTTTAAAAAGTGTACACAAACACGACCAAATTTAATCTGGAGTGTCTATTCGTAAAGATAAATGTAATCTCTTTAGAAATGGTAAAAAATATCGGCGTTTCCGCATGCTGTGTGGGCCTAGGGCGGTATCAAAGGGGATTTGTGACACAAGTCAGGCGGATGGCAGACACAAGTCAGCCAGCCACAGAGTTTTAATATAATATAGATAGAGAGAGAGAGAGCGAGAGAGAGAGATTGTTACTTTGGTAGCTGTGGTTTGCATCCTATCATTGACATTTCCTGTTCTCGCTACCCTTCCTCTTTGAAATTTGCTAATTTGTCACACTTCTACTTCTGGAAAAGGATCCTTGACCTATAATGTTCACCGTTTCTCTCCTCTCTGATGCTGCATGACCTGTTAATGATTCCATCATTTTGTATTTTTGTTTTAAATTTTACTAATGTTTGACTGGAGTTCATGTTAGTTAACTTTTTCCCAACAGTCTCACAGTGCATGCAGCCACTCTGTTCGATTCCGTGCCTGTCAGCTTATCAATAGGCTTCTTGGTAGCATGTCAGAAAATGCACAGATTGATGATGAACTGTATGATCGTATATATGATGCCATGCTGGTGAGGTTAAAAGATAAGTTTCCAAATGTGCGAATACAGGCTGTACTTGCCTTGGGCAGACTTCAGGATCCCAATGATGAAAACTGTCCAGTAATCAATGGTAAGAATTCAACTATCTAATCTACATGCATGTTTGCTTGTGTAAACTAATTTTTAACTTATTAAACTGTATGACATTAGAGTTGCCTTCAAATGACTGATGTTCATGTACATCCCAACACCTTAAGGAAGAATATTCTTCAGTAGTTTAGATAATGATTAAAAACCTTGCTTAAGATTTCCAGCAATGATGATTGAAACTAACCAGTTTTCGGTGCCCTGTCCAGTCCTGCTTCACTGCCATTTTTCAGTCTTAACAATTTCTAAACATCTTTATTACACAGAAATTGGTGCTTTGTACAGGCGCTGCTTATTATTAAAGCTGATAAACTGTCATTGAACGTCTTTAGTCTTGTTGATATGTAATTTAGTTAAAATATAACTATTGACATTTCTCTTTTACTTATAATGTACCAATCACATGTAATTTATTTTAGCATACTTGTATTTGATTGAATGTGACATCAATCCAGAGGTGAGACGAGCTGTATTGTCCTGCATAGCACCATCAGCGAGAACTCTTGCTAAAATCATTGGGCGTACAATGGATGTTAAAGATAATGTCAGAAAATTAGCCTACGAGGTGGGTTATTTTAAAGAGTGTACATGAATATTGATGCATGTTGCTCCCTGTGTTGTTCCCTCACTTTGTTCTATGAAATTCAATATTTAAAGTGAATATATATTGGGAGGCAGGTCATGAAGTGGGGGAGAATTCCAGAAAATTGTGGGAGTGCGGGAATATAATTGGGGAATATTGATTTGGGGTTTCATTTGATCGGTGGTGGCTTGAGGATGATCTTGGATTGATTGTGCAGGTGAAAGCTGGAGATTTGATCTGCGATGGAAAGAATTGGGAGACTGAGGGCATCTGTCGTGAAGAGAGCAGATAGAGCAATGCAGCATGGAAACGGGCCCTTTAACCCAACTAGTCCATGCTGACCAAGATGCCCCATCTACACTTATCCCACCTGCCCGTGCTGGGCCCATTTCCCTCAACCTTTCCTATTCATGTACCAGTTTAAATGTTATAGTACTGGTGTCAACTACCCCCTCTGGCAATTCATTCCATATAAGCACCACCACCTGAGTGAAAAAAATCCTCTTCGGGTTCCTATTAAATCATTCCCTTCTCAGCTTAAACCTATGTTCTTGATATGGAGAACCTGCGTGTAAGATGCAAAAAAATTCTCCTGGTGCATTAAATAATACACCATTCCCTCTTTTTTAGCAGGTACATTGACCCCAAGTTCTGCAATTCTATTCCTAAGATAGAATAGAATAGCCTTTTATTGTCATTCAGACTGAAGTCTGAACTAAATTGAAGCAGTCGTACATAAAACAACAATAAACACACATTAACATCCACCACAGTGAGTCCACCCAACATCTCCTCACTGTGATGGAGGCAAAAGTCTTAGGTCTGCAGTCTCTTCCCTCCTCTTCTCCCTCTGCGCTGAGGCGATACCCCCCCGGGCGATGTTTACCGCGGCTCAAACACCGCGGCCCGGGGTGGTCGAAGCTGCCGCCCACCAGTCCTGCAAACCGCAGCCGCTGTCCCGCGGCCGAACCCCGGACTCAGGCCACCACCGCCAGAACACCGTCCTAGCCACCCTCACGTGAGTACCATCTTCAGCCTCGGTCTGGGCCGCCCCGACATGGGCGCCTCTTCTCCCCGCGCCGGGCCGCCCCGACATGGGCGTCGCTTCTCCCCCTGGGCCGCCCCGACATGGGCGTCGCTTCTCCCCCCGGGCCGCCCCGACATGGGCGTCGCTTCTCCCTCCGGCCGGGCCGCCCCGACATGGACGTCGCTTCTCCCTCTGGCCGGGCCGCCCCGACATGGGCGCCGAACCTCCCTCCGGGCCGGGGCCGCCCCGACATGGGCGCCGCACCTCCCTCCGGGCCGGGCCGCCCCGACATGGACGTCGCTTCTCCCCCGGGCCGCCCCGACATGGGCGTCGCTTCTCCCTCCGGCCGGGCCGCCCCGACATGGGCGCCGCACCTCCCCGAGCTCGGCCGCTCCAACGGGAGCCTCGTTCCACCCTTGGGCTGGCCGCCCGCCCGCCCTCACGAGAGCGCCGTCCACAACCTCACGGGAGCACTGTTCCAGCCCTGAGCCGGACCACCCTCACGGGAGCGAGCTCAGGGCGAATCCTGACGGGCTCTGCCTCCGGAGCCTCGAGGTCATCAGCTCCATTAGGCCTCAACGCAGTCGGAGACAGAGAAGGGGAATACGACAAAAAAGTCGCATTCCCCCGCAGGGAGAGACTGCAAACCCCGTTTCAACCCCCCACCCCCCCAAAACACAAACTAAAAACAAAAACTAGACTAACCAAAAAACTGATTTATTTCACAAACATTTGATCATTCATTCGTCCTTTTATATCCTCAAACATTTTGGGATGGTTGTCTAGTCAATGATGCAATTTTTGTTAATATAAATTAGTATCAGCAGCTAAACAAATTTTTGTATATTTTGACAATGATCATGTTTGACATAAACACTGAACAGATCCTGCTGCATCATCAATTATGTGTATTTTAGGTATTAGCAGAGAAAATACATATAAAAGCTCTTTCCATTGCCCTAAGAGTAAAACTTCTGAAGCAAGGCATGGCTGACCGTTCAGGTAAGTTATCCACATATAATATCACTAAAAACTATTCTCATAAAATCTATGAAATTTTAAAGAGTTAAGCAATATAGTCCTTGCCAATGCATTTGTGCCTTGAAATTTATTGTTGGTCAATAGCACTAAATTTACATAATGACAGCTGTACTTCAAAGATACAGCATGGAAACAAGCCCTTTGGCCCACTGCGTCTGCACTGACCAACAGTCACCCCATGCGCTAGCACAATCCTACACACTAGGGACAATTTACAATTTTTACAAAGCCAATTAAGAAACCTGTACATCTTTGGAGTGTGGGAAGATCACCCGGAAA
This sequence comes from Malacoraja senta, assembly GCA_038087875.1. Lineage (NCBI taxonomy): Eukaryota > Metazoa > Chordata > Chondrichthyes > Rajiformes > Rajidae > Malacoraja > Malacoraja senta. Next base: position 338,692,417 of record CM075977.1, on the reverse strand, counting down.
AAACCGACATGGTAACAGGGAGAACACATAAACTCAATGCAGACAACACCCATAGTCAGGATCCAACCTGGGTTTCTGGCGCGGTGAGGCAGCAACTCTACTGCTGTGCCACTGTACATTGTAGTATGTATCTGAAATTTGGACAATTCACTTTTTCTGATGTACTGAAAGAAACTTGTCACCCAATGTCCAAGAAGTCTGCAAAGTATCTTATTCCCCATGAATAATAATTGAGTGACCTCATGGTTTTTGATTTGCCACATTTGATGAACTTGATCTTAACTTTGCCTCAATCCATCATGTCTTTTTCGCTGTTCAGCATTCAGTTTGTTGGGTGAGGTTGGCTCAAGGTAGCATTTAAACATTTTCAGTCTGGTGTATAAATTCTTCAGATGCTTGTCCTTCTACTTGTCCAAAACCTACCTCTACCGCTTTATTTTTCCAATTCTGATTGCTTACTCAGTCCCAATTTTAGTATCTGCTGACACCTTAGCTAAGCACACAGTAAACTAGGCTTCCCTATCATTTGCCTTTAGGATCCCTCTAACCCGTCTCTTTGTGTTATAATGTGGCTTAGTTGTTAACATTGAACTATCTGCAGTGCCCTCCATAATGTTTGGGACAAAGACTCATCATTTATTTATTTGCCTCTGTACTCCACAATTTGTGATTGGTAATAGAAAAAAAAAAATCACATGTGGTTTAAGTGCACATTGTCAGATTTTAATGAAGGCTATTTTTATACATTTTGGTTTCACCATGTAGAAATTACAGCTGTGTTTATACATAGTCCTCCCATTTCAGGGCACCATAATGTTTGGGACACATGGCTTCACAGGTGTTTGTAATTGCTCAGGTGTGTTTAGTTGGCTCTTTAATGCAGGTATAAGAGAGCTCTCAGCACCTAGTCTCTCCTCCAGTCTTTCCATCACCTTTGGAAACTTTTATTGCTGTTTATCAACATGAGGACCAAAGTAGTGCCAATGAAAGTCAAAGAAGCCATTATGAGACTGAGAAACGAGAATAAAACTGTTAGAGACATCAGCCAAACCTTAGGCTTACCAAAATCAAGTGTTTGGAACATCATTAAGACGAAAGAGAGCACTGGTGAGCTTACTAATTGCAAAGGGACTGGCAGGCCAAGGAAGACCTCCACAGCTGTTGACAGAAGAATTCTTTCTTCTGTCAAGAATTCCAGAAGTGGCAGCGCTGCCCTAGCTGCTGCGGCTCGCCTGCAGTCCGTTTGTTTTTTCTTTTTTTTGTTTTCTCGTCCCGTTGTCACAGTTTGTTCAGTTTTACTTTAGTTGCGTATGTGTGGGGGGGGGGGGGGTGGGAGAAACTGTTTTAGTCTCTTCCTTTGGGGGATGCGACCTTTTCTTGTTGTATCCCCCGTCTCCGTCTGCGCTGAGGCCTAATGGCGGAGCTGGCGGCCTCCAACTGGGACCGACCTCGAGGCTCTGGAGGCAGAGCCAGCCAGGACTTACCAACGCTGGCCGACTTCGGGACTGTGGCGGAATTGCGGCGGCGACCCGACTTCGGGGCTGTTGTGGCGGCGGCGACCCGAATTTGGGGCTGTGGCGGCGACCCAACTTCGGGGCCTCGGAGGCTCGGCCGCGGGCCAAGTGGACGATAACGTCGGGAGCTCGCAGGTCACAGGTTGGTGACCTGTTCTCCGGAGCTCCCGCAACAACAGCTGCGTCCGCTGGACTGGAGGGTGGCAGCTTCGACCGCCCCAGGCCGCGGCGTTTGAACCGGCCCGTTTGCGGAGCTTGGATTCAGCCGTGGGACTTACCATCACCCGGCAGGGTCACAACATCGGAAGCTTGGATCGCCTCAACGCAGAGGGAGAACGAGGAGGGAAGAGACAAGGACTTTAAGAATTTTTGCCTTCCATCACAGTGAGGAGGGCCTGGTGGACTCACTGTGGTGGATGTTAAATCTGAGTTTATTGTGTGTTTTGTTAATTTATTCTATGTTATGACTGCAAGGCACGAAATTTCGTTCAGACTGAAAAGTCTGAATGACAATAAAGGATACTTGACTTGACTTCTATAATCCCCAAACACCTGTCCGACAGACAGTGTTGGATTTAGATGAAGAGAGGCCCTAGGCTGTTCCACTTGTGAGGCTCCTCCCAATCCCCCACCCCACGACTAGAGGAAGATGGAAGAATCCACCAGATTGACACTGATTTGCAGCCGAGCGTGGCCAATGATAAGGGGCTGGAAAGCTGCGCTTTTTATTTATTTATTTATTGCCAGTGCTAGTGTCGAGTTATCGGCTTAAAACACTATTATCCTGAAATGGAGGGGAAGGAAAATTACTTAAGGGTTGTTTAGAGACTACAGTGTGTTGTGACAGCATATGTAAGAAAGGCCTATGACAGTGTCAAAAATATTATACACCTTGCAGGGCTCTCACTTAAGTTTTTTTCTCTGTTGTCAGCCAGGGAACATTAGCAGCTTTTTAGGTTGCCAAATGACAGTTTAGGTGGTCATTTAAGACGGCTTCCATGACGCGTGCGATAATGTGCTCGGACGAAGTGCGTAGTTACCAGTCGGAATTATGCTCGATGAAGCATTCACACATTATTTCTGCTTCAATAAAGTCACAAACTAAACATTCACCAATCAAGACATGATATATACCACAATGACATGCAGCAAAATTATAATACAGTATCTCAACTCTTTTTACATGTTGCAATGAATGCAATTTATATTATTTCTTTGCACTTCCAAACAAAATGTGGTTGGATTATTCAGTGTATGATCAACCTCGGTGAGACCAAGCACAGGCTTGGTGATCGCTTCGCTCAACACCTCCGCTCGGTTCGCAATAACCAACCTGATCTCCTGGTGGCTCAGCACTTCACTCCCCCTCCCATTCCGAATCGACCTTTCTGTCCTGGGACTCTTCCATGGCCAGGGTGAGGCCCACCGTAAATTGGAGGGGCAGCACCTCATATTTCGCTTGGGCAGTTTACCCCAGCGGTATGAACATTGACTTCTCCAATTTCAGGTAGTCCCTGCTTTCTCCTCCCCTTCCCAGCTCTCCCTCAGCCCCCTGTCTCCGCCTCTTCCTTTCCTTCTTCCGTCTCCCCCCCCCCCACTCTCACATCAGTGTGAAGAAGGGTCTCGACCCGAAACGTCGCCTATTTCCTTCGCTCCATAGATGCTGCCTCACCCGCTGAGCTTCTCCAGCATTTTTGTCTACCCATTCACACAAGTTCTGTTATCCCACTTTCCTCACCCACTCCCTACACATGTGGGGGAAACCCACACGCTTGCAGGGAGAATGTGCAAATTCAATACAGACAGTGCCCGAGGACAGGATCAAACACATGTCTGGAATGTGAGCTGTGCCACTATATTTTGTTTTCCAACACACAAAAATTATAATGTTGATAATTTTGGTTACTAAAAAAATGAAAATATCAATTTTCAGTCTTAAATCAGCAAGTGACGCTAAGCCCCCTTTACAGCTACTGTATGTTTTAATTCCGTTCAAGACTATGGGGCAGTACATTGACCATAAAGTTGCTGCCTAAAATACCAGAGAGCTGGAATATGGGTGCTGTCTGTATGGAGTTTACTCCTTTTCCCTCTGATCGCATGGGTTTTCTCCGGGTGCTCTTGTTTCCTTCCACATTCCAAAGGTGTGCAGGAACCTATTTCAGACCCAACCCAAAATGTAATATTTTCCTTTTGTCCACAGATTCTGTCTGACCGGTTGAGTCCATCTTGCAGTTTAAACCAGCTTTTTGTGTCTATCTTCAGTTTAGATACATAGACACATAGAAAATAGGTGCAGGAGTAGGCCATTCGGCCCTTCGAGCCTGCACCGCCATTCAATATGATCATGGCTGATCATCCAACTCAGTATCCCGTACCTGCCTTCTCTCCATACCCCCTGATCCCCTTAGCCACAAGGGCCACATCTAACTCCCTCTTAAATATAGCCAATGAACTGGCCTCAACTACCCTCTGTGGCAGAGAGTTGCAGAGATTCACCACTCTCTGTGTGAAAAAGTTTTTCCTCATCTCGGTCTAAAGGATTTCCCCCTTATCCTTAAGCTGTGACCCCTTGTCCTGGACTTCCCCAACATCGGGAACAATCTTCCTGCACCTAGCCTGTCCAACCCCATAAGAATTTTGTACGTTTCTATAAGATCCCCTCTCAATCTCCTAAATTCTAGCGAGTATAAGCCAAGTCTATCCAGTCTTTCTTCATATGAAAGTCCTGACATCCCAGGAATCAGTCTGGTGAACCTTCTCTGCACTCCCTCTATGGCTATAATGTCCTTCCTCAGATTTGGAGACCAAAAACTGTACGCAATACTCCAGGTGTGGTCTCACCAAGACCCTGTACAACTGCAGTAGAACCTCCCTGCCCCTATACTCAAATCCATTTGCTATGAAAGCTAACATACCATTCGCTTTCTTCACTGCCTGCTCCACCTGCATGCCTACTTTCAATGACTGGTGTACCATGACACCCATCTCGCTGCATCTCCCCATTTCCTAATCGGCCACCATTTAGATAATAGTCTGCTTTCCTGTTTATGCCACCAAAGTGGATAACCTCACATTTATCCACATTATACTGCATCTGCCAAACATTTGCCCACTCACCCAGCCTTTGCCCACTCACTCATCCAAGTCACCTTGCAGTCTCCTACCATCCTCCTCACAGCTAACACTGCCCCCCAGCTTAGTGTCACCCGCAAACTTGGAGATGTTGCCTTCAATTCCCTCATCCAGATCATTAATATAAATTGTAAATAGCTGGGGTCCCAGCACTGAGCCTTGCGGTACCCCACTAGTCACTGCCTGCCATTGTGAAAAGGACCCGTTTACTCCTACTCTTTGCTTCCTGTTTGCCAGCCAGTTCTCTATCCACATCAATACTGAACCCCCAATACCGTGTGCTTTAAGTTTGTATACCAATCTCTTATGTGGTACCTTGTCGAAAGCCTTCTGAAAGTCCAGATACAACACATCCACTGGTTCTCCCCTATCCACTCTACTGGTTACATCCTCGAAAAATTCTATAAGATTCGTCAGACATGATTTACCTTTCGTAAATCCATGCTGACTTTGTCCAATGATTTCACCACTTTCCAAATGTGCTGCTATCACATCTTTAATAAGTGACTCTAGCAGTTTCCCCACTACCGATGTTAGACTAACTGGTCTGTAATTCCCCGTTTTCTTTCTCCCTCCCTTCTTAAAAAGTGGGGTTACGTTTGCTACCCTCCAATCCTCAGGAACTACTCCAGAATCTAAAGAGTTTTGAAAAATTATCAATAATGCATCCACTATTTCTGGAGCTACTTCCTTAAGTACTCTGGGATGCAGCCTATCTGGCCCTGGTGATTTATCGGCCTTTAACCCATTCAATTTACCCAACACCACTTCCCGACTAACCTGGATTTCACTCAGTTCCTCCATCTCCTTTGACCCGCGGCCCCCTGCTATTTCCGGCAGATTATTTATGTCTTCCTTAGTGAAGACGGAACCAAAGTAGTTATTCAATTGGTCCGCCATATCCTTGTTCCCCATGATCAATTCACCTGTTTCTGAATGCAAGGGACCTACATTTGTTTTAACTAATCTCTTTCTCTTCACATATCTATAAAAACTTTTGCAGTCAGTTTTTATGTTCCCTGCCAGTTTCCTTTCATAATCTATTTTCCCTTTCCTAATTAAGCCCTTTGTCCTCCTCTGCTGGCCTCTGAATTTCTCCCAGTCCTCTGGTATGCTGCTTTTTCTGGCTAATTTGTACGCATCATCTTTTGCTTTGATACTATCCCTGATTTCCCTTGTTATCCACGGATGCACTACCTTCCCTGATTTATTCTTTTGCCAAACTGGGATCAACAATTTTTGTAGTTCATCCATGCAGTCTTTAAATGCCTTCCATTGCATATCCACCGTCAACCCTTTTAGAACTAATTGCCAGTCAATCTTGGCCAATTCACGTCTCATACCCTCAAAGTTACCTTTCTTTAAGTTCAGAACCGTTGTTTCTGAATTAACAATGTCACTCTCCATCCTAATGAAGAACTCAACCATATTATGGTCACTCTTGCCCAAGGGGGCACGCACAACAAGACTGCTAACTAACCCTTCCTCATTACTCAATACCCAGTCTAGAATAGCCTGCTCTCTTGTTGGTTCCTCTACATGTTGGTTTAGATAACTATCCCGCATATATTCCAAGAAATCCTCTTCCTCAGCACCCCTGCCAATTTGATTCACCCAATCTATATGTAGATTGAAGTCGCCCATTATAACTGTTTTGCCTTTGTTGCACGCATTTCTAATTTCCTGTTTGATGCCATCCCCAACTTCACTACTACTGCTAGGTGGCCTGTACACAACACCCACCAGCGTTTTCTGCCCCTTAGTGTTTCGCAGCTCTACCCATACCGATTCCACATCCTCCAAGCTAATGTCCTTCCTTTCCACTGCGTTAATCTCCTCTCTAACCAGCAACGCTACCCCACCTCCTTTTCCTTTCTCTCTATCCCTCCTGAATATTGAATATCCCTGGATGTTCAGCTCCCAGCCTTGGTCACCCTGGAGCCATGTCTCCGTGATCCCAACTATATCATAATCATTAATTGCTATCTGCACGTTCAACTCATCCACCTTATTACGAATGCTCCTTGCATTGAGACACAAAGCCTTCAGGCTTGTTTTTACAACGCTCTTACCCCTTAGACAATTATGTTGAAAAGTGGCCCTTTTTGATTTTTGCCCTGGATTTGTCTGCCTGTCACTTTTACTTTTCACCTTGCTACCTATTGCTTCCGCCCGCATTTTACACCCCTCTGTTTCTCTGCTCACCCATTTAAGAATCCCACCACCTCTTATTCTCTGTTTATTATTGTTTTCTTCTTTCCCCCCTACATGTTGGGTCTGAGTGCTTTCCTTCTCTGCCTCCTGCCTCACACACTGTCTAATAGCATTCTCTATTTGAGTCCCTCCCCCCAACCATTCTAGTTTAAAGTCTCCCCAGTAGCCTTTGCAGATCTCCGCACCAGGATATCGGTCCCCCTCAGGTTCAAACCAGCATCTGCAGTTCCTTCCAACATACACGATACTATATGTTTTCTCGTTTATAACATTGTTTACAGAGTACTATGTTTACATATTCTGTTGTGCTGCTGCAAGTAAGGATTTCATTGTTCTAACTGGGACGTGAGAATAAAACACTCTTGACTTACGTCGCTAATGTGTGGGATAGAACTAGTGTACGGGTGATCGATGGTCGGCATGGACTTGGTGGGCCGAAGTCCCTGTTTCGACGCTGTATCTTTAAATTAAACTAAAAACACTAAAACCAGAGGGAGTCTAAAGAAGGGTCTCTACCCGAAATGTCACCCAATTTCTTCTATCCAGAGTTGCTGGCTGCTCCATGGAGTTCCCCCGCACAATTAAAGCATGGAATAGTCTTCACCCTACCATAGGTACCCAACCAGATGCAACTAAATTTAAGGTAGTTCTTTTTTCTCCCAAGAACCCTTTTTTGCTTAAGTCCAAGTCAAGAGTCAAGAGAGTTTTATTGTCATGTGTCCCAGATAGGACAATGAAATTCTTGCTTGCTGCAGCACAACAGAATATGTAAACATAATAGAGCACAGGAGATAAAAGTTCAGTGTATTTATATACCATCGACCATATATATACACACAATAAATAAACAGATTAAATGCAATAGGACGTTATTGTTCAGAGTTTGGAGTTTGGTGATGGACCCTCCACCACCTCTAGTTTAAATTCCATTTCGAATATTTTTGGAGGACCATGAAACCAGAAGCAAGAGTTAGTGCAGGGAGTTACTCCAGCTCCAGGGAGTGATTCTGCGTTGGTTTTCAGCATTTGCGGCGAGGCGGCCAGATTTCCCACAATTCAAAGCGAGGGAGAAAGTGCCCTGCGCCGACCAGTTGCCGTGGCAGTGCGCATGTGCAGGGCGGACGATGATGTGCTGGCCGTGGTTGTGCGCTTGTGCAGGGGCAGGATGTGCTGGCCGTAGCAATGCGCATGTGCAAGGCGGTCGGCCGTGCCGGCGGATGAGGAGAGAGTGGAGACCTGGTGGCACGGATACAGATGGCGGGCGGAGACGGAGAGTGACAGAGAGATAGATAGAGAAGGGGGTCTGCTCAGAGTTGAACGGCAGGTGTCCCGGGTGCTTGCCAAGCCGGGCAAAATGACACGACTTTCAGGTTGCACGGCGGGACGTTAGGTGGCCATTGGCACCCGGGCAACCGTTAATCTCGAGTCCTCCCTTGGCCGGAGGCCCCCTAGATTTCGAGGCCCTAGGCTTCAGCCTATGAAGCCTAATGGTAAATCCGGTTCTGCCGACAGATCAGAAAGCCTCTTCAGGAGTTGGGTGTGGATTTGTCAATGACCACAGTCCACAGAAGAATTCATGAACAGAAATACAGAGGCTACACTGTAAGATGCAAACCACTGATTAGCCGCAAAAATAAGATGGCTAGTTTACAGTTTGCCAAGAAATACTTAAAAGAGCAAATATAGTTCTGGAAAAAAGGTCTTGTGGACAGATGAGACAAAGATTAACTTATATCAGAGTGATGGCAAGAGCAAAGTATGGAGGAGAGGAACTGCCCAATATCCAAAGCATACAACCTCACCTGTGAAACACAGTGGTGGGGGTGTTAAGGCCTGGACATGTATGGCTGCTGAAGGTACTGGCTCACTTATCTTCATTGATGATACAACTGCTGATGGTAGTAGCATAATGAATTCTGAAGTGTATAGACACATCCTATCTGCTCAAGTTCAAACAAATGCCTCAAAACTCATTGGCCGGCGGTTCATTCTGCATCTAAACAATGATCCCAAACATACTGCTAAAGGAACAGGAGTTTTTCAAAACTAAAAAATGGTCAATTCTTGAGTGGCCGTCAATCGCCCGATCTGAACCCAATTGCGCATGCCTTTTTGTATGCTTAAGAGAAAATTGAAGGGGACTAGCCCCCAAAACAAGCATAAGGTAAAGATGGCTGCAATACAGGCCTGGCAGAGCATCACCAGAGAAGACACCCAGCAACTGGTGATGTCCATGAATCGCAGACTTCAAGCAGTCATTGCATTCAAAGGATATGCAACAAAATACTAAACATGACTACTTTCATTTACATGACATTGCTGTGACCCAAACATTATGGTGCCCTAAAATGGGGGGACTATGTATAAATGCTGCTATAATTTCTGCATGGTGAAATCTAAAAATAGCCTTTATTAAAATTTGACAACGTGCACTTTAACCACATGTGATTTTGGCCCAAACATTATGGAGGGCACTGTATAAGCATCATGCTCTTTCTTTAAAAAAAAGTTTTAGTTATTTTGATCCTTTGGAATGAACCATATTTTGCTTATCCACCTCTAAATTTAATTTATGGCAATGTGTAGGAGCTTTTGTGTATATGGTCCTTTTAGTATGTGCTTTGTATTTTCAAGTAATATAATATTTTTTTATTTGTAGATGCTGTAAAAGAAGTGGTACAGAAAAAGCTGTTGCAGGCTTGGCTCCACATGTTGGACGGCAATATTTTGGACTTGCTCCATTGTCTAGATGTGGAAAATTGTGTTGATGAGGCTGAGTCTGCACTTAAAGCTATGTTTGCTCAAAGCCATCTGGAGGAATTGGTTGATAATTGTCAAAATCTAAATAATGGGTATGAGTAAAATGATTTGTTCTAACTTTTGAAATAGTTTAACATGACAAATGTCTTAATTTACAATTTTTTTATCTAAAGGAAAAAGTTCTGGGGATGTACATGAGGTCATCAGTGTCCTACCATGGTTCCGCAAAGACCGCTCCCTTCGTAATTCCCTTGTCAATTCTTCCCTTCCCTCCCGTACCACCCCCTCCCCAGGTACTTTCCCTTGCAACCACAAGAGATGCAACACTTGTCCCTTCACCTCCCCCCTCGACTCCATTCAAGGATCTAAGCAGTCGTTCCAGGTGCGACAGAGGTTCACCTGCATCTCCTCCAACCTCATCTATTGCATCCGCTGCTCTAGATGTCAGCTGATCTACATCGATGAGACCAAGCGGAGGCTTGGCGATCGTTTCGCCGAACACCTCCGGTCGGTCCGCAATAACCAACCTGACCTCCCGGTGGCTCAGCACTTCAACTCCCCCTCCCATTCCGTATCTGACCTCTCTGTCCAGGGTCTCCTCCATGGCCACAGCGAGCAACACCGGAAATTGGAGGAAATGCACCTCATATTCCGCTTGGGCAGTCTATATCCTGGCGGCATGAACATTGAATTCTCCCAATTCTGTTAGCCCTTGCTGTCCCCTCCCCTTCATCAGCCCTCTAGTTGTCTCCTCCCATCCCCCAGCCCTCGGGCTCCTCCTCCGCCTTTTTTCCTTTCTTCTCCCCACCTCCTATCAGTCTGAAGAAGGGTTTCGGCCCGAAACGTTGCCTATTTCCTTCGCTCCATAGATGCTGCTGCACTCGCTGAGTTTCTCCAGCATTTTTGTGTACCTTCGATTTTCCAGCATCTGCAGTTCCTTCTTTAACACACGTCCTACCATGGTTACCCATCAAGAAATCAAATGGGGAGTTCAGAACTAACTTCTTTACCATAACGTTTAGAACGTGGAACTTACTAACTTGTGGGGGGGGGGGGGGGCGAAGGGGAGATAGGGACTTCTCGGCTATGGGAATAGATCTGCCGTCTCTGGCCAAAGTTCCTTAGCCCCGGCCACAGGCAGCAAATTCGACCCGCTGATCGTTCATGGTAGTCGGCTATGGGAACAGATTTGCCAGCTCCAGCCAGGCTGGAGTTCCTGAGTCCCAGCCGAAGGGGACAAATTTAACCCACCGATCGGCGTAGAGGTCCTGTTAAGTTTGAAATTGTCCGCCTCCACTGGCCTAGGCTCCACATTATCATGGGGCATTCTGGGGGGGATTTCAATTGTGCTCTCGTAATTTTGTCCTGATTAAAAGGGGTGCTGGACCACCAGTTGTCAGTAAATCGGAATAAAGGTTTAGGTAGCACTGTAGGGTTAGGTAAGGAAGGGTGAAGAAACCCAGAGATGAGCACAAATATGTCATATATTCTCGAGGATGAATGGCCTAGCCATTTTTTTTTTTAACATAAAAGCGCCCCTGATATAAGGATAATTTTTGAATTTTACAGCATGGGAGATTGCCATTTTGCCGCCCTTGGAATTACTTTTTACCTCAACTTTATTCCTGCTAGAAATTACTCCAATATTTGGTCTTAGCTATTGATATTTGCTAAAGGAAAATCATCCATCTTTTTTTAAACGTTAGAGATAGGCCCTTCTGCCCACAAAAACCCGCGCTGATCGGCGATCGCTCCATGCACTAACACTATCCTACACGCTAGTGACAACTTACAATTTTAACAAAGCCAATTAACCTGTACATCTTTGGAGGGTGGGTGGAAACCAGAGCACCTGGAGAAAACCCACACGGTCATAGGGAGAATGTACAAACTCCGTGCAGAGAGCACCTGTAGCCCGGATTGAACCCGTGGTCTCTGGTGCTGTAGGCAGTAGCTCTACCGCTACGCAATTCTTGTCTGCTCTTACTTAGCTCCCTAATAATTTTATGCACCCAAACTATATGCAGTGTCCTCCATAATATTTGGGACAAAGACCCATCATTTATTTATTTGCCTCTGTACTCCACAATTTGAGATTTGTAATAGGAAAAAATCACATCTGGTTAAAGTGCACATTGTCAGATTTTATTGAAGGCCATTTTGACACATTTTGGTTTCACCATGTAGAAATTACAGCAGTGTTTATACATAGTCCCCCAATTTCAGGGCACCATAATGTTTGGGACACAGCAATGTCATGTAAATGAAAGTAGTCATGTTTAGTATTTTGTTGCATATCCTTTGCATGCCATGACTGCTTGATGCCTGTGATTCATGGACATCACCAGTTGCTGGGTGTCTTCTCTGGTGATGCTCTGCCAGGCCTGTATTGCAGCCATCTTTAGCTTATGCTTGTTTTGGGGGCCAGTCCCCCTCAGTTTTCTCTTCAGCATATAAAAGGCATGCACAATTGGGGTTAGATCGGGTAATTGACTTGGCCATTCAAGAATTGACAATTTTTTAGCTTTGAAAAAATCCTTTGTTGATTTAGTAGTATGTTTGAGATCATTGTCTTGCTGTAGAATGAACTAATGGCTAATGAATTTTGAGGCATTTGAACTTGTGCAGATACACTTCAGAATTCATTATGGTACTACCATCAGTAGTTGTATCATCAATGAAGATGTAAGCCAGTACCTTCAGCAGCCATACATGCCTAGGCCGTAACACCCCCATCACCATGTTTCACAGATGAGGTGGTATGCTTTGGATCTTGGGCAGTTCCTTCTCTCTTCCATACTTTGCTCTTGCCATCACTGTGATCTGTTAATCTTCGTCTCATCTGTCCACAAGACCTTTTCCCAGAACTGTGGTTGCTCTTTTAAGTACTTCTTGGCAAACTGTAACCTGGCGCCAGTCAAGGGGCGGCGTCGAGTATGGCTGCCCAGCCTGCAGCTGTGTGTCCTTTCACCCTTTTTTTATTTTTAGTATTTTAAAAAGTTTCATTTTGGAGGTCTAATCTTTTTTATGTGGGGGGGGGGAAAGACTGTTTTACTCAGTCCCTACCTGGTCGGAGATGCGTCTTTTCTCCGAGTCGCATCTTCGCACCCTCTTCGCGGCCTACCAACAGGATTGGAGCGGTGTTTCCTGCCGGGACCGGCCAGAACTTCAGCTTCGGCGGCGGCACAGCGCTGAAGCACCATCGCGGAGCGGGCGATGCCTTACCCGGGTTGCCGTGTGGTAAGCTCCGGAGTGCTGAGACCGCCGACTCCAACATCGCGGAGCTGTGGTTGCGGAGCGTCCAGCTGCGGGTGGCGCTGACTTTGAACACCGCGGAGCCTGGGATCTATCGCCGAGATCGCCAGTGTCGGAGCTCCGACCAGCACGGCCTGTGGACTTCGGGAGCCGCGGTCTCCAGGGAGGAAGCGGCCGTTCCAGACACTCCAAGCCGCTGAAGAGTGTTCTCCCGACGCCGGAGCTCCATCATCCGGCGAGATGGCCTGAAACATCGGGCCGCCGTTGCGGCGACTGCGGAGGCCTCAAATAGGCCCCGACCACGGGGTGAACATAGAGGGAGAGGACTGACTTTGCTGCCTTCCCTCACAGTGGGAACCATTGTGGGGGGATGTTTTTATGTTTAATGTCGTTCTTTAATGTTGTGTTTTATTTTTTATTGGTGTGCTGCAAATGGCAACTCAGATTTCACTGCACCAGAAATGGTGCATGTGAAAATAAATGTCCTTTGTCATTGTCTTTGTCTATTTTTGCGGCTAACCAGTGGTTTGCATTTTGCATTGTAGCCTCTGTATTTTTGTTCATGAAATCTTCTGCGGACAGTGGTCATTGACAAATCCACACCTGACTCCTGAAGAGTGTTTCTGATCGGTTGGACAGGTGTTTGGGGATTTTTCTTTATTATAGAGAGAATTCTTCTGTCAACAGCTGTGGAGGTCTTCCTTGGCCTGCCAGTCCCTTTGCAATTAGTAAGCTCACCAGTGCTCTCTTTCTTGATGATGTTCCAAACAGTTGATTTTGGGAGGGGAGGGGAGGGGAGGGAGGTAATGACTACATATAAACACATTTTATGTGCTGTAATTTCTACATGGTGAAACCAAAATGTATAAAAATACCCTTGAATAAAATCTGACAATGTGCACTTTAACCACATGTGATTTTTTTTCTATTACAAATCTCAAATTGTGCAGTATAGAGGCAAATAAATAAATTATAGGTCTTTGTCCCGAACATTATGGAGGGCACTGTATTTGAACTAGGCTAGACACTGATCCTTTATTATTAAAATTCTGTCCTGTTAACACCCTCACTAATCTATGTATAATTTCATGTCCAACATATACTTCTTAAAATGTGACAGGAAACTGTTGCGAATTGGTCCAGGTGTGACAGCTAGTTTTATTAATGGTTCTCCATAATCTCCCACTTGAAGTCGATATCCTGCATATTTTTTATCCACTATCTCAAAGGTTGTTAGGATATGTATTCCATAGTCCTTCTGTTCCTTTATACTCCGTTTTATCATTTATAAAATCCCTTTCCCTTTTTGCTCTCCCCAAAACATACATCTGTTATTGAAAAACACCACAAAATGCATGGTACCCAATAATAAGGACTGCAGAAGAAGCCTTCCTGTCAGACAAATAAACCATGATATTGTTCTCAAAATATGATTCTTGATTTTCACTTCCGAATAACATAGTGCACCACTTTGGAGATTTTTTCTTTTGCAAACCACTCTTTCTGCCCATAACCCTTTCTGCTATGCTTTTTTCACAATGGCTAGTTGTTAATTCAATGTTTATAACTTTCATAATACCCACCACATGAAGCAGCTTGATAATGCAAAAAAACCTTTCTTAAGATTGTCGCTGGTTATTCTGGATAATCCCACAAGAGAGAATTCTCTTTAGCTACCAGATGGAATTCAGTTATTTTAAAAATCTCAATTAGAACATTTCTTTACGTGTGTTTAAATGTGTTAATGCAACCCATCCTTATACTTTCATTTATGACTGCTTTGTTTCCTTGGATTAATAGTTAGTGATTTATCAGTAACTTATTGGAAGCTTCTAATTCAAAGTGATCAACTATATTGATTGTCTTGTGGGAGTCTTGACATCTAACTATGCAGTTAAAGAATCATATTTTCTCATTCTACATCACTGCCCTGGAAAAATTCTGTGCAATTGAATATTAATTTGCATAATTTTGTTCTTGCCAGTATATTATGTCTCTAAACTTGTATTTTTATTTCTTTGTGACAATTGATGTTATGGTTTTACATAATGCTGCTTTATCAAAGCTGTGTTTTCTGAATAAGGAATGAGGTGCAGATATTCAAGAAGAAAAATTGAGTGCCCAAAGATCATTAGGAAATTCTTCATCTGAGTTATAAACATGAGGGTTCAATCTCCTGGACAGCTCTCAATTAAGACTGAATACTTCATTTCTGATAGAGAGCATTGTCTTTTAGATAAGCAGATAAGCCGCAACCTGAATTTGTTTAGGTAGATTGAAACATCCAAGAATTTTCCGAATGGCCTTCCCAGCATTGCTTCCAAAACCAAACCACAGAAACTGATTTACAATGTCACTTGTCAATTTACAGTTCGTGGGTTATTACTTTGCAAACATTGGCTACTGAATTTATCTAAATGATAGTGCCTACTCCCAAACCAAAAGGTGGTGAATTACACAAACACACTGAATATGTAAAAAATAGTTTTTTAAATTAATTTTTTAGCAAAACAATGAGTTGCAACATTTTTTTAATTTCAAAATATTGATCTGACTTTCAAAATGTTTTCTGCCTTTCAGGAAAGTGATACCAGCAGAAAATTTAACTTGTGAAAATGCTTTGTATTGGAAATGTCTCTGCAACTATGTGAAATCAATGGGAAATAAAGGGGAAGAAGCCTTAGAAAAACTTTTGCCTGAAGCAGCTATTTATGCATCATATCTCTTGAGGTATACTCGTTAAATTGCTAAATCGTTAAAAATGTTGGTTCTGTTCATCTATAATAAGACATTATTAACTTTGTGAAAAGATTGTATTTCTTAATACGGTTATTTATCTTTTCCCATATCTGATTTGATATGCACTGTCTTTTATGTCAGATTTCTAATGTGTTATATTGCTTGCTCAAATCATCAAAATGGGTTTTTGTCTAAAGAAAATGTAAACAAATAAGGAAATGAATGTCCAGGTCCTTATAAAGAAATTGAAGCAAGTATATCATGCTTGATATTGTGATATGTTGCTAATCACTGTTCAGATGTAATACTGTCATTTTGATTATCGATAAGATTACAATTAATATATGGTACAGTTCTAGTTGTCATTGTATAAAACAAAATAAAATAATATTGTAGCTAGTGGAACAATCAAGAAGAGAGCAATTAGAATGATTGAGAGGATGGAGGAATTAATAGAAACCGAAGGGGTAACTTTTTTGACACAAAGCATGGGAGGTATATGGAACAAGCTTAAGGCAGTGGGCAGGTGCTATAAACCTGCATGGGAAGGTAGACACTCCCACCCCCACGAGTCTCGGGCAGATGAGGCTCGTCAACCTGGGGAGGCAGTCCATCTAGGAGAGGGAAAACTGATTTAAAACCTCCACTGCCTTGTGGCCATATCCAGTCATGGAAAAGGCTCCTGGAGTAAACCTCAAGAAAATCCGGAGTCGGCGCCCCTTAGGCAGTTCGTTGTTGTCTACAACCTCTCTCTGGCAGCTCCTGCGACGGCGCTGGTGCCAAACTGTAACGGCCCTGCACATACTATCATAACATTTAAAAAAACATTTGGACAGGCACATGGATGGGATAGGTTTAGAAAGATATGGGCTAAATACGGCAGGTGGAACTAGTGCAGCCAGGGCAAGATGAGCCAAAGGGCCTGTTTCCATGCTGTATGACTATTGACTATGAATTGAATTTTCAGAATCTTTTTTAAATTGGACCGGTTATTACTACAAAAGGAAAATAAAAGATTGCTAATTTTATAATTAAGATGATGTAGGGCATGAGAAATTGTTTGAGCTTGTCAAAATAGTAGAATAAGAGTATCAAAGGGAGGTATAGTCACTTGGCTAGTAGAGCTACTGCCTGGCAGTGCCAGAAATCTGGTTCCCATCTTGATCTCCTGCACAGCACAGCCTGTGGAATATGTATATTCTTGCTGTGATCAGCCCCCCCCCCCCCCCCGTTTCCTCTGGGTGTTCTGGGATATACGTGCATTCCAAAATTTGGAAGGTTAATTGGTCACTCTAACGTGCTGCTAGCGTGCAGGTCGGTGGTAAAATCTGGGGGGAGTTGGTGGGAGTAGGGAAAATTCATGGAGGAATGGGATTGTTCTGTGAGCTGGAATATACTAGACCGAATGGCTGCCGCCTTTGACACAAGAACTTGGACATGATTGAGTTGTGAAAAATTCAACATTTATTTGAATGTTAAGCAGTCAATCTCTAAACAATTCATTAATTGGACATGTCCTAAATGTCACACAGTCCAACTGGAGCAAAAACAAACAAACCGTTGAGTTCCTCCAGCACTTTGTTCCTTGCTTAAAATTCCAACATCTGCAATCTCTTGACGCCAGAGTCCAATTGCAGATGAGTCATTCTTCTGTTGCTTCTTATTGAGAAGATTGGTCTGACGTGCAATTGTTAATTCTTTACCAAAGTATGGTCCTGCACCTTTGGTTAGGTCCACTTGGTTTGGTTAGGTCCACTTGGAACAAGTAAGAAATAAACTGCACAATTGTAAAGGTAATGGAGAACTACCGGCTATCCGAACCACAGAGTATTTGGTTTTCAGATGGCTAGATTTTGGACACCAAACCTGTACATAGTGAGCACAACAGGAATTTGGTTATCATAGAGGTGTAAGGAACGTACATTTAGATGGCTGCTGATGTGAAGATTGTCTGTTACACTCCACCAGCATAGACAAATGCACTTGCTCTGATTCTACCATTTGTTGCGTCCCCTGACAGACTGGGCATCTGTTGAACTGGGGGAGTTATAGTTGTAGAAAGCCACCACTGGAGTGTCTTCAGAAGGTGGCAAATTTATTCTTGGAAAATATTCCAATGAGCTATTTGTCATGTGCCGTGTGCTAAATGTAGCATCCTGTGTGGAAGTGGAGACTTTGTGTCAAAAGACTGCAGAGCTTTTCTCCTGTGGGGATTTTATTTGGCCAAGTTTGTATTTTTATAGACTTCATCGCTACTTATTGGATCAATATCAAGTGAATGAAATGAACCTTCTTTTAACCAATTATTGGGAGGGATTGGAAAATGCAGCTAAAATATTTAGTTTACAAATTACTATTGATTTCTTCTGTTAGTTACTTGAAAAACCTTCCTGTTCTGAAAGAATCGCTGAGAGCTGACTTTACCCAAGTTGAAGACGTAATGAAAAAAGAATTCATAAGTCAAGAGTTGCTTAGTCTCGTTGGTTGCCTGGATACATCAGAAGAGGGTGGCAGGTACATTTTGTTAAATTTATCCTGTATTTTCAAATAGTTTGAAGAAGTCAACAATCAATTGATGTCGGATATGAACCAGTGAACTATTTTTATGTACAATCGCAGCTTGATTAAATTTTGGAATTGGATAATGTTACATCAAAGTGCAAATGATTGTGGTCATATCATTCAGGTTTTTGGTAATATTGAGAGATGGTGGTAAAACTTGTTTCTCCAAAGTAGCCATCCATTGCACCTCCTACCAAGTTTTCCTCCTTATCAATAATGTACAACTTTAGACAATAGGTGCAGGAGTAGGCCATGCGACCCTTCAAGCCAGCACCACCATTCATTGTGATCATTATTGATCATCCACAATCAGTACCCCGTTCCTGCCTTCTCCACTATCTTTAAGAGCTCTCTCTTGAAAGCATCCAGAGAATTGGCCTCCACTGCCTTGCCTCAGGCTGGACAAAGATGCAGGAACAGGAATAGGTCATTCGTTGCTCTGCCATTCAATACGATCATGGCCGCTTTGACCTTCTTCAAAAACACTTTCTTTCCTATTCTCCTTAAGAGTCCCTTAGTATTTATTTTTCTCTTCAAACATCAGTGCAAATTCCCCTTAGAAAGTTTGTTTAATCTTTTCAGGCTGTGAATTCTAGATCACAATAACTTGTGCTAATTTTATTTTAAAATCATGTTGTGTTACTTGATTCATTTGAGTATCTGTGATTCCTTTAAAAAAAAAATCTGGCAAAATAAATTCCTTTCTGATATTCGAATTATTCTATTGAATCTCTTTGTTTCTTTGCCACAAGAACATTACTACATTCTCTATCTGTATCTATTTGGTACTGTTCAAGTAAATTTCCGTCATGCCTTCTCCATTGTCTCAACATCCCTCCAAAGGAGATCTGTTCATATATTATCACAATACTTCAACGTGGTATAACCAGCATTTTATAAAGATTTGGTATTGCTTCCTTGGTTTTGTATGTTATTCTTTTATTTATAAAACCAAATGTCCTATGAATCTTTTTAAGTCCACCTAAACCTTGATACCTGCAAATGTTTTTCATATGTTTACATCTGTTCCTGCATTATTTTTTTAAATTGTAGCATTTAGTTTTCAGTGCCACTCTTCATTTGTTTCAAAATTGAATCATTTTATGTTTTTGAGTTACGTTTCTGTTTGATGTATGCCCATTTCTTCAGTTCTTATTATATCCTCCTAATGTCTACTACCCTAAGGGCGGCCACGGTGGCGCAGCGGTAGAGTTGCTGCCTTAAAGCGAATGCAGCGCCAGAGACCCGGGTTCGATCCCGACTACGGGTGCTGTCTGTACGGAGTTTGTACGTTCTCCCCGTGACCTGCGTGGGTTTTCTCCGAGATCTTCGGTTTCCTCCCACACTCCAAAGACGTACAGGCTTGTAGGTTAATTGGCTTGATAAATGTAAAAATAGTGGGTGTAGGATAGTGTTAATGTGCGGGGATCGCTGGTCGGCCGAAGGGCCTGTTTCCGCACTGTATCTCTAAACGAAATTCTCCTCTCTGTTAACTTTATTTTTGAGTCTTGTGTCCTCTTCAAATTTTAAGTCAAGTCAAGTCACATTTATTTATATAGCACATTTAAAAAACAACTCTCGTTGGCCAAAGTGCTTTACATTTGTTATAAGAATAGCATAAACAAAACAAACTACATACATATATACATGTAGCCCTCACTCAGAGGACGTCAGGAAAGGCTCGGGAGTATAGATAAGTTTTTAGTCTTGACTTAAAAGAGTCGATGGAGGGGGCAGTTCTGATGGGAAAGGGGATGCTGTTTTACAGTCTAGGGGCTGCAACCGCAAAGGCGCGGTCGCCCCTGAGCTTATGCCTAGACCGTGGGATATTCAGCAACCCCAAGTCGGCCGATCTGAGGGGCCTGGAGGTGGAGTGGTGGGTGAGAAGACTTTTTATGTAGGTGGGGGCAAGCCCATTGAGGGCTTTGTAGACATGGAGGAGGATCTTGAAGTTTATACGGAACCGCACAGGGAGCCAGTGGAGAGAGGCCAGGATCGGGGTGATGTGGTCCCTTTTTCGGGTGCCCGTCAGGAGTCTCGCTGCGGCGTTTTGGACCAGTTGCATGCGGGACAGGGAAGATTGGCTGATGCCAGTGTAAAGGGAGTTGCAGAAATCTAGGCGGGAGGAGATGAATGTGTGGATGACCTTTTTGAGGTCATCAAACTGGAGGAATTGTTTTATTTTAGCTATCGTCCGAAGCTGAAAGAAGCTAGCTTTTACCACGGCATTGACTTGTTTGTCAAATTTCAGTG
This sequence comes from Malacoraja senta, assembly GCA_038087875.1. NCBI lineage: Eukaryota > Metazoa > Chordata > Chondrichthyes > Rajiformes > Rajidae > Malacoraja > Malacoraja senta. The sequence goes on along the minus strand of CM075977.1, from coordinate 338,671,985 downwards.
CTGAGTCAAATATCACGCCAAGGTTTTTGACGTGAGGTTTGAGTAGTGGGGTAAGGCTTCCAAGGCTGCCTGCTATCATTTTGATTGAGTCCGAGGGGCCGAGAAGGATGACCTCAGACTTACTCTCGTTTAGTTGGAGGAAGTTGTGGGCCATCCAACACTTTATATCCTCGAGGCAGCGGGGATTTAAGATTGATGTCTGGTATACTTAACATACAGGAAAGATTAGTTGTCTGAAAACACTGAACACTTGACCAATTAAAAGCACCTGATTTTAATCCCATGGACTTCAGTTTTTCTAATAAATGTTTGAGTGGTATTTTAAGAAATGGGTGTAAATAACGTTACAATGTGAATTTTCATTTTGATTGAATTTTTGCTGTAGTTGAAGTCTCCGGATGCTGCTTGATTCAGATTTTGTGGTCTGTTTTGCCAGGAAATGTATGCTGGGAGTGTTGAAGGAAATTCTACTCTTGCCTAATACACCAAGTACTCTTGTAGCAAAAGTGATGAAGCAATTGCTCAGCATCCAGAAAGAAAATGATAGAAGGATTCGGCTGGTAAGAGTGCAGTTTTGCTATGAAGATTTCATGGTGTTAAAATGTATGCCTTATTTAACTATTAATTCTAGAATTTGGGCATTCTATTGGTAAAATAGTTGCTGCAGGTTTTGGTCCTGAGCAATGGATCTTGCTTTTGGCTTTGATCTTGTGAGCATAATCATCATAATTTCAAACCACTAGATTCTCGCACCTGTAATGTTATTGTGAAGTGAAATTCAGAATGCTCTATTACTGGTGTATTAGTGATCTATTGGAGGATTGCTATACTTGTTTTATAAGGCTGAGAGAAGTGCAGTCGCAAGGGTGGACTGTATTTCTCCCAGTTGCCATGTGATGTGGTTATCATTAAACTAAATGTAAATTTTAATAAATGTTCACATCATTTGGTGTAGATACTTCTTTCCCCAGGTATGCTACTTCTTAAAAACTCACAGTGCCCTGTAAAATCTAACTTTTAACAATTAACCATGTTCGGGAATTGTCTTCTAGAATTCATCATGCCTAAAAATACAGGTCTGGTTTGAAGTTGTTACAGGCTGTCTCCTGGTGAACAAATGGCTTTCGTTTTTATAGACATCTATGTTGGATCTGTCCATAGATTGGAAAATACACAGAGATCATTTAATATTGTAATCATTCCTCCAATGTATTGTATTGAATGATACCAAGAGCACATAAGACTGAGAAGAAATAAAAATATTACTGTAAGGGAAGAGAGCAAACCATTTCTGCTGTTTGTAAGAATGAAGGGTTGTATGTACATTGGATTTTAGACTTTAACTAGACCAAGTGCAGACCCGTTTGGCAATATTGCAGCACTCACCTGTTTCCCACAACGCAACCCGTTTTTTTTTTTGTGTGAAACTTTAATCATGAATAACCCGGGGCGCAGGGGGTGTGGCACTCGGCAGCTTGAGAGCCCATTGTGATTGGTGCACTGGTGGGGGAGGGGTGGTTGGAGCGCTGGTGTGCCCCCCCCTCCCGGAGTGGCCTTTCCTGCCTTGTGAGTGCATTGTGGCGCCACTCAGATTTTTTTTCCCGAAATGGGTGAGTTTGAAGAAATCGGGCTGTTTTTAAAATTTCAACGATTAATAACTTCGGAAATATAGGTGGAAAAGCGACGGGAAAGATGTTTATCGCCACAATGGGAAAAATGTGAGTAGGATGTGTGAAAATGGGAAGGCTCTGGCCTAGTGTTTGGAAGAAGATCGGAATTAACCAGATTAACACAGAGACACATCGTGGGCACAAATAAGACAAAGACTTGTAGTTATATGGAGGTAGTGTCATGCGGCCTCAATCATATGTAGTGTCGGGGGTTAAAGACCTTCTTTACTCTCTGATAAGTTTTCAGAAACACTGATTTCACAGACACGGTAATGAATCCAAGATATTATTAATAATTCATGTCCAACTGGCTAGTTTGACTTTGTCAGTGTCGCACATTAAATTCCATTACATACATATAAATGCAAGAACAAAATAAAATCAAGATCCCTCAAGATGATTACTTTGCTGCACTAACACCATTTACCTTGATTCTGTCAGAATCCATAAAATGCATCTATTATAGATATGCTTAACGTCTGAAGTTCCATGACCATCATGGGCAATGAATTCCATCCTCTAGTGTAGGAATTTCTCATTTTTGAATATAATTAGGGGTCTCTGATTCCTGACTGCAGAATTTTGTACTTTTTGCTGACATAAGTAATTCCTTTTAAAGTAAGAGAATACCAAACTTTTCTGATCAAACTCTGCTTATGCGACAAACTCTCCACCCTAGGAATCAATCTGGGATATCTTCACTGCATTCCCCCTATTGCAAGTATATCCTTTAGGTAGGGAGACCACACGTTAAAAAAAAATTCAAATTCAGCTTCACAGTGGTTCTATGTATTTGGAGCAAGCTATCTTTGATCTTGCACTGAAATCCACTTGAAATAACAAAATATTTTAAAACTAATTCCATAACACTCTGTATATTACGCAGGATCAGTAGTGGAGAAAGATTCCAGATTGATTTATTTTCTTCAGAACTGGAAAAACTTAAAAAATAAAACGGGCATGTTTAAACTTGTAGAGAAGGAGAGGAATGGAAAAATGTGATAGGTTGGAGACCAAGAGAAGATAGATTTGTGATGGCGGAGAGAAGGGTTTGTTAATGGCAGCTTTTGTAAAGGTGTAAATAGACAAAAAGACACAGATTAATAAAACACTTTTTTGGGGGGGTGGGGAGTGTTGAGTGACGTAGGGTATAGTAACATACCGGTGAGCAAACAACTAGTTATTTATAACAGCTTGTCTTTTGATATGTCGATGTACGTTCATGGAGATATATATCCCGTCACAAAACTGAAGGAATTTAAATTCTACATTAAACAATTTGGAACTAAAAACAAAATTCTGGTATCATTAATCGTTTTCTTCAAAGTATTGGGTTGTTCGAAAAAAAATGGAAAAGGTTGGTGGGTTATTGTACCTGTATGAACCTACAAATATATCAGTTTAATTACTGGAAAATCAAGTTAGTAACTGATAAATGTATTTATGAATTTAGAGTTCAATGTTAATTTGATTGTAGTTTTGATCTAACATTATAAAGGTTATTGTAAAATAAGTGAATCTTGAAAGGTTTTTAGGTTCTAGTTCTCTCAGAAAAAAATAGTTCTCCAGTTGTGTTATGTTGGCCAGTGAGTTCCTGATTTAAGTGGTTCCAACAAGGAAAACATGGAAAGATTATATTTGGAGTTAACAATGCAGTTTACAGGATACCAAATGGATCTTGCATTTGTCTTTTTTCCTATCAACTCCAGAGATGTGGTACATTGTGAAATTCCATATTGAGAGAGACATTCAGAATTAACTCGCAGAGCAACAGAATGTTTGTACCATAAAAGTTGGATATTCAGGGTGTCAAGTCTGTACTTGCTCAGCTTGTTCCACTTTTTTGCCCTCACCCCATAACTCTGCCGATTCTTTCTTTTCAAATACTTACCCGGCCTCCTTATTATTGCCTCGGACCGCTAACTTTTAAAAAATCCTCATGTCATTTTTGGGCAATCTTCTTAATTCTAGATTCTTAATTCAAGAAACTGCAGTGCTGGAACTGGAGCAAAAAACAAATTGCTGGTGGAACTATGCAGGCCAGGCAGTATCTATGGAGGCAAAGGGATAGCCGATGCTTCAGTTGGAGATCCTGCATCAGAATGTCATCAAATTAATAATGATTTGCCTTCACCAAATCCCTGTTGCAGGGTCTCAACCTGCAACATTGATTATCCCTTTGCTGAATGACCTGAGTTCCTCCAGCAGCTTGTTTTTCTTGCACCCTTATTCTATGCCCCCTAGTTTTTGAAAACTCCAACAACAGAAACAGCTATACAGTATATTCTGTGTATTCTCTTCATGAGATCACCTTGCAACCTTCTCCAATGCAAGGAGAATAACCCCAGCTTCTCTAGCCCATCCACATAATTAATGTCCCTCATACCTTAAATAATTTTAGTGAACCTTTTGTAAAGTGTGATATCCAGAAATGGTTCAATTGGTACTAAACCAGTGATTTACAAAGTTATTCCGTTTCTGCTCATACTTTTAACTTCAAAATAATAAAGCACATCTATCCTGTATGCTTTTTAAACCACTTTCCCTGCTGTTCTTAGCCCATTCAACAAATTATCGTACTCCTGGATTTTTCTTGTACACCTTTTAGAATTGTGCCCTCTGGTTTACATTGCACCTTCTTGTTCTTCTAGCCAAAATGAGACTCTTCAATTATTGTTATTATTTGATTTAATATTGCAGGTTGCAGAAATAATATCAGATATCCGAGTGCCAACTGTTCATGTTGATGTGCCAGAGAATGCTGATGAAAAAAGGAGGAGGCAAGTCAAGGTATAACTAGGCTAGTGATTATTTTGGCTAGGCATAATTTGTAACGATGTACCATTTAAAAACAATATTAATATTTTGGAGATTTGATGCACTTGAGTATTTTTATTGTACACACCATTGAATGAATTAAAAGTGAAGTAATAAATTGCAAAATTGGAAAACTGAATAAAGACTTTTATATCTTAGTGATTTAGAAGGTTGCTTTTGAGATGCCAATTCAAAGTGTTAAAATTATACTTCTGATTTGTAACAAAGGCCTGAGCAGTTACAACTGTAAAAAGGCATGGGACTTGCTTGGAAATGCTGGCAGTTTGTCCCCACACTTCCAGTGTTCACTCTCCAGTGCACAAGGCCAAGTTCCACTGTCATTTTCCTGGCTGCACTTAAGGTGGAAATCGAGTGGTGAAATACAAACATTGTGAAATTCACAGCAGTTATATTAAGAAATCTGCATGCTGAATCCAAGCCTATCATTTCAATGGAAAGGAATGACTGAGGGAAGGCAATGAAGGCAATGTTTTTTTAAAATTTGGTGATTGCATAATATTTTTAATTGTTTAAGAGTATTTAAGTGATTTTAATTTTTTATATATAAAACTTTTTATTTGTTGTTTAATAGTTTAAGAATGTTTCTGATTATTGTGGATGCTTGGAAGAATTCTAAGCATTTTCCAGAAGGCAAATCTAACTTTTCGGCTCTGCTGTTAATCTGCCTGTTTGATCGTCATAAAATATTTGCATAGATTTTGATACACAAGAGCAAGAGCGATGGCTCATCCCAACTGTGAATATTAGGTCACTGTTATGAATTTCTGGGCATTACTATGTTAATACAACAATATTCTATTTCTACTTCCGCAGCTTGCCAGTATTAAAGTTCAACTGATAGAAGCAAAACAAGCACTGGAGGAGAGTATAGCTAGCCAGGATTTCATTACTGCCTCAAAGCTGAAGCAGAAAATTGAGGAATTGGAAAACTTCAAAACTGAAATGATTAAGGCAACTGAACAACCAGAAGTTAAAGAAAATTTCATTGAAAAGGTACTTTTATTTTACAAAAAGCTTAACTTATAAGTTTATTGGCCAAGTATGTACACATACAAGGAATTTGCCTTGGTGCTCCGCTCGCAAGTAACAACACGACATACAGTAACAATTAAGAATGACATAAAACATTAAACATTAATAAATAAACATGTGAATGAAACAAAATACCAGAGCAAAAGGAGGCTACAGACTTTTGGTTATTGAGTAGAGCTACTACTCATGGAAAAAGTTGTTTTATGTCTGGCTGTGGTGGCTTTGACATTCTGGAGTCGCCTTCCGGAGGGAAGTGCTTCAAAGAGTTTGTGGCCAGAGTGAGAGGGGTCAGAGATGATCTTACCTGCTCGCTTCCTGGCTCTTGCAGTGTACAGTTCGTCTATGGAGGGAAGGGTATAGCCAATGACCTTCTCAGCTGATCGGACGATTCGCTGCAGCCTCTGGATGTCGTACTTAGTGGCTGAGCCAAACCAGACCATGATGGAGAAGGTGAGGACAGACTACGATGGTAGTATAGAATCGGACCATCATTGCCTGTGGCCTCAGCTGCCGCAGGAAGTACATCCTCTGTTGGGCCTTTTTGACTGTGGCGTCGATGGTGACCCCCCCCCCCCCCCCCCTTTTAAAGTTCCTTGGAGATGATGGTTCCAAGGAACTTAAAAACATTCATTCATTCATTCATTTCTCAGGGTTACATTTCACATTTGTATTTGCATTGAGTTACTATCCTAAAAAACTCCAAACTATAGCTCATCAAGTTTGCAATCGTGTTGTTGCTTAGAATGGAATACTCAGTGCATTAATTCTTTGTATTACGCATTCTTGACTTGGATGACTGAGTATAAAGTTGCGATTCCATCAATTGTTGAAGGGGACCCTCGACTGTCCTTCTGCCTTGTCATCGTATTAACATAGGATCACCCAATTACTGCACCAGCTATTTTTTAAAATAGTTCCTTTGCAGGGACTCTCAGTTAATTCAGAGATTAAATTTCTGTCTTGTGAATCTCACAAGTCATTTCTACTTATTGTTAGCAGATATAACAAGATTGGCTTTACATTGTATAATTGAAAATCTTCTGTATGACTACATTAAGTTTTACAAAAACCTACTTTATAATGATTGAAAGAATATTTGTATTTTTCTCTCAAGAGCATCATAAAATTTATAATCTGATTTAAAAATGTAATTTTGTTTATTTGGTAAACCAAGCTGTTGAATCAAAAGTGACAGTGGAGGTGAATAAGTTTTTTAATATCTCGTGTCTTGTAATCGCCTCACATCAACCTTAAAGCTAGTTTATTATCTACGTGCTGCTAATCATTTGACGTTTCATGGAATTCTAAATTGTGCTACATTTTCACATTTTCTCTTTTTTTAATTTTAAAAAGGATGACCCTGAAACAATGTTAAAATGCCTGATCATGTGCAATGAGCTTCTCAAACAAATGGCTGTTACAAAGGGTTTGGGTTCGACTCTCGATGGAATCACAGAAGCTTTGGTATGACTTTCATATTTACTACCTGGTTTCTTTGCTGTAACCTAGTCTGAGTAAATCAAATAGTTTAGATTGAAACAAGAGTTTAGGAAGTGTAATTTGTTCTCAATGCCAAGAAGATTTTTCATGGAGATTGTGGGTGATAAAACAAATGCTTACATCCATATTCACATTTTAATTTCTGATATGCTTCAAACTTGTTTTCTGATTTGGGATTTACTTTAATCTGCTTAAATCAGTTCTATCCCAAAAACTTAAAATTCAGTCAGGACAAATTACGTTTCTTGCATCTCTTGAAATGTGGGTATTGCTAGCAAGTTCAATATTTAATACCTATTCCTTAGACTATCAAGAAAGTGATCAAGAGCTGAGGAGGAAGTGGCTCTCTTTATCCTCGATGGTTTTGGATGCATATTCAACCAAGCTTCTAACATAAATCCATATATAGTGGAAATAAATTAGTGGTCTATCAGAATGAATTTGATACAGATTATTTGAGCACCAAAAACAATGGAAAAAACTATTTAACCATCTTAGAAACATAGAAAATAGGTGCAGGAGTAGGACATTCGGCCCTTCGAGCCTGCACCGCCATTTGATATGATCATGGCTGATCATCCAACTCATTATCCCATCCCTGCCTTCTCTCCATACCCCCTGATCCCTTTAGCCACAAGGGCCACATCTAACTCCCTCTTAAATATAGCCAATGAACTGGCCTCAACTACCTTCTGTGGCAGAGAATTCCACAGATTCACCACTCTCTGTGTCAAAAATTATTTCCTCATCTCGGTCCTAAAAGTCTTCCCTCTTATCCTTAAAATGATAAATCTTCTCATCAATCTGCTTTACACCAGAGTGGTTCCCTAGGTTCTTCCACAAACAATGGATCTAATCTGTTGTAAATGGTGCAGGACCACTAAATAACTAGAGGAGGCGGTGATTCAGTGATGTCAGAACCCAACAGGTGTAGGGTAGGGGAGGGAAATGCAAGATTTTTACCCAACAGTTCTGAGTGAATGGACTATCATGACCTCTCAAAGTCATCTCCATCTCAGAAGCTGTTTTTCATCCAATTTGAACAGATGAGTGCATGAGAAACAACAAAGACTCAGGTCATTACACCACCATAGTTGTGGTTCTGATATATCTTTGGTATCTACCAACTAAAATAAGAACAAATACTGGAAACAGGTCTGGCAACATCAGGATCAAAGACCCTTAATTAGCACATCCATTCTACAGTGTTCTGTTATAACTACAACATTGACATCAATATTATTACAAGAAGAAAAAATTGTTAACTTTTGTTGTGTTCACAAAATGCAAGACTAATGCAGAGTAGCCAATGACTGCCATCTCAGTTTTCTCTCGGTTATTTAATTGGATACTGGACTTTCTAACTGGACACAATCTAATTGGATACTGGACTTTCTAACTAACAGACCCCAGTCTGTTAGGTTGGACAACCACACCTCTTCAACCCTCACCCTGAACATTGGTGTTCCACAGGGCTGTGTACTGAGCCCCCTCCTCTACTCCGTCTTCACCTACGACTGCACACCTGTACATGGTACTAACACCATCATCAAATATGCAGATGATACAACGGTGAATGGCCTCATCAGCGACAATGATGAGTCGGCCTATAGGGAGGAGGTTCCGCTCCTAGCAGCATGGTGCGCTGACAACAACCTGGCCCTTAACTCCAAGAAGAGCAAGGAGCTCATTGTGGACTACAGAAGGTCTAGGGGCGGCACGCACACCCCCATCCATATTAACTGGACGGAGGTGGAACGTGTTTCCAGCTTCAGGTTTCTGGGGGTCAACATCTCTGATGACCTCTCTTGGACCCACAATACCTCAACACTGGTCAAGAAGGCTCACCAGAGTCTCTTCTTCCTGAGGAGACTAAAGAAGGTCCATCTGGTCCTCAGATTCTGGTGAACTTCTACCGCTGCACCATCGAGAGCATCCTTACCAACTGTATCACAGTATGGTATGGCAACTGCTCTGTCTCCGACCGGAAAGCACTGCAGAGGGTGGTGAAAACTGCCCAACGCATCACCGGTTCCTCACTTCCCTCCATCGAGTCTGTCCAAAGCAAGCGTTGTCTGCGAAGGGCGCGCAGCATCGTCAAGGACTGCTCTCCACCCAGCCACAGACTGTTTACCCTCCTCCCATCCGGGATGCGCTACAGGTCTCTCCGTTGCCGGACCTGCAGGTTCAGGAACAGCTACTTCCCGGTGGCTGTTACACTACTACCCCCCCCCCCCCCCCCCCCCCGGACACTCCTTCCCCCAGTAAAATTGCACTACTGCTACTGTTTGTACATATATATATATTACGGTTCATTATTCTATGTTCGCTCTTCTGGGTGAGATGCCAACTGCATTTCGTTGTCTCTGTACTGCACACTGCACAATGACAATTAAAGATTGAATCTGAATTGATGGAAGATGATGCAGGTGGTGTTAATGAGTTAATATTACATACTAGTTTTAGTTCCAAGCAGTTATGGGTGACTTTAATCTACATATATATTGGGCCAACCAAATTGGTAGCAGCGCCGAGGAGGAGGATTTCCTGGAATGTATCTAGATGTTTTTTTAAACCAATATGTAGAAGAACCGATTAGAGGACAGGCCATCCAAGACTGGGTATTGTGTAATGAGGAAGGATTAGTTAGCGATCTTGTTGTGCATAGCCCCTTGGGCAACAGTGACCATAATATGGTGGAATTCTGCATTAGGATGGAAAGTGACACGGTTAATTCAGAGACTAGGGTTCTGAACTTAAAGAAAGGAGACTTTGAAGGTATGAGATGGGAATTCGCTAGGATGGACTGGCAAATTAAACTTCAAGGGTGATGGTGGAGATGCAATGGCAAAGATTTAAAGACTGCATGGATGAACTCCAAAAATTGTTCATCCCTGTATGGTGAAAAAATAAACCGGGTAAGACGGCTCAACCGTGGCTAACAAGGGAAATCAAGGATAGTGTTAAATCCAAGAAAAAATTGGCCAGAGGAAGCAACAAACCGGAGGACTGGGAGAAATTTAGAAATCAACAGAGGAGGACAAAGGGGTTAATTAAGATGGGGGGGGAAAGAGTATGAGAGAAAGCTTGCGGGGAATATAAAAACTGACTAAAAACTTCTTTAGATATGTAAAAAGGAAAAGATCAGTGAAGACAAATGTAGGTCCCTTCAAATCAGACGGTTGAATTTATAATGGGAAACCGAAATGGCAGAACAGTTAAACGAGTACTTTGGTTCTGTCTTCACTAAGGAAGACACAAACAATCTCCCAAAAATACTAGGGGACCGAGGATCTAGTGGTAGGGAGGATTTGAATGGAATTCACATGTCAGGAAATGGTGTTAGGTAAACTGTTGGGACTGAATGCAGATAAATCCCCAGTGCCTGATGGGTCTGCATCCCAGAGTACTCAAGGAGGTAGCCTTAGAAATCACGGATGCATTGGTGATCATTTTCCAATGTTCTCTCGACTCTGGATCAGTTCCTGTGGACTGGAGTGTAGCCAATGTAACCCCACTTTTTAAGAAAGGAGGGAGAGAGAAAATGGGTAATTTTGGCCAGTTAGCCTTACATTGCTTGAGTCGATGGTAAAGATGTTATAGCAGCGCATTTGGAAAGCAGTGACAGGATCGGTCAAAGTCAGCATGGATTTATGAAGGGGAAATCATGCTTGACTAATCTTGTGGAATTTTTTGAGGATATAACAAGTACAATGGATGTGGATGTGGTGTATCTGGACTTTCGAAAATCCTTTGACAAGGTCTCACACAAGAGATTAGTGTGCAAAATTAGAGCACATGGTATTGGGGGTAGGGTATTGACATGGATGGAGAACTGGTTGGCAGACGGGAAGCTGAGTAGGATTTAATGGGTAATTTTCAGAATGGCTAGTGGGGTGCTGCAAGGCTCAGTGCTGGGACGCCAGTTATTTACAATATATATTGACGATTTAGACGAGGGAATTAAATGTGACATCTCCAAGTTTGTGCTTGGCACAAAGCTGGGTGGCAGTGTGAACTGCGATGTGGATGCCATGCAGCTGCAGGGTGACCTGGATAGATTGGGTGAGTGGGCAGATGCATGGCAGATGCAGTATAATGCAGATAAATGTGAGGTTATCCACTTTGGTGGCAAGAACAGGAAGGCAGATTATTATCTGAATGGTTTCAGGTTAGGAAAGGGGGGGGTGCAACAAGACTTGCTTGTACATCAGTCACTGAAAGTAAGCATGCAGCAGGCAGTGAAGAAAGCTAATGGCATGTTGACCTTCATTGCAAGAGGATTTGAGTTTAGGAGCAAAGAGGTCCTACTGCAGTTGTACAGGGCCCTGGAGAGATGGCACGGAGTATTGTGTGCAATTTTGGTCTCCTAATTTGAGAAAGGATATTATTATTATTGAGGGAGTGCAGCAGAGGTTCACCAGGTTAATTCCCGGGATGGCGGGATTGACATATATGATGAAAGAATGAGTCAACTGGGCTTGAATTTAGAAGGATGAGAGGGCATCTTTTAGAAACATACAGTACCCTCCATAATGTTTGGGACAAAGACCCTTCATTTAATTATTTCCCTCTGTACTCCACAATTTGAGATTTGTAATAGGAAAAGTCGCATGTGGTTAAAGTGCACATTGTCAGATTTTAATAAAGGATATTTTTATACATTTTGGTTTCACCATGTAGAAATTACAGCAGTGTTTATACATAGTCGCTCCATTTCAGGGCACCATAATGTCATGTAAATGAAAGTAGTCATGTTTAGTATTTTGTTGCATATCCTTTGCATGCAATGGCTGCTTGAAGTCTGCGATTCATGAACATCACCAGTTGCTGGGTGTCTTCTCTGGTGATGCTCTGCCAGGCCTGAATTGCAGCCATCTTTAGGTTATGCTTGTTTTGGGGGCTAGTCCCCTTCAATTTTCTCTTCAGCATATAAATAGCATGCTCAATTGGGTTCAGATCAGGTGATTGACTTGACCACTCAAGAATTTACCATTTTTTAGCTTCGAAAAACTCTGTTGTTGATTTAGCAGTATGTTTGGGATCATTGTCTTGCTGTAGAATGAACTGCCGGACAATGAGTTTTGAGGCATTTGTTTGAACTTGAGCAGATATGCAGGGCTCAAAATTAACGGTTGCCCGGGTGCCAATGGCAACCTACAGTCCCACCGGGCAACCTGAAAGCCATGCCATTTTGCACGGCTTGGCTCCTCTCGACACCTCTCGTTTAATCCTGAGCGGGCCCTCTCTCCATCTCTCTCTCTCTCTCTCTCTCTCTCTCTCTGTCACTCTCTATCTCCGCCCGCCATTTGTGTCCGGCTCTCCGCTCTCCGCTCGGCACGGTAGGCCGCCTTATACATGCGCACGGCCACGGCCTGCACATCCTCCCCCTGCACATGCGCACAACCACGGCCAGCACATCATTTGCCATGGTTGTGCGCATGTGCCGCCCTGCACATGCGCACTCCCACGGAAACTGGTCGGCGTCGGCCACTTTCTCCCTCCCTTTGCATTGTGGGATATCTTGCCGCCATTGCTGTCCGGTCACCGCCTCACTGCGACCGCTGAAAACCAACGCAGAATTACTCCCTGGAGCTGGAGTAACTCCCTGGAGTAACTCTTGCTTCTTGGTTTCTTGGTTCTCCAAAAATATTCCAAATGGAATTTAAACTGGAGTGGACCCATCACAACCAAACTCCAAATCTGAAAAATAACAGCCTATTGCATTTTATCTGTTTATTTATTGTGTATATATATGGTCTATGGTATATAGACACACTGAACTTTTATCTCCTGTTCTGTATTATGTTTACATATGCTGTTGTGCTGCATCAAGCAAGAATTTCGTTGTCCTATCTGGGACACATGACAATAAAACTCTCTTGACTCTTGACTTGGACTTAAGCAAAAAGGGGTTCTTGGGGAATAAAGAGCTACCTTAAATTTAGTTGCGTCTGGTTGGGTATCTTTGGTAGGGTGAAGACTATTCCATGCTTTAATTGTGCGGGGGAATCCATGGAGCAGCCAGCATCTCTGGATAGAAGAAATTAGGTGAGGTTTCGGTTAGAGACCCTTCTTTAGATTTTCTCTGGTTTTAGTGTTTTTAGTTTAATTTAAAGATACAGCATGGAAACAGGCCCTTCGGCCCACCGAGTCCACGCCGAACACCGATCACCCGTACACTAGTTCTATCCCACACATTAACGACATAAGTCAAGAGTCAAGAGTGTTTTATTCTCTCACGTCCCAGTTAGAACAATGAAATCCTTACTTGCAACAGCACAACAGAATATGTAAACACAGTACTCTGTAAACAATGTTATAAATGAGAAAACAAAACTCCATACAGACAGCACCCATATTCAGGATCAATTCCGGGTCTCTGGCAATTTTAGGCAGCAACTTTATGGCCAAAGTACTGCCCCATAGTCTTGAACTGAATTAAAACATACAGTAGCTGTAAAGGGGGACATAGCGTCACTTAGAGATTTAAGACTGAAAATGGATAGTTTCTTTTTTTTTAGTAACCAAAGTTATCAACGTATAATTTTTTGTGTTGGAAAATTAAATATAGTGGCACAGCTAGTGGACTTGCTGCCTCACACGCCAGAGATCTGTGTTCGATCCTGTTCTCGGGCACTGTCAGTGTTGAATTTGCACATTCTCCCTGCAAGCATGTGGGTTTCCTCCCACATCCCAAAGACGCATTGGCTTTGTAGGTTAACTTGTCTGTAAAATTGCCCCTAATGTGTAGGGAGTGGGTGAGGAAAGTGGGATAACAGAACTGGTGTGAATGGGTAGACAAAAATGCTGGAGAAACTCAGCAGGTGAGGCAGCATCTATGGAGTGAAGGAAATAGGCAACGTTTCGGGTCGAGACCCTTCTTCAGACTGATGTGAGGGTGCGGGGGGAGCGGGAAGAAGAAAGGAAGAGGAAGAGACAGTGGGCTGAGGGAGACCTGGGAAGCGGAGGAGAAAGCAGGGACGACCTGAAATTGGAGGTCAAAGTTCATACCGCTGGGGTGTAAACTGCCCAAGCGAAATATGAGGTGCTGCTCCTCCAATTTACGGTGGTCTAACTCTGGCCATGGAGGAGACCCAGGACAGAAAGGTTGGATTCGGAATGTGATGGGGAGTTGAAATGCTGAGGCACCGGGAGATCAGGTTGGTTATTGCGAACCGAGCGGAGGTGTTGGGCGAAGCGATCGCCAAGCCTACGCTTGGTCTCACCGATGTATGACAGCTGACACCTAGAGCAGCGTATGCAATAGATGAGGTTGGAGGACGTGCAGGTGAACCTCTGCTGCACCTTGGTTATTGCAAACTGAGTGGAGATGTTGTGCGAAGCGATCGCCAAGCCTGAGCTTGGTCTCACCGAGGTTGATCATGCGCTGAATAATCCAACCAGATTTGGAAGTGGAGAGAGATAATAGAAATTACATTCATTGCAAAGTGTAACAAGAGATGAGACACTGTATTGTAATTTTGATGCATGTCATTGTGGTATATATCATGTCTTGATTGGTGAATATGTTTAGTTTGCAACTTTATTTGAAGCAGAAATAATATGTGATTGCTTCATTGACCACAATTCCGACTGGTAACTACACACTTCGTCCGAGCACATTATCGCACGCATCATGCAAGCCATCTTAAATGACCACCTAAACTGTCATTTGGCAACCTAAAAAGCTGCCGAGGTTGCCCGGCTGGCAACAGGGAAAAAAAGTTAAGTGAGAGCCCTGGATAGGATGTGTCTATACACTTCAGAATTCATTATGCTACTACCATCAGCTGTTGTATCACCAATGAAGATAAGTGAGCCAGTACCTTCAGCAGCCATACATGCCCAGGCCATAACACCCCCACCAGTGTTTCACAGATGAGGTTGTATGCTTTGGATCTTGGGCAGTTCATTCTCACCTCCAAAGTTTGCTCTTGCCAGCACTCTGAAATAAGTTAATCTTCGTCTCATCTGTCCACAAGACCTTTTTCCAGAATTGTGGTTGCTCTTTTAAGTACCTATTGGCAAACTGTAACCAGGCCATCCTATTTTTGTGGCTAACCAGTGGTTTGCATCTTGCAGTGTAACCTCTGTATTTCTGTTCATGAAGTCCTCTGTGGACAGTGGTCAATGACTGACTCCTGAAGAGTGTTTCTGATCTGTCGGACAGGTGTTTGGGGATTTTTCTTTATTATAGAGAGAATTCTTCTGTCATCAGCTGTGGAGGTGTTCCTTGGCCTGCCAGTCCCTTTGCGATTAGTAAGCTCACCAGTGCTCTCTTTCTTCTTAATGATGTTCCAAACAATTGATTTTGGTAAGCCTAAGGTTTTGCTAATGTCTAACAGTTTTATTCTTGTTTCTCTGTCTCATAATGGCTCCTTTAACTTTCATTGGCACAACTTTGGTCCTCATGTTGATAAACAGCAATAAACGTTTCCAAAGGTGATGGAAACACTGGAAAAAAGACTGGGTGCTGAGAGCTCTCTTTTTCCTGCATTAAGAAGGCAATTAAACACACCTGAGCAGTTACAAACATCTGTGAAGCCATGTGTCCCAAACATTATGGTGCCCTGAAATGGGGGGATTATGTATAAACACAGCTGTAATTTCTACATTGTGAAACCAAAATGTGCAAAAATACCCTTTATTAAAATCTGACAATGTGCACTTTAACCACGTGATTTTTTTTTCTATTACAAATCTCAAATTGTGTACAGAGGCAAATGGGACAGTTTAACATTATTAATGTTTGCCTTCTGGCGTCAGCTGATGGTCAGTCCACTTACGGTCGTACCCTCATCAGTGGTTACGAGGGCTGTCACATGACGTCATGGGTTAAGGGAAGTGTCATGCTACATAAGCAGATCTCACCTTGAGATCACGAGAGGCGACAGGTAGCTGAGCTCGAGGCAACACCCTCGCTCAGCAGCAATGACAATATGTTAGAGGACCAAACTATGTACACCAACCATGTCATGTCTGAATAAAGCAACTATTTGTTCACCACGTTTGGTACTGCTACAGCCTAAGGAATTTCATCCAAAACCATAGCAGTCCTCCAAAATTTGACTAAACTTGCAATGAGAAGCCAGCTGAGTCTGCGGTGTGGCACTGCACCATAATAGGGCAATGCCACTCCATATTGTAATTATAATTGCGTTGGGTCTTTGGGAGTGGGGAGGAGGGTGTGGGTGGCGGCACAGGCACAGAACAATTGTTGCTGACAAATGGCTTAAATTTCTGTTGTGGCTCTCAATTCTCGGAAATATTTGAAAGGTGTGCACATTGGTAAATTAATTGGCCATTGTACACTGACCCCAGTGTATAGGTGGGTGGTAGATTGTATGTGATTGCGCCAATTATGCTATTTTTGTGGTATCAGTGATTTAAATGCCAGCTAACTAAATACTTGTGGACAAGTTGCATTGTGTAACATTATTTAGTAAAAGTATTTCACAATTTTGTTTTTACTCTCCAATATGTTTCTTTACTTTTAGATACTACCAAGTATTGCAAATGTTAATCCTGCTGTAAGAAATTTGGCAGTCTTATGTTTGGGTTCATCAGCATTGCACAACAAAGATTTAGCGATTCAACATCTGCCACTGTTATTGCAGGTAATTTATGGACTGGTCTATATTTGAGTAAATCTTTCATTTCAGTACCTTGATTGTGAATTCTTGAATTTATTGTTTTGTATAGATTACCAGGATGGTGTCATCTAATTGAAAATTTTGGGAGGAAAATGTTAAGGGCAAAACCATAAAAGGATGGGTAGAATGTCCTGTTTCAGTCATTTCCTTAAATTTTCTTAATCTTGTGAATAGTTCTGTGTCTTTTTTGGTGTCTTTTTTTACTCTGATCTCTGCTTTCCTATCCTTTGCGTTTCTTTATTACTCTGTCCATCATTTTTATTGGGAACAGCCAGGCATCTTTGCAAAGCATGATTTGTTTCCCACAATTATTATAGATTAAGTAGAAAAGAGTATAGCAGATGACTGCAGAGTTTCCTTTTTTTTAAAACTTTTGAATTTAATTTACATTGATGAAATATAAGTTTATTGATCACAAATGTTGTAATCCTGAGAGGCCAGCAAATACAAAATCCAAGGAGCCACTGGCTTCAGCAATCCAAGAAATCACCTGGAAAAGTCTGAATGAAAACTGGAATTCACAGCTATGTTAGCAAGATCCTGAGTTTGCTTGATACGATTAAACATGCACAGCTTGGACAGAAAAGCTGATATATTAGCTTTCAAATGCTACATTGTGACATGGTCTTCATGTCTGCTAGAATTGTTTACCTCTCTCAAGCTGCAAGGTTTACAAACGGTCCTTGACTTTGCGTGTAGGCTTTTTCAGCATCTCCCTCATTCCACAAACTCCCCCAACTCACCTTAATGCATATGCTGAGCGATGACCTCTCCAAGGGACTAATTGTGATACAACTAACATTTGTGCACATGTGGAGGGCTTTGTGAACTTCAGCTAATACAGAACAACTTGCCCCCTTTTGCCACAGTTATGTTGCAATATTGGAAAACCACCAAGCCCTTGTTCTCATTGTTGGATCCCCCAGGACAGAATGAATTCAGAATGCCTGTTGGAATTCAATGTAGCCACAGTGCAACTTCCCTTTTAATAGATGCAATCTGACTTTAAGAAGTGGAAATTAGCTTTAACTGGTCATTGCCAGTCAAAACATTGAGCTGCTGCTGAGCTGTTAAGCCATTAACAAGTGCAGTAGCATAGATTGAAAGGAGCAATCGTAGTTGCACAGGCAACATGAAATTGGTGTGTTACAGTGCGTTACAAACTATTCAGTTTGCTGCAGTGATCTACTCCTGTTTGATTAAACCCATATAGTTTCCTTGTATATCATAGATTTCTCAACTTGATGAGGCCAGGGTGAAAATCAGTGCATTGCAAGCAGTTTTTGACATTCTGCAAGTATTTGGAATTGAGGTTTTCAAACCTGGTCATGACAAATCGCAAGATATACAAAACGAGGAGATCGGTAATGAAACTGATAAATCAACAGCTGCCGAACTTACAGAATCTGCTGTCGAAACAGACACCGTTAACAGTATCCTTAAACTGCTCCTAGAATACTTAAACAGTGAGGTAAGGATTACCAGTGACTTTTGAAATTGCATTTGGGAACTTGAGATGGGTGAAGGACAAAGATCATGGGAAAGTAAATTTTAAAATAGGAACATGTAAGGTAATGTGATTTGCACCATTTCTACTATAATATTTTTAAGAATAAGAAATGAGAAATAAGAATAAGAAGGCTGCTTTACTATTTCAGTAAGATGTGGCTAACTTTCCGACCTAAAATTCACTTTCCTGAGTGTAAACCTGATCTCACAGATCTATCACGATTTCTAATTGATATGCAGAGCTAAATCGGTTATTGAATTCAAAATATTTACAATCCTCTTTTTAAACAAAATGTCCTTGTGTCTTCCACGCTGTATGTCTAAACTAAATTAAACTCATCTTTTCTCCCTCCCAGAATAAGGATGCTTCATCTTGCCCTCCTCTTCCTCCCTGCCAGATTTTGCATTTAATGAATCATCTTCTGCAATTTCCAACCTCTCCACCAAGATATCATTGCCTGAAGTATATTTCCCTACCCTCCTTCAGCATTTCAAACGGAATTCACTTTGCCGTTATTTAATCCACTTCTCAATTTTTACTCCCCTTCTTGGGATGCTATCTCAAGCAAATCCTGCCTGTCGTCCAAGGATATGAATACTCCTTTCAGATGAAATATTGATTTAACTTGTACAGCTACAAATTCACATTGCATTCATTTGTCACAATGTAAAATGATATGCTCACTTGACAGAATGCCTCCATTCATGGTCCAATGGTGACCTTGATTTTTCCGTCACCTTTCACTTTTCTCCATTCTGCTCCCACTCCTATTTTGCTTTTGGGCTTCGACGCTTCCGGTAAAGCTCAATGTAAATTTAAGGAAAAGTCGTTTTTGTTTCAACTTGACACATTACAAGCTTCAGGACACAACAAATGAATTTGGCACTTTTGGATAATCAGCCATTCTTATCTTGTCCCTCATCTTTTCGGCACTCAGTTTTCTTCCTTTCTTCTTTCAGACATATTTTCACCATCCTTTTTCAGCTAGCACCATCACCAAGTGTATCACTGACTCTTTCCTAATTTCCACCCCATCACAAAACTTACTCTTTGTTCTCTCTGTCACACCCTTTTTTCTATGGAAATTGTTTGATTCTAACTTTCCCAGTTTTGACAAAAGATCATTGATCTGAAACCTGTTTCTCCCTTTAACTGCTCCCTGAACTTGATGTTTCTGGCATTTTCTGTTCTTAAGTTTTCTATCATCTGCAGCATTTTGGTTTGGGATTCAATTATGTTGTTTCTTGTTTTTTTAATCCTTGCCCCCCCCCCCCCCCACCCTTCCAATCTCTTGAATAATGACATTACATTTGCTTTCATCCAATATGCTTGGATTGCTCCATAATCTAAGGAATTTCTTTTGATTTTAACTAATTATTCACTGAGTCTGCAACTAACTATTTTTCCAATTCTTGGGTATAAACTATCTTGGGGATTTACAGATTTTTAGTCTCTGTACTTCAGTTCTGTCTTGTTTAATGATATAAATTATTTCAGCTTGTTAAACAAATATGTTCTCATCATAATCGCTGCCACCGGGATCAATGAACAACTCACACCGGGGTTTTTTTTGTTTGCCCCTTGTTATCTTTTCCCCCCAATTATATTGTTTACACTTCAATAATTTATAATATCATTCCTCACATCTGTCATTATATTGTCCTTCAGTATTCTGTCTGCCCTCATTTTTAAAGCATTTTGTCAATCCTTTCTAAATGTTAAGTATCCTGGAACCCCCTCTCTTCCATACTCTTCTCTACTTTCTCTTCCTTAATGTTTCAGATGACAGAATTACTTGTTTTTATTTAGATAACAGAACTGAAGACTGTAGCTGCTGAAGGATTTGCTAAACTGCTTTTTTCTGGAAGACTTTCCAGTCCCAAGCTCCTTACCCGGCTTATTTTGTTGTGGTATAACCCTGTGACTGAAGATGACACCTTCCTTCGACACTGCCTAGGAGTTTTCTTTCCTTTGTATGCATTTACCAACAGGTTTGTAATTTATTTGCTGTTTCATGTTTTCAGGTGAAAAATTTAGAATTTAGAAAAATGTTAGAATTTCAATAAAATTGAACACTGAAGTTATACTGAAAACAAAATGAAATGTAAAACATTGTACATTAGTACAAGGAAACACCAGAGCATTACTAGAATCAGCCTTAAAAGTGGTTGTTATTGCATTATATAAAGAAAGATGTATTACTGACGGCACGGGTATGCCAGGAACCTGATCTGAATCGAGCATTGAATTATACCACAGCTCGGTGTGAAACAATGTGTGAGGACTGGTCTTGGGTGGGGTATGGCCACTCAATGTTGAGATGTAGGGCTTGATTGTACTCTGATCAGTGTAGTGAGTGTGGACCATTCTTGTGGATTAACAACACCGTTTCTATGTTCAGAGGTCTCCTCTATCATTTGCTGCCCTGCCCCCTCTTTTTTTTTGGTTTAGCTAAAAATGCCCTCCCCAGCCAAGTGATTTGTTTCATGATAATGTGCTCAAATTAGAGTGGTAGACAACAGCTTCCATCACAGGGGGCAAATGGTGCATAGGCCTTCATAGCAAGAGGAAGTGAGTAATAAGGCAAGGACTCATGGCTACAATTATACAGGGCCTTGATGAGACTTCACCTAGAGTATAGTGTGAAGTTTTGGTCTCCTTACCAAAGAAGGGATATACTTTCCATAGTGAGTGCAATGAAAATTCACAAGCAATGGTGGGACTTACAGATAAAGAACGAATAAGTTGACCGAAAGGATATTTTCCCAGCCTGGTTATTTGGATTGAAAGGTCATGATTTCTGGGCAAAAGATTCAGGACAGAAATTAGAAATTATTGCACACAAGTTGATGAATCTGTAATTCACCATCACACAAGGCTATAGAGGCCAAGTTGCTGAATATTTTTAATAAGGATAAATTAATAAGTATAAAAGCCATCAGGGTGTTTGGGGGAGAAAATGGGAACAGAGTACCGAGACAGATGGTCAGTCATGATCACATTGAATTGGAGAACAGTCTCGAAGGGAAGAATGGCATACTCTTTCTTTATGTTTGACCATTTCCTGCCTTAACTGGCACACATGTGTCAGAAGGCTGTGGATTCAATCCCCACAACAAACTCCAGCAAAGAGCTGACATTGAGGCTAGCTCCCTTTTTCACTGCCAGAGATGTCGTCTATGAGATAAACACAAAATGCTGGAGTAACAGCAGGTCAGGCAGCATCCCTGGAGAAAAGGAATAGATGATGTTTCGAATTGAGACCCTTCTGTCACCTGTGAGAAGTGATGTTGGAACATGTCTACATTTTCTGGTGGATACAAAATATCAGTTGTGATGGACTAGTGTACCACATCTGGTATCTTAGCCATTATTTATCCATCATCAGCCTCACAAAATATATGATTTGAAAATCACATAATTATATTGATGTTTTCAGAAGCCTGTCATCCACAAGTTATGCAGTATTATTCTTCAACAATGATTTGATTGCAGCATTAGTAATGACTTAAATGTCATTAAGAATTAGTGGCTCTTACTCCATATTACATGTCTTTTTTTATGGTACTTTCATGGTGAGATTAATTTGTGATTAGTTTTTTTGTTAATTCACTGATTTTTGGAGTTTGAAGGAAAAGGTTGAAAGGGAAAATCACAGGTAGAAACCTTCGGATTTCTGCATTTGACTACACTTACTGTGGAAGTTGTTTTCATATATTCATATATATATATTCATATTAGAAACATAGACATAGAAACATAGAAAATGGGTGCAGGAGTAGGCAATTCGTCCCTTCGAGCCTGCACCGCCATTCAATATGATCATGGCTGATCATCCAACTCAGTATCCTGTACCTGCCTTCTCTCCATACCCCCTGATCCCTTTAGCCACAAGGGCCACATCTAACTCCCTCTTAAATATAGCCAATGAACTGGCCTCAACTACCTTCTGTGGCAGAGAATTCCACAGATTCACCACTCTCTGTGTGAATTTCTTTTTCTCATCTCGGTCCTGAAAGACTTCCCCCTTATCCTTAAACTGTGACCCCTTGTTCTGGACTTCCCCAACATCGGGAACAATCTTCCTGCATCTAGCCTGTCCAACCCCTTAAGAATTTTGTAAGTTTCTATAAGATCCCCCCTCAATCTTCTAAATTCTAGCAAGTACAAGCCAAGTCTATCCAGTCTTTCTTCATATGAAAGTCCTGACATCCCAGGAATCAGTCTGGTGAACCTTCTCTGTACTCCCTCTATGGCAAGAATGTCTTTCCTCAGATTAGGAGACCAAAACTGTACGCAATACTCCAGGTGTGGTCTCACCAAGACCCTGTACAACTGCAGTAGAACCTCCCTGCTCCTATACTCAAATCCTTTTGCTATGAATGCTAACATACCATTCGCTTTCTTCACTGCCTGCTGCACCTGCATGCCTACTTTCAATGACTGATGTACCATGACATCTAGGTCTCGTTGCATCTCCCCTTTTCCTAATCGGCCACCATTCAGATACTTTCCTGTTTTTGCCACCAAAGTGGATAACCTCACATTTATCCACATTATACTGCATCTGCCATGCATTTGCCCACTCACCCAACCTATCCAAGTCACCTTGCAGCTTCCTAGCATCCTCCTCACAGCTAACACTGCCCCCCAGCTTCGTGTCATCCGCAAACTTGGAGATGTTGCATTCAATTCCCTCGTCCAAATCATTAATATATATTGTAAATAGCTGGGGTCCCAGCACTGAGCCTTGCGGTACCCCACTAGTCACTGCCTGCCATTCTGAAAAGGACCCGTTTACTCCTACTCTTTGCTTCCTGTCTGCCAGCCAGTTCTCTATCCACATCAATACTGAACCCCCAATACCGTGTGCTTTACGTTTGCATACTAATCTTTTATGTGGGACCTTGTCGAAAGCCTTCTGAAAGTCCAGATATAACACATCCACTGGTTCTCTCTTATCCACTAGTTACATCCTCGAAAAATTCTATAAGATTCGTCAGACATGATTTACCTTTCATAAATCCATGCTGACTTTGTCCAATGATTTCACCACTTTCCAAATGTGCTGCTATCCCATCTTTAATAACTGACTCTAGCAGTTTCCCCACTACCGATGTTAGACTAACTGGTCTGTAATTCCCCGTTTTCTCTCTCCCTCCATTTTTTAAAAGTGGGGTTACATTAGCTACCCTCCAATCCTCAGGAACTACTCCAGAATCTAAAGAGTTTTGAAAAATTATCACTAATGCATCCACTATTTCAGGG
The DNA here is from genome assembly GCA_038087875.1 of Malacoraja senta. Taxonomy (NCBI): domain Eukaryota; kingdom Metazoa; phylum Chordata; class Chondrichthyes; order Rajiformes; family Rajidae; genus Malacoraja; species Malacoraja senta. The sequence goes on along the minus strand of CM075977.1, from coordinate 338,648,511 downwards.
GCTACTTCCTTAATTACTCTGGGATGCAGCCTATCTGGCCCTGGGGATTTATCGGCCTTTAATCCATTCAATTTACCTAACACCACTTCCCGGCTAACCTGGATTTCACTCAGTTCCTCCATCTCATTTGACCCCCTGTTCCCTGCTATTTCCGGCAGATTATTTATGTCTTCCTTAGTGAAGACAGAACCAAAGTAGTTATTCAATTGGTCTGCCATGTCCATGATCAATTCACCTGTTTTTGACTGCATGACTGCAAGGGACCTACATTTGTTTTAACTAATCTTTTTCTCTTCACATATCTATCAAAACCTTTGCAGTCAGTTTTTATGTTCCCTTCCAGTTTTCTTTCATAATTTATTTTCCCTTTCCTAATTAAGCCCTTTGTCCTCCTCTGCTGGACTCTGAATTTCTCCCACTCCTCTGGTAGGCTGCTTTTTGTGGCTTATTTGTATGCTTCATCTTTTGTTTTCATACTGTCCCTGATTTCCCTTGTTATCCACGGATGCACTACCTTCCCTGATTTATTCTTTTGCCAAACTGGGATGAACAATTGTTGTAGTTCATCCATGCAGTCTTTAAATGCCTTCCATTGCATATCCACCGTCAACCCTTTAAGAATCAATTGCCAGTCTATCTTGGGCAATTCACGTCTCATACCCTCAAAGTTACCTTTCTTTAAGTTCTGAACCCTTGTTTCCGAATTAATTATGTCACTCTCCATCCTAATGAAGAACTCAACCATATTATGGTCAATCTTGCCCAAGGGGCCAGGCACAACAAGACTGCTAACTAACCCTTCCTCATTACTCAATACCCAGACTAGAATAGCCTGCTCTCTCGTTGGTTCATCTACATGTTGGTTTAGAAAACTATCCCGCATACATACCAAGAAATCCTCTTCCTCAGCACCCCTGCCAATTTGATTCACCCAATCTATATGTAGATTGAAGTCACCCATTATAACTGTTTTACCTTTGTTGCACGCATTTCTAATTTCCTGTTTGATGCCATCCCCAACTCCACTACTACTGTTAGGTGGCCTGTACATAACTCCCACTAGCGTTTTCTCCCCTTAGTGTTTCGCAGCTCTACCCATATCGATTCCACATCCTCCAAGCTAATGTCCTTCCTTTCTATTGCGTTAATCTCCTCTCTAACCAGCAACACTACCCCACCTCCTTTTCCTTTCTGTCTAACGCTCCTGAATATTGAATATCCCTGGATGTTCAGCTCCCAGCCTTGGTCACCCTGGAGCCATGTCTCCGTGATCCCAACTATAACATATTAATGAATAACTATCTGCACATTCAACTCATCCACCTTATTACGAATGCTCCTTGCATTGAGACACAAAGCCTTCAGGTTTGTTTTTACAACACTCTTACCCCTTATACAATTATGTTGAAAAGTGGCCCTTTTTGATTTGTGCCCTGGATTTGTCTGCCTGCCACTTTTACTTTTCACCTTGCTACCTATTGCTTCTACCCTCATTTTACACCCCGCTGTCTCTCTGCTCACTCATTTAAAAAACCCACCACTTATTCTCTGCTTATTATATTTTTCTTCTTTCTCCCCTACATGTTGGGTCTGAGTGCTTCCCTTCTCTGCCTCCTGCCTCACACACTGTCTACTAGCTTTCTCTATTTGAGTCCCTCCCCCCAACCGTTCTAGTTTAAAGTCTCCCCAGTAGCCTTTGCAAATCTCCCCGCCAGGATATTGGTCCCCCTTGGGTTCAAGTGCAACCCGTCCTTTTTGTACAGGTCACACCTTCCCCAAAAGAGGTCCCAATGATCCAGAAACTTGAATCCCTGCCCTATGCACCAGTCCTTCAGCCACACATTTATCCTCCACCTCGCTCCATTCCTACTCTCACTGTCACGCGGCACAGGCAGTAATCCTGAGATTGTTACCTTTGCGGTCCTTCTCCTTAACTCTCCTCCTAACTCCCTAAATTCTCCTTTGAGGACCTCTTCTCTTTTTCTACCTATGTCATTGGTACCTATATGTACCACGACCTCAGGCTCCTCTCCCTCCCATTTCAGGATATCTTGGACACGTTCAGACACATCCCAGACCCTGGCACCATGGAGGCAAACTACCATCCGGGTCTCCTGACTGCGTCCACAGAATCGCCTATCTGACCCCCTAACTATAGAGTCCCCTATTACTATTGCCCTCCTCTTCTTTTCCCTACCCTTCTGAGCAACAGGGCCGGTCTCTGTACCGGAGGCCCGGCCGCTGTCGCTACCCCCAGGTAGGCTGTCCCCCCCCAACAGTACTCAAACAGGAGTACTTATTGCCAAGGTGTACAGCCTAGTCCCAAGGGTACTCTCTAGTGTACAGCCTAGTCCCAAGGGTACTCTCTAGTCCCTGCCTCTGCCCCTTGCCCCTCCTAACCGTGACCCACTTGTCTGCCTCCCGTGGTCTTGGAGTGACCACCTCTCTATAACTCCTCTCTATGACCTCCTCACTCTCCCTGACCAGACAGAGGTCATCGAGCTGCTGCTCCAAGTTCCTAATACGGTCCCTTAGGAGCCCCATCTCGACGCACCTGGCGCAGATGTGGACGTCTGGAAGGCTATCAGACTCCATGACCTCCCACATCTGACATCCAGAACAGTAAACTGCCCTGGCACTCATACTCCCCCCTTACCCAGGATACAATACAAAGTGCTGGAAGAAATCAGCAGGGATCTGACTCCCAATCAGCTGCTTCCTCTAGTCCGCTTCCACCAATCAGCGGCTTCCTCAAGCCCACTTATTTTGAAATGTGAATGGAACGTTGCAGAGTTGGGTTCCTCCCGCTCCAACGGCTCCTGGGCCTCTGTGGAAACAAAGCCCCGCGATCGGGTTTTAAACCTACCGCCCGGATGTTGCTCCTCCCACACCAACGGCTCCTGGGCCTTTGTGAATCAAAGCCCCGCGATCGGTATTTAAATCTACCGGCCGGACGTTGCTTCTCCCGCACCAACGGCTCCTGGGCCTCTGTGAATCAAAGCCCCGCGATCGGTTTTTAAACCTACCGCCCGGACGTTGCTCCTCCTGCACCAACGGCTCCTGGGCCTCTGAATATATATATTCATGGCTGCAGGAGGATCGGGCCTGGGAACTTAATATTCAGGGTTATACATCCTATAGAAAGGACAGGCAGGTGGGCAGAGGAGGGGGGTAGCTCTGCTGGTGAGGGATGGGATTTAGTCCCTTGCGAGGGAAGAGATAGGGACTGACGAGGTGGAGTCACTGTGGATTGAGTTGAGGAATTGTAAAGGCAAGAAGACACTAATTGGTGTTATCTACAGACCCCCAAATAGTAGCCCGGATGTAGGGTGTAAGTTGCAGCAGGAGTTAAAACTGGCATGTAACAAAGGTAATGCCACTATGGTGATGGGGGATTTCAATATGCAGGTAGACTGGGAAAATCAGGTTGGTTCAGGACCCCAAGAAAGAGGGTTTGTAGAATGCCTCCGAGATGGATTCTTAGAGCAGCTTGTAATGGATCCGACCTGAGAAAAGGCAATCCTGGATTTAGTGTTATCCAATGAACCAGATATGATAAGAGAACTCGAGGTAAAGGAACTGCTTGGAGGTAGTGATCATAATATGATTAGTTTTAATCTGCAATTTGAGAAGGAGAAGGCTAAATCGGAAGTGTCAGTGATGCAGTTGAACAAAGGGGACTATGAAGGCATGAGAGGGGAGCAGGCCAAGGTAGACTGGAAAGGGATCCTAGCAGGAATGACGGTGGAACAGCAATGGCAGGAATTTCTGGGCATAATCCAGAAGACGCAGGATCATTTCATTCCAAAAAGGAAGAAAGATTCTAAGGGGAGTAGGAGGCAACCGTGGCTGACAAGAGAAGTTAGGGATAGAATAAAACTAAAAGAAAAGATGTATAACACAGCAAAGAGTAGCCGGAAGACAGAGGATTGGGAAACTTTCATAGGACAACAGAAGGAAACAAAACGGGCAATACGGGCTGAAAAGATGAAGTACGAAGGGAAGCTGGCCAAGAATATAAAGGACAGTAAAAGCTTCTTTAGATATGTTAAGGGAAAAAGAGTAGCGAAGTCAAATGTAGGCAATCCCCCCCCCAGAATCCCTCCTCACCTCCCCAGGATTTCGATGTAAAGCACCACCAGCCCCGTTTTCCCCACCATGTCAACAATGAAGTCCTTGCCCTGGGTCCCGCTCCTCTCCCTCCCCACGGGTCTGGAGCAGCAGCCCTCGGACCAGCACCGGCTCAAACCCCAGGCCAGGGCCCGGAGCCGTGCTCGGAGCCCAGTCCGTGTCTGTGTCTGCTCCCCAGCGCCTAAAGCCCGGGCTACAGCCCTGGGGCTTGGCCCACGCCAGACCGCTTTACCTTCCCTGTTCTTTCCCCTCTCCTCCCTTCCTCCACTCCCTCCCTTACTTCTCCCTCCCTCACCTCTCCCTCCTTTTCCCTACCCTCAGTCACTCCCTCTCTCCATATTTCCTGCCCCTCCCTGCTCCCCCACTCCTCGCCTCCCCACTATCCCACCCCCCAACAATGACGTAATTGTGAATGAAAACAAGAATTTGATTTAAACAGATTTTACATTTTTTTTAATTCGGGATCCAATTGTGACGTCATTGTGACGCGGCTTACAAGCCGGGCAAGTGGAAAAGTGTTAAAAAGTGGCTTTTATAAAGTTTAAAATGTCAATAACGTAAAATATAACATGAATCCGAACAAAACTTGTCCCTTTTTCATCCCAGGACAATGGTGAGTAAGGTGGGCCAAAAATTGTTGAGCTATCGTGTACTGTTTTGGCGGAGTTTTGAATCGTCACGAATTACACGCATATATACAATCAAACTGAGTTTTAGTGATATACTAGACGAAGTGGGACCTGTTGGGTCTCTGTCACACGGGAGGCCTGGTCCCCCCAAGGCAACCCGTTCCCCATTGCAATATTCCACCACTTACCCGTTCCCCCAACACAACCCGTTTCCACCACTCACATGTTCCCCTGGTCCACCAACGCAACCCGTCCCCCCAACGCAATAATCCATCACTCACCCATAGCCCCCACGGGAGGCCTGGTCCCCCAACGCAACCCGTTCCCCATTGCAATATTCCACCACTTACCCGTTCCCCCAACACAACCCGTTTCCACCACTCACATGTTCCCCATGTCCACCAACGCAACCCGTTCCCCCAACGCAATATTCCACCACTCACCCATAGCTCCCAACTGAGCATGCCTGGCTCATTTCCCCTCATCCCCCAACAGTCCCTGCCCCTCCTCTTCACCCTCTCTTTTATTTCCCCTCTCCTCCTCCACTCCCTCCCTCCCTCTCCTTTCCCCTACCCTCAGTCACTCCCTCCCTCCCTCCATAACCCCTCTCCCCTCCCCCCTCCCTACCCCCCTCATCTACATCTGTCTCCCTGCTCCCCCACTCTTCACCTCTCCCTTATCTCATTCCCCACTGAACACAATGTTTAAACAACATTTCTCCTCCTCCCCTTCCCCACTCCACCCCTCGCCTCTCCCTCCCTCCCTCCCTCTCCTTTCCCCTACCCTCAGTCGGCGCTCCCCGGAGCCAATCACTTGGCCCCACGTGAGGGGGGACGGCGGCGCTCTCTGGAGACAATCGACCCCACGTTGGGGGCGGAGTCGACGCTCCATGGAGCCAATCAATTGACTCCACGTTAGGGGGGGGCGGCGCCTAACTCCCCATCCCCCCCCCCCGGACTCCGCTCCATATCCCTTGACTCCGCTATCTTTAAGTGCTTTGTCTAGCTCTCTTGAAAACATCCAGAGAACCAGCCTCCACCGCCCTCTGAGGCAGAGAATTCCACACTCACAACTCTATGTGAAAACGTTTTTCCTCATCTCCGTTCTAAATGGCTTATCCCTTATTCTTAAACTGGCCCCTGGTTCTGGACTCCCCCAACATCGGGAACATGTTTCCCGCCCCTAGCGTGTCCAAACCCTTAATAATCTTGTATGTTTCAATAATTTGATTAAAACTGATTTTTTCTTAAAAATCTCCCTCCCTCCATAATTCCTCCCCCCCCCACCCCCCCTTGAGGTGAAAGCTGCTGATCCCATTGTGATGTCATTGTGGGCTGAAACACCTCTCATGGGCAGATTATGTAAATGAGATCCCATTGTGATGTCATTGTCGGGTGGAGCACTGCTGCCGGGCAGTTTATGTAAATGAGATCCCATTGTGATGTCATAGCTGTAACTGCCACTAAAGGTCAAGTGATTCTTTCTCAAACTGGATTTTGTAAAGTTGAATATTTGAATAACTTGTAAAATACAACAACAATCTGAACAAAACTTTGATACACAACACCACAGGACAATGGTGAGTAAGGTGGTCAAAAAATTGTAGCGCTATCGTGTACCGTTTCGGCATAATTCAGAGCATGGATCACACGCAGACAGACCCACTAACAAACAAGATGAGAGTTTTAGTTATATACTAGACCAAGTGCAGACCCGTTGGGTCTGGTCCCCGAAAGTGCTTGACACCCAGGGGTGTTGTTCCCGAACGTGATTCGGACCCCGGGGGTGAAAATTGGCGAAAAAAGAAATCTGAGGAAATGTGTGAAAAAAAGATGGCGTCTTTTTCTGCGGAAATCGGCGAAAAAAAGATGGCGGCGTTTTCTTTGAAAATTGGAGAAAATCACATGGGGGTGGGGGGGGGGGGGTTTGGAAGTGCTTGACACCCAGGGGTGTTGTCCCCGAACGTGATTCAGACCCCGGGGTGATAATCTGGTGAAAAAAATATGGCGTCGTTTTTTGAAAAAATCTGGAAGAAAAAAATGGCGTCGTTTTCGGAGAAAATCTAGGAAAAAAAGATGGCGTCGTTTTCGGAGAAAATCGGAGGCAATCGGAGAAAATCACATTGGGGTTGGGGGGGGGGATGGATTTTAATAAAAAAAGTGTACATAAACGACATAATTTAATCAGGAGTGGCTATTCGTAAAGATAAATGTCATCTCTTTGGAAATGGCGAAAAAGGTGGGCCTTTCCGCGCGCCGTGTGCGCCAGGGGCCGTATCAAAGGCGGCGCGGCAAAGTCAAGCAGGCCGTCGGACGTACAGACGGACGACAGCCAGAGAGTTTTAAAAGTATACTAGACCAAGTGCAGACCCGTTGGGTCTGGTCCCCGAAAGTGCTTGACACCCAGGGGTGTTGTTCCCGAAGGTGATTCAGACCCCGGTGGTGAAAATCGGTTGAAAAAAGATGGCGTAGTTTTAAAAAAAAATTGGAGGGATTCTGGGAAAAAAAGATGGCGTCGTTTTCTGCGAAATTCGGCGAAAAAAAGATGGCGTCGTTGTCTTTGAAAATCGGAGACAATCGGAGAAAATCACATTGGGGTTGGGGGGGGGGGGTGGATGACACCCCGGGGTGTTGTTCCCGAACGTGCTTCAGACCCGTTGGTGAAAATAGACGAAAAAAAGATGGCGTCGTTTTTTGAAAAAATCGGGGAAAAAAAGATGGCGTCGTTTTCGGAGAAAATCGGAGACATTCGGAGAAAATCACATTTGGGTTGGGGGGGGATGGATTTTATTAAAAAACGTGTACATAAACAGGACAGAATTTAATCAGGAGTGGCTATTCGTAAAGATAAATTTCATGTCTTTGGAAATGGCGAAAAACGTGGGCCTTTCCGCGCGCCGTGTGGGCCAGGGGCCGTATCAAAGGCCGCGCGGCAAAGTCAAGCAGGCCGTCGGACGTACAGACGGACGACAGCCAGAGAGTTTTAAAAGTATACTAGACCAAGTGCAGACCCGTTGGGTCTGGTCCCCGAAAGTGCTTGACACCCAGGGGTGTTGTTCCCGAACGTGATTCAGACTCCGGGGGTGAAAATTGGGGAAAAAAAGAAATCTGAGGAAATGTGTGAAAAAAAGATGGCGTCTTTTTCGGCGGAAATTGGCGAAAAAAAGATGGCGGCGTTGTCTTTGAAAATTGGAGAAAAGCACATGGGGGTGGGGGGGGGGGTTTGGAAGTGCTTGACACCCAGGGGTGTTGTCCCCGAACGTGATTCAGACCCCGGGGTGATAATCTGGTGAAAAAAAGATGGCGTCGTTTTTTGAAAAAATCTGGAAAAAAAGATGGCGTCGTTTTCGGAGAAAATCTTGGAAAAAAAGATGGCGTCGTTTTCGGAGAAAATCGGAGGGAATCGGAGAAAATCACATTTGGGTTGGGGGGGGGGGATGGATTTTATTTTAAAAAACGTGTACATAAACAGGACAGAATTTAATCAGGAGTGGCTATTCGTAAAGATAAATGTCATCTCTTTGGAAATGGCGAAAAAGGTGGGCCTTTCCGCGCGCCGTGTGGGCCAGGGGCCGTATCAAAGGCGGCGCGGCAAAGTCAAGCAGGCCGTCGGACGTACAGACGGACGACACACACAGAGTTTTAAAAGTATACTAGACCAAGTGCAGACCCGTTGGGTCTGGTCCCCGAAAGTGCTTGACACCCCGGGGTGTTGTTCCCGAACGTGCTTCAGACCCCGGTGGTGAAAATCGGTTGAAAAAAGATGGCGTACTTTTAGGAAAAAATTTGAGGGATTCTGGGGAAAAAAGATGGCGTCGTTGTCTTTGAAAATCGAAGACAATCGGAGAAAATCACATTGGGGTTGGGGGGGGGATGGATGACACCCCGGGGTGTTGTTCCCGAAGGTGCTTCAGACCCGTTGGTGAAAATCGACGAAAAAAAGATGGCGCCGTTTTTTGAAAAAATCTGGGAAAAAAAGATGGCGTCGTTTTCGGAGAAAATCAGAGACATTCGGAGAAAATCACATTTGGGTTGGGGGGGGTGGATTTTATTAAAAAACGTGTACATAAACAGGACAGAATTTAATCAGGAGTGGCTATTCGTAAAGATAAATGTCATCTCTTTGAAAATGGCGAAAAAGGTGGGCCTTTCCGCGCGCCGTGTGGGCCAGGGGCCGTATCAAAGGCGGCGCGGCAAAGTCAAGCAGGCCGTCGGACGTACAGACGGACGACACACACAGAGTTTTAAAAGTATACTAGACCAAGTGCAGACCCGTTGGGTCTGGACACCGAACGTGCGTTTGCGGGTGTGGGGGGGGGGGTGCTGTGGCGTCACAGTAACCATCCCCTTTGCTCCAAAGCACGGTTGCGGGGTGGGAATCTGGCACCCACGAACACACACACTCATAACAACCCTTGATATTATCTTTATTTTTTAATTTGCTTCTTTTATCCCATCTCCACCCTATCCACTGACGAATAGCCCTCACCTCTCAGGTGCGTCTAGAGGGGGGGGGGGCAGAGAGTGAAAATTTAATGTTAGAATTAAAAAAATTTGAAGAATGGGAGGAGGAGGGTGGAGAGGAAGGGGGGAGGAAGGGGTGCGAGGAAGGGGGATAGAGAGGTGGGTGTGGAGAGAGGAAGGAGAGGATGTTGGAGATAGGTGAAGGGGGGTGTTTTGAGCTGGTGTTCATGAGTTAAGCTGCGGGCTGTGAAGAGAGAAGGGCAGAGAGAGAGAGAGAGAGACTGGTACACTCAAAAAAGGTGGTGAAATTCAGCGGGTGCAGCCGCGTCTATGGAGCGAAGGAAATAGGCAATGTTTGTGGCTGAAACCCATCTTCAGACGTGTTTTGTTATGAAACATTGCCTATTTCCTTCGATCCAAAGATGCTGCTGCACCCGCTGAGTTTATACTTCATTTTTTTGTTTACCTTGCGTTTGGGGGGGGGGGGGGGGGCTGCGGCTGCAGCATCACACTCACACTAACCACCCCCCAAACACACAGGCGGGGGGAGTGGGGGAGAGGGAGACGGGGTTGGGGAGAGGAGGGGAGGGGGAGAGAAGGAGACGGGGTGGGGAGAGAAGAGGGGAGGGAGGGGAGGGAAGAGGGGGACGGAGGGGAGAGGGGGAGGAGGAAAGGGGAGAGATTGGGGAAGGAGAGGAGATCAGGGTGGGTGAGAGGGAGGGTGAGGAGAGTTTGGAGTGGGAGGAGGGCGGGTAGGGCAGGAAGGGGGGAGAGGGGGGGAGGGGATGAGGGGGGGAGGGGATGAGGGGATGAGGGGAAGGGGAGAGGAGTAGGGGGAAGAGAGGGAGAGAGGGAGGGTGGAGGGAGAGAGGTGGGGAGGGAGAGGGGAAGAGTGGGGAGTGCAGACCAAGTGCAGACCCGTTGGGTCTGGACACCGAACGTGCGTTTGGGGCGGGGGGCTGTGACGTCACACTAACCACCCGTTGGGTCTGTACCTCCAAAGCAGGGTTGCGGGGTGTGAATCTGGCACCCACAAACACACACACTCATCACACCCCTTGATATTATATTAATATTTTAAAGACAGAGAGACTGTTGGCGGGCTGTTTTCCCAACGCGCGTTTGCGGGAGGGGGGGGTGGGCTGCGGCATCACACTCACACTAACCACCCCCCAAACACAGGCGGGGGAGGGTGGAGAGGAAGACGTGGTGGGGAGAGAAGAGGGGAGAGGGAGATGGGGTGGGGAGAGAAGAGGAGAGGGGGAGGGAGGGGAGAGGGGGAAGAGGAAAGGGGAGAGATTGGGGAGGGAGAGGAGATCAGGGTGGGTGAGAGGGAGGGGGAGGAGAGTGGGGAGTGGGAGGAGAGCAGGGAGGGCAGGGAGGGGGGGAGGGGATGAGGGGAAGGGGAGAGGAGTAGGGGGAAGAGAGGGAGAGAGGGAGGGGGAGGGAGAGGGGTACAGTGGGGAGTGAGGGGCAGAGGGGTAACGGGGAGTGGT